>JBBDGP010000092.1:1800000-2116323 GCA_037952835.1 Lithobates septentrionalis | reverse complement strand
AAAGAATTGATACAAGGAGAACTTCAACCTGGAGCCCAATACGCACTGTGGGGTCCCAGGGAAACCAATAAGCACTGTGGGGGATCCAGTAGATCAACACCCCAGGAATGATAGGTTTCCCAGTAAACTTCAGGGGTTAGATTTTACCGCATCAGAGATAGTTTTTTTTATATAAAGGTTTTTGAACTTAGCTTGGGGTGGGGAAGACTGGGTACAGGGAGACCTTCAACCTGGAGCTCAATAAGTACTGTGGGGGACCCAGGGAAACCAATAAGAACTGTGGGGGATCCAGTAGATCAACACTCCTGGAATGATAGGTTTCCCAGTAGACTTTGGGGGTCCAATTTTACCGCATCAGAGATAGATTTTTTTTTATATAAAGGTTTATGAACTTTGCTTGGGGAGGGGAAGACTGGGCACAAGGAGACCTTCAACCTGGAGCTCAAAAAAGCGCTGTGGAGGATCCAGGGAAACCAATAAGCACTGTGGGGGATTTAGTAGATCAACACTCCAGGAATAATTGCTTTCATAGTAGACTTCAGGGTTCAATTTTACAGCATCAGAGCTTGATTTTTTTTTTAATATAAAGGTTTATGAACTTTGCTTGGGGAGGGGAAGACTGGGTGTGAAGACCTTCAACCTGGAGCTCAGATGTAAGATTATGTAAATACTTTAAATGTGCACAGTCTGGGGACCAATGCACTTTATTTGCAATATAGCACACATACAAAATGACTTTCAAAATGTGTTGATTCTCTTAGAAAGCACGGTTAGATTTACAATCATTTGCTTTCTCAAGGGACAGAATTAAGAAAAATAAGCATGCACTCAATAACCCTAAGCGGGCTCCACATTGTCTTGTAATTATAAAATAGCCCACATAGTGCTTCAATTACCATAATCACAACACAGACAACATACACATACACTAGTGATAATGCAACTGATAATGGAATGTTAATTAGACCACTAGACATGCTACTAATGTGCACCGGCATTACCTATTCAATGGGCAATATGTTCTAGAATTATTTCCAGCACTTATTGGGCTATTTGTGCTTTTTATTGCTTTTTTCTTATAATTCCCTTTTATGAGCAGGTAAGGCATTCAGATATTTAAATACTTTTTAGCTCGGATACGCTTGTCTTAGAGGAAATCTACTTTTATATATACAGGTGAACACACAGACCTCTATGATGAGATCTTCACCTCAAGGACTATGTAGGCCACACTGGGATATTGACATGGATGTAAGGTTAAATCATTTTTAGTTTGTAATGGTAAGCTGAGAAGAACATTCCAGTATGTAACCTCAAAGTTTTTGACTTCCATCAAACACCCTCAACTGACTGCTCAAGGAGGGAGTACAGAGCCAAATGGCTCAGTCAGCCTAATGAGAGGTACAGCTGAGGAGCTGGACATGGATCCCCAAATATTTAAAGCCATGGTACAGCTGATGGCTTAAGTTCGGCAGCTCTCTACACAAAAGAGATCCCTCTCGGCAAACAGAGGTTAGCTGATTTGAGAAGTCAATTGACATATGCAATTTCTTTCATTCTTTTTCGGATGAAATTCGGCATTTTCGTTCTTTCGGAAGCATCCGAATGAACGAAAGACTCTTTTGACGAATGCATACGAAAACGATTTGTCAGAAAGAACAAAAATCCAAAGGAAGGAAAATCTGAAAGAACGAAAAACGATTCAACCTATGAGTTTAACGAATCGATTTCATTCGGATAATTTTCGTTTTTCGTATTTTCTATTATAATTAAATTATTAACTATTATTATAGTTTTCATTATTATTACTATAAGCTAATTAACTATAGGTATTGGAATTCCCTTTCAAATTTGGCTAAAGCAACTGTAATGCCGTGTACACACGAGCGGAATGTCCAACAGAAAAAGCCAGACGGGAGCTTTTCATCGTATATTACGATCGTCTGTATGCCCCATCAGGCTTTTTACGTCGAAAATTCTGACGGACCTAGAAAAAGAACATGTTCTAAATTTTTCTGACTGAACCAATTCCTATCGGGAAAACCGCTCGTCTGTATGCTGTTCCGACGCACCAAAAACGACGCATGCTCTGAAGCAAGTACGAGACGGAAGCTATTGGCTGCTGGATATTGAACTTCCGTTTTCTAGTCCCGTCGTACGTGTTGTATGTCACTGTGTTCTGGACGGTCGGAATTTGGTGTGATCGTGTGTAAGCAAGACGGCTTGAGCGGAATTCCGTCGGAAAAACCTTCAGAGTTTATTCCGACGGGAAAACCGGTCGTGTGTACAGGGCATTAGTGAACGTAACAAATACCAAGGCATCTGAAATTACGAATTATCTGAAGTAACAAATGCAGCATCTAAATGAATGGTACGTAACGAATACGAATGCATCCGAAGTTACGAATTATCCGAAGTAAAGAATGCCGCATTTGAACGAATGCAATGGAACGAATACGAATGCATGCAAAGTTATGCGAATAATCCGAAGTAACGAATGCCAAAAAAAAAAAAAACAAATGAAATGAAATGGAAAGTAAACAAATTTTTCGATAGTGCACATGTCTAGAAGTCAATGGGGTTGATTTACTAAAGGCAAATAGACTGTGCAATTTGCAAAGTGCAGTTGCACTCTGTAAGAGCAGTTGCTCCAAAGCTTAGTAAATGAGCAAAAGCTCTGCTGAGTTCCATCATCCAATCATATGCAAGGAAAATGCATTTCTTTTTAATTTCCCTTGCATGTGATTGGGAATTCTTTGCAAAGTGAAGCTTTGCCTCATTTACTAAGCTCTGGAGCAACTGCACTTGCAAAGTGCACAGTCTATTTGCCTTTAGTAAATCAACCCCAGCATGTTTGTCCACCAAAGAGAGTGTCAAGCAGTAGTTCCTAGAGTCCAAAAAGGTGTTTTTTTGATTCTTCAAATGATAACAGGGAAAATAACAGAGGAAGTCAGCTAATGTGTTTCAGCGGCCCCAACGTCCCTCTTCATCTCGGCTTTTAAATACAGCTAAAATTTCATAGTTACATAGTTAGTCTGGTTGAAAAAAGACACAAGTCCATCTAGTTCAACCTATTCAGGTGAAGTGCCGGCAGTGTGCTGCTAAAATCCCTCTGGGCAGCAAGTATACTGTGACTACCGCCGGCCGCGCTACAATAATGCAGACTCAGAGCTGCCTGCAATGATGTGCAGAGTGCGCTCCTGCACCCGGCACAAGACTAGGACCCGGCCTCCCTGGCGAGGCATGATGTTACCGAGAGGGATGGAAGAGTGCCATAGAGAGCAGCACCATGAGTGCGACTTAGAGAAGGAACCAACCAGGCAGTGCATCAAAACAGTAAGCAGATGGGCATCTACAGAGAAATGGCCTAACTTTGGGGGAGGCGGGGGAGATGAGATTAATTACCAGTGGTATTTGTAATATGCAGCACAAAGGGGTTAATGTATTGCCACTGCATTAGTGAACAGTGTCAGTTAATTAATCCCTTTGTGCTGCATTAGTGGCACCAGTATCAGTGTTTATTAACCCTTTTATGCTGCAGCCTGAAGGGGTTTATAAACACTGACTCCACTGCCTCTAATGCAGCACAAAGGGCTTAATTAACTGACATTGGTCACTAACGCATTAGTGACCAGTGGCAATACATTAACCCCTTTGTGCTGCATATTACAAATACCATTGGTAATTAACCATTTGCCGACCCGCTGCAGTACATATACTGCGATGGGGCTGCAGCTACAGGCACCGCAGCGTACCCATACACCGCTTCCTGTTCCGGGCGCATGCCCTCACCCGTCAACTCCCCTGTGATTTGACACCGTGAGAATCTGTCAGCAGATCCCAGCCAATGATCCACAGCCGGGACCTGCTGATTGGCCGTGTCCAATCACAGCCCAGAGAGGGCTCAGTACAGAGGGAACGATCGCTTTGTTTCTTCTCCCTACAAAGCAGGGAAAATAAACAAATCAACCTGTGTTAAAAAGCAGCACACATTACACATTGTTAGGCACACAATTAACCCCTTGATCACCCCCTAGATGTCAACCCCTTCCCAACCAGTGTCATTAGTACAGTGACAGTGTATAGCAGGGATATGCAATTAGCGGACCTCCAGCTGTTGCAAAACTACAAGTCCCATCATGCCTCTGCCTCTGGGTGTCATGCTTGTGGCTGTCAGAGTCTTACTATGCCACATGGGACTTGTAGTTCTGCAACAGCTGGAGGTCCGCTAATTGCATATCCCTGGTGTAAAGTATTATCACTGATTGCTGTATTAGTGTCACTGGTGATGTCAGTGGCAGTTAGTCAGCCATCCACAAAGTGTCAGTTAGTGTCACTATCACAGTCCCACTATAAGTCACTGATTGCCCCCTTTGCTAGCATATAAAAAAAAATTCCAGTATATATTCCATTGTTTAGTAGACATTATAGCTTTCACACAAACCACTATATACACTTATTTTTTTTAACAAAGACATGTAGCAAAATACATTTTGGCCTAAATTTATGAAGAAATTGTTTTTCTTTTTTTTCTTTTTTTTTTTATTGGATATGTTTTATAGCAGAAAGTTTTTTTTCAAAATTTTTGGTCTCTTTTCCTTTATATAATAAACAATAAGAAACGCAGTGGTGTGCAAATACCCCCAAAAAAAACGCTCTATTTATGTGAAAAAAAATAAATATACATTTTGTTTTTGTACAGCGTTGCATGACTGCGCAATTACCAGTTAAAGTAGAGCAGTTCTAAAATGGGCTGATCATGAAAGGGGTAAAATCTTCTAGAGCTAAAGTAGTTAACCAATTCCTACCCGCCATATAACAGAATGACGTGTGCAAAGTGCTTACGTTTTCCTGACTGGACGTCATATGACGTCCAGCAGGATAAGCAGCGCCTGTGGGAGCGTGGCAATCGCTGGTATGGTGTGTCAGTCTGACATACCGCAACTCCGAACATTGTAAAGAGCCTATGACGTAGGCTCTTTACCACGTGATCAGCTGTGACCAATCGCAGCTGATCACAGCGTGTAACCAGGAAGTGCCGGTAAACGTCTTTCCTCAGTTAGTGCTGACAGGGAGAGCCGATCGGCGGCTCTCCTGTCAGAGAGGGGGTCTGTGCTGATAATCAGGGCATTGATTATCAGCCCCCATCAGAGGTGCCCACCACATCTGCCAATTACTGCTCATCAGCTGCCAGTCAGTGCCCACCAAAGTGCCAATCAGTACCAATCAAAGTGCAAATCAGTGCCCATCAGTAACGTCTGTCAGTGCCCTTCACAGATGCCAATCAGTGCCCATCAGTAAAGACTGTCAGTACCTCATCAGTGCTGCCCATCAGTGCCATCTATTTGTGCCCCTCAGTGACACCTGTCAGTGCCCATCAATATTGCCTATCAATGCCCATCAGTTCCACCTATCAGTGCTCATGAGTACTGCCTATCAGTGCCCATCAGTGCTGCATATCAGTGCCACCTATCCGGGCCCATCAGTTCTACATATTAGTGCCTCCTCATCAGTACCCATTAGTGCCACCTTATCATTGCCAATTCATCAGTGCCCATCAGTGCAGCCTCATCAGTGCCCGTCAGTGAAGGTGAAAACACTTTTTTTTAACAGAAACGAAGAAAAACTATTTTTTCAAAAATTTCGGTCTTTTTTTTAGCAAAAAATAAAAACCCCAGAGGTGATCAAATACCACCAAAAGAAAGCTCTATTTGTGGGAAGAAAATGATAATAATTTAGTTTGAGTACAGTGTTGTATGACCGCGCAATTGTCATTCAAATTGTCCTGGGCAGGAAGGGGGGAAAGTGCCCGGTATTGAAGTGGTAATCAACGAATAATTCGTAAATTGGCACTGATGCTGGCGGTTATTATTCTGGATAATGAGAGTTGGTATTTTCTAAACTGGGACCGATGCTGGGGGATATAATTGTAGAAACTGGGACTGATGCTGGTGGTCATTATTATCTGCTTGCCGACCGCATCACGTGTACGGTGACTCTGCTGCACTGGATCACGTACTAGGTACGTAATCCGGCACTCCCAGGTAGGGGGGGGGGGGCACACACATGGGACACCAGCGACCCGGCTGTGCTGTGATGATACACAGCAGATGCCAGTGGGTGCCGCCCAATGGAAGGCCACCGGCACCCACCGACCGTCGGGAAGGCACACAGGACAGACCTCTTCCTATGTAAACAAGGCAGAGCTCTGTCCTGTCAGCGGGGGAAGGAAAGCTGCGTTATTATTACAAAGCACTTTAAGTAACAATAAAATACATCTATTTAAAATGTGTGAGTGAGCTCTGTTTCTATCGAATTAAACCAAATTTAATTTGTATTGTTTTAAGTATTTTCTTGTTTTAAAATGACATTGACTCTTTCTTTATAGAGGAGGGGCGCACTTTGCCATCGGCGCCTTGGGCACCAGATGGCCTTGTCCCGGCACAGCTTTTTGTTCAGCCCTCGGAGGCCTGCAGAACCTCATATGTGATTCCCTATTGCCCTGTTGTAGTGGTAACCTCTAGTCTCATGTAATGTCTATGTCTCCTGAAGCACGTCCCCAAGTCTCTAACATCTTTGATAGCATTTCCACACTCGCTGACTTATCTCTTTCATCATGCCCATAGTCTTTGACCATCTCTTGTTGTGTGTCTGCTGTCTGTGGCACATATTAAGTGTGGCCCTGTGGCAATGTCAGGGGCAGCACCTAAGGGCCCCCCCCATCAAGAATGTGGACCACCACTGTTCTAGATCATTCAACCCAGTCCAAGAGAATGAAGTGCAGAGAGATGCCTGTGTTTACTTCCCCTTGGCTGATGCAAGCATCTCTCTGCATTTCATTCTTCTGATTAGGGTTGGATCATACTGAGTTTTTGCACTGAGTCAGATTCAGTTTAAAGGGGAGGTCCACCCAAAAAAAAAAAAAATTGCATAAAAATATTCCTAAAAAAATTGGAGGAAAAAAAAAATGTTTTAACTTACCTGAAATGGCTGTTGCTAGGCAGTCTTCCTAATCTGCCTCTTCCTACTCCGCGGTGATGTTTAGTCTTCTGCTCCCCGCGTTGTCTTCTGGGGAATGGGGAACGGTGTGTTATGGGAACTGTGTGTGTCCCACAACACATCGCCTCCCATTCACAAAGCACTCCGCGACTCGCGCGTGCGCAGTAGGAAACGGACAGTGAAGACGCAAGGATGCGGGCGGGTCGGCCTCGGGCGGCCGATATACCCATGACAGCTAAGTTTGCTTATTAAAAGTCAGCAGCTACATTGTTTGTAGCTTCTGACTTTTAATTTTTTTTTTCCCTGGCCGGAACCCCCCTTTAAGTTGCCATTTAAAGCTCTGATGAAAGGACATTTTTTTAGTCCCCAGAAAGCATCTGTTGGCTTCTTTTTTTTTTCTGTTGTCCGATTTGCAGAATCAATAAAGCTGTCAGGGCCTGAATCACCTGCTGGTGGCACTGTGCACAGGTGTGAATTGAACTTCATTCTAGATTTGTTGTGCTACAATGTAATTGGAACATCTATCTTCTATGGCAGGGGTCCCCAACCCCTGGGCCGCGGACCGGTACCAGTACCGGTCGTTGGCCTGTTGATAGCCAGAGGTGAGCGGCGACTGCAGTCTGGATATGATTGTCAGTGATATAAAGGGGACTGCACTGTAATGTAAAGGGGGGCTGTGATGTGAAGAGGAACTGAAGACACTGTGGGGCTGCCTTAACCACTTGCCGACCTGGCGCCGTCATTATACTGCGGCAGGTCGGCACGATCCCGCGAACCGTAGTAGCTGTACGTCGGTTCCTTTAAGCAGAATAGCAGGTGCGTGCGCCGCCGGAGGTGCAAACGCCCGCTGTACTGCGGGGATGCTGATGCTCGTGACCGTGGCCGGCCAAGCGCGATCACGGGCACGAGAGGCAGAACAGGGACGTGTGTGTAAACAAATAAATCCCTGTTCTGTGAGGAGAGATGTACATTGTGAGTTCCTAATAGCTAGTAACCACGATCTGTCATCTCCACTAGTCAGTCCCCTCCCCCCTACAGTTAGAACACACACTAAGGGAACACAGTTAACCCCTTGATCGCCCCCCAATGTTAACCCCTTCCCTGCCAGTGAAATTTACACAGTAAATCAGTGCATTTTTATAGCACTGATCGCTGTATAATTGTCAATCGTCCGAAAAATGCGTCAAAAGTGTCTGATGTGTCCACCATAATGTCGCAGTCCCGATAAAAATCGAAAATCGCCGCCATTACTAGTAAAAAGAATATTATTAAAAATGCCATAAATTTATCCCCTATTTTGTAGACGCTAAATCTTTTGCGCAAACCAATCAATATATGCTTATTGCGATTTTTATTACCAAAAATATGTAGAAGAATACGTATCGGCCTAAACTGAGAAAAAAATTAGCTTTTTTTTAAAAAAAAATTGGGGATATTTATTATAGCAAAAAGTACAAAATATTGTGTTTTTTTCAAAATTGTCGCTCTTTTTTTGTTTATACCGCAAAAAATAAAAACCGCAGAGGTGATCAAATACCACCAAAAGAACGCTCTATTTGTGGGGAAAAAAGAACGTCAATTTTGTTTGGGTACAACGTCGCAAGGCCGCGCAATTGTCAGTTAAAGTGACATAGTGCCGCAAAAATGGCCTGGTCATTGAGCAGCCAAATCCTCCGGGGCTGAGTTGGTTAAAGGGGTTACTGTGGACACTGATTTCAAGGAGGAACTGTGATGCGAAGGGGGGTTAAGGACCGACTATGTACAGCAGAGCTCAGACTAGGGGAGGGAGAAGCTTTCTATTGAGTTATTCAGTTATGCTGCAGTGATCACAAGGGACATGCTAAGAGGAGGAGGGAGCATAGGGACAGAGGAATGAGCTCATCAGTCTGCTGCTTCTCCTTTCAATGTCCAGTCAGGCTGAGGGAGGGGCCTGACCTGTAAGTGGTACATACATGCAACAGAGAAAAAAACAGGCCTTTTGCCCCGCCAGACAGGGCTGTGCTGAGTTGAAGAGTGGCATAAATCTTAGGACTGGATGGTCAGAAATGCAGCAAGCTATACATATATATGTATAAATAATTATATAAAGTATTACATAATTATATAAATGATATAATTATAAATAAAAAAAAATAATAATTATATTATATATATATATATATATATATATATATATATATATATATATATATATATATAAATAACTTTATATAGTTATGTATACATACAGTATATGTATTGCTTGCTGCATTTCTGACCATCCAGTCCTAAGATTTATACTACTCTTAAACTCAGCACAGCCCTGTCTGGCGGGGCAAAAGGCCTGTTTTTTTCTCTGTTGCATGTATGCACCACTTACAGGTCAGGCCCCTCCCCCTATAATATAATTATATAAAATATAAACAATAATGTTTTATTTTTGTTTTTTTAATCTGTGTATTTCGCTTCTTGTCTGAGGTTCGGCATCACTACGGTCATCAAAGGATGTGCAGTATGATTTATTTCTTTTGGCTACATTATAAATGGGTAAGTGCCTAAAGGTTCTATGTAGAAAATAACCAAGTACAGGCAACGTTGACCTGTTTCTGCCATTATCTGCTTTTGACAGATCTATTTTTTACTTTGTCATCTTTTCAGAGAAATAAATGCAGCAAAATAATAATCTACCGACACCAACTGCCATGACACAATCATTTTATTTTTTTTTTTCTTGCCTTTTCAGCCCTGTTAAGGTTTTTCCATTTGATCCATTGTAATCTTTGCAGACAGCTGCTTTGATGCTCCGGCTGATATTGTACACCAGGGAGGTGCTAAATGTACAATTTCATTACCGCGGCATTGTTCCTGCCGCCTGTATCCATGACATAACCATGGTCAACTTTCCATAGTACATTGGAGTTAATCGGATGTTAACTTCTCTTGCCAGATGGCAAAAGGATAAAGCACTTTCAGTCTATACAATGTGTGACCTACTTAAAAGACCAACAATCTGCTGCTACCATAGAGCCGAGCAAATGCAATTTTGCTTCCCGATTTAAAACAAAACATGACATATAGAACACAGCATCTCTCCGGGAAGAAAAAATATTAAACTGTAATACCAATCGCAGAGAGCAGATTATAAAACCAGGATAGTTTATCTGATTTAAAAGATATGTGCAACAATTATTTTATATAATGCAAGATTGCCAAACAAATCATTTTTAAACACAGAAAACATATGTCACACATTTATACACTCTATATATCATTAGATCTTATATATTATTAATATTATACAGGATTTATATAGTGCCAACAGTTTGCGCACTACTTTACAAAGTAAAGGGAGACAGAACAGATACAATACAATTCAACATAAAAGGGTTAGGAGGGCCCTGCTCATTAGAGCTTACAATGTAAAGTAGCATTTCTACACCAGGGCTCCATGGAACCATAGGGTTCTTTCAGAGGTTGCTATGGGTTCTTTGAGCAAAGAGCAATTTCTGCCTGCTTACTGTTCCCCCAGAGGTTGCTAGGGGTTCCTTGGGCTAAGAGCCTATTCTGAGTACCTAGGGTTCCTACAGAGGCTGCTAGGGGTTTCTCAAACAATAAGCAACTTCTGCTTACCTAGGGTACCCGCAGAGGTTGCTAGGGGTTCCTTGAGCAAAGAGTGATTTCTGCCTACCTACAGTTCCTCCAGAGGTTGCTAGGGGTTCCTTCAGCAAAGAATCATTTCTGCCTACCTACAGTTCCTCCAGAGGTTGCTAGGGGTTCCTTGAGCAAAGAATCATTTCTGCCTACCTACGGTTCCTCCAGAGTTTGCTAGGGGTTTCTTGAGCAAAGAATCATTTCTGCCTACCTACGGTTCCTCCAGAGGTTGCTAGGGGTTCCTTGAGCAAAGAGTCATGCCCACCGCGGCCACCCCCTATACATGCGTCCAGCATGAATTACAGCGGCCAGGCTTCAAAATAGGGTGGGCTCGGGTCGCAGAGAATGCAACTGGAGCCCACCCAGGTGTGTTACAACAGCGAATGAATATTCGCGGTTGAAACACTGATCCTCAATCCGGCCAACCAGAAGCAGGTGTAAGACCCATTTTCCGATTGGCTGAAAAGAAAAGACTCCCGATTGATCTCCGAGGAGGAGGGATAAAACGGAAGCAGCCGCCGCTGTGATGACCTGTGGAGAGCAGGAGAACGGGAGGCTGCCGCCACCGAGCCGGGGAACCCGCCGGTGATGGGGTAAGTGCTACCGACCAACCAGGGGGGGGGGGGGGGGTTTGGGGGATATTTCCACCAGCCGCCACTGTTAGCATGTATCGTATTCATCGACGTATAACACACACTTTTTTCCCCTTAAAATCAGGGGAAAATCATAAGTGCGTGTTATACGGCGATCCCCCACTGATTGTGAGCGGAGGAACGAGCCGCCGAGATACATACAGCGGAGTGTACTCGGCTAGGCTCAGCTCCACTCACAGTCACACCCAGTCCCGCCCTATAATGGACATAACACAGGGACTGGACGTGACTGTGAGCGGAGCCGAGCCTAGCCGAGTACACTCGGCTATGTGTATCTCGGCGGCACTCGCCTCCGCTCACAGTCACACACAGTCCCTGTGTTATGTCCATTATAGGGCGGGACTGTGCGTGACTGTGAGCGGAGCCGAGCCTAGCCGAGTACACTCGGCTATGTGTATCTCGGCGGCACTCGCCTCCGCTCACAGTCACACACAGTCCCTGTGTTATGTCCATTATAGGGCGGGACTGGGTGTGACTGTGAGCGGAGCCGAGCCTAGCCGAGTACACTCGGCTATGTGTATCTCGGCGGCACTCGCCTCCGCTCACAGTCACACACAGTCCCTGTGTTATGTCCATTATAGGGCGGGACTGTGCGTGACTGTGAGCGGAGCCGAGCCTAGCCGAGTACACTCGGCTATGTGTATCTCGGCGGCACTCGCCTCCGCTCACAGTCACACACAGTCCCTGTGTTATGTCCATTATAGGGCGGGACTGGGTGTGACTGTGAGCGGAGCCGAGCCTAGCCGAGTACACTCGGCTATGTGTATCTCGGCGGCACTCGCCTCCGCTCACAGTCACACACAGTCCCTGTGTTATGTCCATTATAGGGCGGGACTGGGTGTGACTGTGAGCGGAGCCGAGCCTAGCCGAGTACACTCGGCTATGTGTATCTCGGCGGCACTCGCCTCCGCTCACAGTCACGCACAGTCCCGCCATTGGACCTGTGTTATGTCCATCATAGGGCGGGACTGGGCAGGACTGCGAGAGGAGCCGAGAGCCGCCGAGATACACAGGACATCCGGCTCTGTATCTCGACGGTGCCATTTTTTAACTAGAAGGCTACACTGACAAGGCTGCAAATGACACTGGGGCAAGACTGCAATGATAAGGCTACACTGACAAGGCTGCAATGACACTGACAAGGCTGCATTGATGGGCATTTAAATGTAAGTTTTTTTCCTTAAACTTTCCTCACAAAAGTTGTTTTCCTTAAAATTCCCCCCTAAACTTGGGGTGCGTGTTATATGCCGGCGCGTGTTATACGCTGATAAATACGGTATATGGGAAGGTGGGAAAAGTGTTCAGTGACTCATACGGCATAACCCAAAATTGTCTGCGTGTCCCCAGCTTACAAAAAACTAAAAAAAAAAATACATGATTATGGATATTGCACGCTGGAAAATTAAAAAAATGCACAAGGACTGAACTTTTGAACTTAAAATATGTGATAATATCAGTGCTTACAAATCTGACTTCAGCAGGGCGCACGCCGCACTTTATCTGATGAGTTCTAGCTCATTCATTATGGATGTTTACATAAAAAAATAAACCGTGTATCTAATGCCGCGTACACACGGTCGTACTTTTCGTCTACAAAAGTCGGACAGCCTGTCCGACAGACTTCCGGCAGACTTTCGGCGGACTTGCGGCGGACTTGCTGCAGACTTTCTAACGAACAGACTTGCCCACACACGACCACACAAAAGTACGAAAGCTTAGTACGCGGTGACGTACACCAAGTCCGACGAGACTATAAAACGGAAGTTCAATAGCCCGTACGACACCCTTTGGGCTCCTTCTGCTAATCTCGTGTTTATCTCGTGTTAGTAGAAGTTTGGTGAGAGACGATTCGCGCTTGTGAGACTCGTATTTTTCAGTTCGTTTTAACTGTTGTTCAGTCTGTGCTTGTGAGGTTTGTATCTGCTTTTCAGTGCGTTTGGTCAGTTGGCATTGAGAAATCTTTGTTTTATTGGCCGCTCGTTCCTGATTTTCAGGTCGCTCTTCACAGGCCTTGCTGTTCTTCAGTGCGTTCTGTTTAGTGCGTTCTGACCAGCCGACCGTTTTGAAGCCATGTTACCTGTACGTACTCGTCGTCGAGCTCGTGCATTGTATGTGCTTGGTGCTGTAGTTTATTCTTCAGACCAAGACCAGTCCATGAACAGGGCGAGGAGGAGTTCATGGACCAAGAATTGGTTGCTTCAGCGTGACCAGTTCTCTCATATGCCTTTGCTCCGTGAGATCCGTGAGAATAATCCTGAGGATTTCAGGAACTTTCTCCGGATGACGGACCCCGTTTTTGATCGTTTGGTGGCTTTGCTGACCCCCTATATCAGCAGGCAGGATACCTGCATGAGGCAAGCCATCACTCCGGAGCAGAGGCTGGTCGCTACCTTGCGGTATTTGGCCACAGGGAGAAGCCTGCAGGACCTTAAGTTCTCGACAGGCATCTCCCCCCAGGCTCTGGGGATCATTATCCCAGAGACCTGTTCTGCCATCATACAGGTCCTGCAGAAGGACTATATTAAGGTAAGATATTTTCTTTTATTAGCATCACATGTTCTTTTATGTAATCTTTGATAATGTAATGTATTTCTTGCTTCAAACACTACTTACCATCATTGCAATATAGTGTGAATGTCCCCTTTTTATCCTCACACATGCTGGAATTTTTTCCTGTTATTTTTTGTCATGCATGTATATTTTCCTTTAATAACCTTCCCAGCATGAAGTGATGGGAACATATCCACCTAGTCTACTAATTTTGAATGTATTTTGTTGGAGTGTATTTAGTGTGCTTATAATTAGCAATTATCTAGATTTCACAACCCCCCCCCCCCCCCACCTAAACTCAATCCAAATAGTGTGCTGCTAATGAGCAATTATCTAGATTTCACAACCCCCCCCCCCCCCCACCTAAACTCAATCCAAATAGTGTGCTGCTAATGAGCAATTATCTAGATTTCACAACCCCCCCCCCCCCCACCTAAACTCAATCCAAATAGTGTGCTGCTAATGAGCAATTATCTAGATTTCACAACCCCCCCCCCCCCCACCTAAACTCAATCCAAATAGTGTGCTGCTAATGAGCAATTATCTAGATTTCACAACCCCCCCCCCCCCCCCCCACCTAAACTCAATCCAAATAGTGTGCTGCTAATGAGCAATTATCTAGATTTCACAACCCCCCCCCCCCCCCACCTAAACTCAATCCAAATAGTGTGCTGCTAATGAGCAATTATCTAGATTTCACAACCCCCCCCCCCCCCCCACCTAAACTCAATCCAAATAGTGTGCTGCTAATGAGCAATTATCTAGATTTCACAACCCCCCCCCCCCCCCACCTAAACTCAATCCAAATAGTGTGCTGCTAATGAGCAATTATCTAGATTTCACAACCCCCCCCCCCCCCCCACCTAAACTCAATCCAAATAGTGTGCTGCTAATGAGCAATTATCTAGATTTCACAACCCCCCCCACCTAAACTCAATCCAAATAGTGTGCTGCTAATGAGCAATTATCTAGATTTCACAACCCCCCCACCCCCACCCTCGTTAAAATTTGCTTGAATGTTCTGTGGTCTTGATTTGTCTAAAGCAAATATATGTTTCAGTTTGCAAAATGCATGTGCACTCTACAAGTGCATTTGTTCCAGTGCTTTAGTAAATGAGCAGAAGCTCTGCTGATTTCCATCATCAAATCATATGCAAGCCTCAAAGTGTTTTCATTAATTGCCCTTGCCTGTGATTGTGTACTCCTTTCAACATGAATGCCTTTTTACATTACCTCATTTACTGTAAGCTGGTTAGCAACTGCACCTGCAGAGTGCCACAACTGCAGTCTTGTAGCCTTTTTAGTCCCTAAATTCCTGCATGTCCTAAAATAAATATTTTTTAGGGATTTCACAACCCCCTAAAATGTAATCAATGTTCCATCAGAGGGGGTGAGCAATCTGATAAGTGTGCCTTTCCATATTAGTTATTCCAGAGGAATTAAATTATTGAATGTTATACTGATGCTGGGGAATAATGTTTTTAATTGTCAAATTTTCTTGCAATGTTAGCTTCCAAATTAATTGATTTTGGTTTTCTTGTTTGATTCCCCAGTTTCCTTCAACGCCACAGGAATGGCAGACTGTGGCATCCCATTTTGCCAGCCGTTGGGACTTTCCCAATTGTGGAGGGGCTATAGATGGGAAACATGTCCACATTGTGCCACCACCCCATTCGGGGTCATATTATTTTAATTATAAGGGGTTCCACAGTATTGTTTTAATGGCGGTGGTGTCGGCACACTATGATTTTTTATATGTGGACGTGGGGAAGAATGGCCGGATGTCGGATGGAGGAGTATTTGCCCAGACGGAGTTCTGCCAGCGTCTCCAGAGTGGTGGGCTGGGATTGCCACCTGATGAGGATAACGTGGAAGGACTCCCCTTTGTCTTCATTGCGGATGAAGCCTTCGCTCTCAGCAACCACCTCATGAGGCCATTCCCCAAAGAACCCTCACCCCAGAGAGGAGGGTTTTAATTACCGGCTGGCCAGAGCTAGAAGAGTGGTTGAGAATGCGTTTGGAATTCTGGCCAGCCGGTTCCGCCTGTTTCAAACAGCCATTAATTTGGCGGAATACAAACTGAATTTTATCATTTTAACCTGCTGCATTCTGCACAACTTTTTAAACAAACATTCTGCCAATTATATAGGCACAGTTGGGCCTGAGGCCGGACAAATAGAAGCCAACCTTACAGGCCTGGATACTGTCCGTACTGGCTTGGCCCCCCAAAGTTCCCGTCAAGTTAGACAGCAATATGTTAATTATTTTATGGGTAGGGGGGCCATTGCAATGGGCCAGGATATATAATTTTTTAGAATAAAAAAAAAATATTGCTGAAATCTGGCATTATATTTATTGCTTGCCTTTCTTTTGGGCTGTCTCCTAGGTTATGGTCGAGCAGTTGTAGTGCCAACTGTATTAGAATTTTAAAAATGTCTAAATAAGCTCCATTGCCACTGTAAACAACTTTTTTACAATTATAACCAAACTGATACTGAGCCTTGAAATAACAAACCACACATTTTTTAAAATACTATAAGGAGATGTTTTTATTAATGGTTGTTATGCATTCAGTTCTGCATTTAGTAGAAAATGTTCATAGACAAAAATATAATGATATCTTAATAATGTAGCAAAATATAATTATATTTAAATATTTCTACACAATCCACAAAAAAATATTTTTTGTTTTTTGATTTTCGCAAACAGGCTTTTTTTTTTTTTGGGAAAATCAAGTTTTTTTTTTTTTTGTTTAAAAGCAATTTTTTTTTTTTTTTTTTTTTTTTTTTAATAAAGTTTTTTTAATTTTTTTTTTTGGTTTTTTAATCTAGTTTTTTATTTTTTGTGTTTTTTAAAATCAAATTTTTAATTTTTTTGGTTTTTCTAATCAATTTTTTTGATTTTTTTGGTTTTTTAAAATCAATTTATTTATTTTTTTGGTTTTTAAAATCAATTATTTTTATTTTTTTGGTTTTTAAAATCAATTATTTTTATTTTTTGGGTTTTTTAAAATCAATTTATATTTTTTTTTATTTTTTGAAAATCATTTTGTTAATTTTTTGGTTTTTTTCAAATAAATTTTTGTGATTTTTTTGGTTTTTTAAAATTAATTTTTTGGTTTTTTTTTTGGTTATTTAAAATCACTTTTTTTTTTAATTTGTGTTTTTTAGAAAATCAAGTTTTATTTTTTTGTGGATTTTTGAGCTATATACGAGAAACAGCCCTCCTTTTTGACATTAGGTTAAACAGCCATTTATGTTCTGCCAAAACAAGAAAGAGAAGGCCCAGAATGGGGTCAGCAAAACAGGAAATGAAGGACATGATTGATGTTTTGGGGTTTAAAAAAGGGCATTTAGATTCTACCCAAAACATCAATCATGTCCTTCATTTCCTGCTGCATACGATCCAGCCGATTACGCATTTCATCAATGTCTTTATTCCAGGCCATTATTTGACCAATTAGCCGTTGGGCACTTTCAGAGGTGAAATAGTCACTTGTTGTTGTTGTACCTAAAGTGGAATGAAACCAAAAAATGTCTTTAGAAATATGCACACATACATAGTTTACCTTACCATAAATAAAGCTGTTGTCTCAGACACTGACCTGGTGGGGTGCCCATGTAGCCTAATTCCTCCACATCCTCGGGGGTGGCACTGTTGCTTGAATGAAGCACAACCAGATCCCCTAAAATAGAGTAGACAAATTAAATTAAACAAAAGGCAGCCATGCATAGATTAACGTAAGCTGGTGTGTCAGACACTCACCTGGTGGGGTGCCCATGTCACCCACCTCTCCTTCCTCAACATCCTCAATGGGACTTGGGGCTGATTGCCCAATCAGGTTTTGCTTGGGGTGGACTGTCTTCTTGTTCTTGGCTGAGTGATTTTTCCCCTATGTGAAACCAAAATTATTATTAATCTAATTAGCACACAGATATTTTAGGACATAGTAATTTTCCTACATTTGTAGTGAAGTGGTTTGTGTAGAGTTCCTATTTTACCTCAATATTTAACATTATAAAGACATATTGGATAGATAGATATCAATATCTCAAAATATAGTTAATAATCTTTTGATCTCTCTCTATATCTGGAACAAAATCTCTAAATATCTAACTAAATGTCAATCCCAAAAAATAAGATAACTTCAAATATTCAAAAAGAATGTTTACATTTCTATATCTATCTATCTATCTACCTATCTATATATATCTCGCTCTCTATATATATATATATCTATATCTATATATATCTATAATATATATATATATATACTATATATGATATATAGAAATATATAGATATAGATATAGATATAGATATAGATATAGATATAGATATAGATATAGATATAGATATAGATATAGATATAGATATAGATATAGATATAGATAGAGATATAATATATATATATAAATATATATATATATATATATATATATATATATATATATATATATATATATAATATATATATATAAATATATATATATATATATATATATATATATATATATATATATATATATATATATATATATATATATATATATATATATATATATATATATATATATATATATATATATAAATATATATTATATATATATATATATAAATATAAATATATATATATATATATATATATATATATATATATATATATATATATATATATATATATATATATATATATATATATATATATATTATATATATATATATATATATATATATATATATATATATATATATATATATATATATATATATATATATATATATATATATATATATAATATATATATATATATATATATATATATATATATATATATATATATATATATATATATATATATATATATATATATATATATATATATATATATATATATATATATATATATATAAATATATAAATATAAATATATAAATATATATATATATATATAAATATATATATATATATATATATATATATATATATATATATATATATATATATATATATATATATATATAATATATATATATATATATATATATATATATATATATATATATATATATATATATATATATATATATATATATATATATATATATATATATATATATATATTTTTATATATATATATATATATATTTTTATATATATATATATATATTTTTATATATATATATATATATATATTTTTATATATATATATATATATATTTTTATATATATATATATATATATATATATATATATATATATATATATATATATATATATATATATATATATATATATAAAATATATATATATCTCGAGATATATGGATATGTAACGAGGTTTATTAAAAGATCGTTTAAAACGATGAACAAAAATTCATATAGGAAGGAAAAGCACATGGAGCAGTATACAAGGTAATAAACACAAGAGAAAAACACGACAAGTACTTACTTTTTTTAAGAACTTTCCGGATACGTCGGTATTGATCCGGCTCCCTGAGTTTCAGGTCAGACCATCTTTTTCGCAATTGATCTTTGGAGCGCTGGACCCCAAAAGATGCCTGCAAAGTCTCCACGACCTTCGCCATGATTTTGGCCTTGCGCAAATTTGGCCGTACGTACGGCCCATAATTGCCATCATAGTCGTCTTTGTGAAGAATGGCCACCATCTCCACCATCTCTTTAAAACTCATATTAGAGGCCTTAAATCTAGGCCTCATAGATTTCGTTGACGTTCCAGCCTCCGGGCTGTCTCCACTACCTGAGGTCGTCAACATTTCAGGTGACTCCGCCATTCTTTAACTCCACTACGCGCCGTAACAAAAAATGGGCGGAGAACATGAGTTAATTTCGAACGTCAGGGGCGGGCGACGCAGGCGGAGTTTCACACATGCGTAGTGTATAAAGAGGGGCCTTGTGCACGTGTCGTACGTACGTTCTGTGCGTCGAATTAGGGGGCGGAGAACATGAGTTAATTTCGAACGTCAGGGGCGGGCGACGCAGGCGGAGTTTCACACATGCGTAGTGTATAAAGAGGGGCCTTGTGCACGTGTCGTACGTACGTTCTGTGCGTCGAATTAGGGGGCGGAGAACATGAGTTAATTTCGAACGTCAGGGGCGGGCGACGCAGGCGGAGTTTCACACATGCGTAGTGTATAAAGAGGGGCCTTGTGCACGTGTCGTACGTACGTTCTGTGCGTCGAATTAGGGGGCGGAGAACATGAGTTAATTTCGAACGTCAGGGGCGGGCGACGCAGGCGGAGTTTCACACATGCGTAGTGTATAAAGAGGGGCCTTGTGCACGTGTCGTACGTACGTACTGTGCGTAGGTGATAGTGGACCAGGACGTTACAAAACGAAGGTAATTTTAATTTCATTTTTATTTGTTTTTTTTTTGGGGGGGGGGGGTTTTATGGTCATGACTTTCGAGCAAGCGGCCTATATGGCTTGATAGATTGATGAGGCCTACATAGGGAGAAGATGATGAGGGGTTAGCAGAAACCTAATAAGTGTTTTTTGTCTTGTGACTTTATATTTTCCAGATATAATGAATCCCCTATTTAAGGATCCAGAGTTCCTTACTGCTTTCATCACGAAATATCGAGAGATGAGGAATTTGTGGGAGGTAAAACACCCTCAGTATTATGCTAAGCATGTGAGGAAGTCAACGCTGGAGAGACTTCTGTCCTTTGTCCAGGCGACCATCCCGGACGCAACAATGGAGATATTGCTCAAGAAAATTGGGGGCTTGAGGAATATGTATAAGAGGGAGCATAAGAAGATCCAGGAATCTATGAGATCAGGAGCATCAGCAGATGATGTTTATGTACCCAGGCTGTGGTACTACAATCAGCTACGTTTTCTTGATGACCAGACTGAAGCCAGGGCATCACTTTCAACCCTTCCCTCCACCCTTCCCTCCACCCTTCCCTCCACCCCAGCAGAGGCTGATGAGGAGCAAGCTGGGTCTTCCATCCTGGATGAACCAGATATGACCATCTGGAGTCAGGTAAATTAGTTTAAACAATATTTACTGTACTAATATTAATGAGGTTAACTGGATGTTAGAATTTTCTCACAGATTTTTGCACTCAAAATTGTGTAGACATATCAATTGACAGGAGTAGCTAAATATGTTTGGCACCTGCTAGAAAAAATTAGGGTGTCTGATTAGACTCTTTTCTTAAAGAGATGTATTCACATTAAATTTGCTAGTCATGAGAAATAAATTGTGTGTCATTGATGAACCCCAAAAAATATACTAAAACTATGTCCTTTTTTTATACACAGGATGAGTCCATCCAGGAGGAATGTGTGGAAAGTGGCAGGCAGGAGGAGACCGGGCCCATGGACAGCCTGGAGGAGGCCAGATTCCCCATCATCCTGGAGGAGGCTGGGCCCAGTGTCAGGCAGGAGGTGGCTGGTCCCAGTGAGGTGGCTGGGCCAAGTGAGGTGGCTGCTCCCAGTGAGGTGGCTGGGCCCAGTAGGAGCATGACCCAATCCCAAGTGCCTCCCCTCCGCCTTCCCAAAAAAAGGGCCAGGAAGGGGGCCGTCACACAAGAGGCATCCCTGCGCCTCATGCAAGAGGCCACACGTTTTCTGAGGAGCCCCCCCGAAGCAGAAGAGGCCTATGGCTGCTACTTAGCCAGCAGGCTTCTACAAATGGACTGGGAGCAGCGTCTCATTTGCGAGCGCCTATTTGGGGAAACTATACAGAAGGGGCTGCAGGGCACGCTAACCCGAAACACCCAACTACATGAGGCAGCCCCCCCTCCTCCTCCTCCTCCTCCTCCTCCTCCTCCTCCTCCTCCTGCCACAACTGAAACACCACAGCCACAGCCTCCAAAGAAGGCTACAGGGAAGGCTGCAGGGAAGGGTGCAGGGCAGCGTGGAGGGAAGGCTGCAGGGAAGAGAAGAAAGTGATGACCTGGGTTCAGTCTGGTCTGACAGAAGACGCAGGCTGTTGTAGTACCACAGTCTGGGGACATCTATATCATCTGCTGGTGCTGTTGATCTCTGGGATTCTTGGACCAGATTGTGCTCCCTCTTATATGGACTCCTCAAGATCCCAATTTTCTGGTACACAGACTTTTTCCAGCGTTGACTTCCTCTTTTTTTTTATTTTGACCATGAATAAATGGATCTTTTTTTGAGTTTAGCAAAAGATTTTATGTGTTTTCTTTTAAATCATTGATTTTACACACAATGTTAAATTATCAAGGGACAACAATCTCATTGAGTTTGCAAAAACACAACAAAAATACATTACTAATGTTAATAATGTTCGAGTGGTAAGTCTGGGAAAGAACAAAAATATACATAACCAAAAACGGTGCTTTGGGTTAACTTTATCTTTAAAATAACAAATAATCACTAGAAAAAAAAAACATTATAATGGGTTCTTTGTAGTAACTTTACAAACCTAAAAAATAAAAAAAAAAAAAAAAAAAATAAATAAAATACAAATGGGTTATTTGTGGTAACTTTACAAACCTAAAAAAGATAAAAAAATAAAGTAACAAATAAAAATAAAAAAAAAAAAATACAAATGGGTTATTTGTGGTAACTTTACAAAACTAAAAAATATAAAAAAATAAAGTAACAAATAAAACTAAAAAATAAAAATACAAATGGGTTATTTGTGGTAACTTTACAAAACTAAAAAATATAAAAAAATAAAGTAACAAATAAAACTAAAAAATAAAAATACAAATGGGTTATTTGTGGTAACTTTACAAACACCAAAAAATGAAAATTAAAAATCTAGAGATAAACATATAAAAAAGTTCAACACCAATCATAAAATAAATATCTGGATAAAAATTACAAGAAAATATGATTCCACACAAAAAAAAAAACAAAAAAAAACAAAAGGTACAAAGTATTATATTAGTATGGAAACATTGTTTTTAAAAAGCATACTATATCATTCATGAGATCAAAGAGAAAAAGAATCCAGAAATCAGTTTGGGAGAACTCTGAATATGAACAGCAAAACACCTTCGTTCTTTATAGAGCATTCGTAATGAAGAAATAAAATGCGCTGCATTCAACGATCACAGATTTTGCAGCGTGATGAATGTGCTACCTACAATACGAACACTAGTTTTACTAGACCGAGTGCTTCCGTTTAGTTTTTGCTTATGAGCATGCGTCGTATTTTTGTCCGTCCGACTAGCATACAGACGAGCGGACTTCGGGGTCCGTCGTAGGTACGAAGTAAAAGTTTTGAAGCATGTTTCAAATCTAAAGTACGTCGGATTTGAGGCTAAAAAAGTCAGTTGAAAGTTCGGAGAAGCCCACACACGATCGGATTACCAGCCAGCTTTAGTCCATCAGCGTCTGTTGGACTTTTGTAGACGAAAAGTAGGACCGTGTGTACGCGGCATAAGAATGTTTAAGCTGTACCTCGTGGAAAATGATTGGCAAAATCAATGATGGAGACTAAAAAGCTTGAAGCTAATAACATTCAAAGTTCTGGCTACAATACATTATTACATTATTACATTACTACTGGACCAAAACGGCAGCAGTTATGTTGGGCAACAGCCTATTTTTAATCTAATTTAAGTATGTAAAATAAGAAAATAACAAAGTTTTATATCTACTGCTAAAGGATTCTGTAGTTGTGCAAATTCAGTTTACAGATAAATGTATCGTACCAGATGTACATTAGAATGAAAGTGTGTTTTCTTATCTGGGGAGTTCTGACAAGGTCTTTGAAAGAGGGAACTTGTTTATCACCAGTGTCTTCATTTGCAGTTAGACTCTGTAATTTAAAAAAAGTAAACTTAAATAAAATATGGAATCTTAAATAGCATGAATGTATGGCAAAACACTTCAAGAACTCTATACCTTTTGCCTGATATAGTCGCTAGCAATAATCATGGGATTCTTCCAACCCCCCCCCAGAGACTACAATAGCTCGGTGGGAGGGATTCCCCTGTCAACACTGACTGTGTTGACACAATCTTTGTACAATAAACTTTAGGTTTATCAAAATGTTGTAATAGGGGGACCTACCTAATCTATCCAATCAATATGTATCCAATTAGGCAGGCCCTTATCCTACACAGTTGTTGGTAGATCTAAAGGAGATTGTACAATCACAAGTGTGTTGCAGAAGACTCTGCATCTCTCTTTGGCTGCTCCACAGTTACAAGTTTAGACTTATAGTATAAGATTACCTTTTCATATAAAAAGAAAAAGGTGAACTAACACCCTACAGCCTCCTCACCGCTGGTCACTGCTGTACTTATCTTCAAGGGTAATAAGCTGTCAGTGCCCATGCAGCCGGAGTAGTGGTCTGAGAATTTGAAATCCCCTCTCCTCTCTCCCTTCTTTCTGCAGGGCTTCTGGAACCGATAAGAGAAGTTCTTATTGGTCAGCGCAGGCTCAGAGTATCACTCTGATCCATCTCAGAAGCCATTCAGAGAAAAGAGGGAGAAGAGCAGGGATTTTAAATCCACTGGCAGCTGCACTGACTGTGTGGATACTGAGAGGTCAGCACCCATGAAGGTAAGTACAGCAGGGACTGGTGGGGTAAGGAAAGTCTTATGCCGCATACACACGAGCAGACTTTACGGCTGACTTTGCCCGGCGGACGGGATTTCGTCGGACAATTCGATCGTGTGTGGGCTCCAGCGGACTTTGTTTTCTCAAAAGATGGACGGACTTAGATTTGAAACATGTTTTAAATCTATCCGTCAAACTCGAGTCCGGTCGAAAAGTCCGCTCGTCTGTATGTTAGCTCGATGGACAAAAAGCCACGCTAGGGCAGCTATTGGCTACTGGCTATAAACTTCCTTGTTTTAGTCCGGTCGTACGTCATCACGTACAAATTCGACGGACTTTGGTGAATTGTGTGTAGGCAAGTCCGTTCATTCGGAAAGTCCGTCATAAAGTCCGTTGAAAAGTCCGCCGGGCAAAGCCTGCCGTAAAGTCCGCTCGTGTGTACGCGGCATTAGTTCACTTTTTCATTTAAAAAAAAAGGTGAACTAACTCTTAACAACACTGCACCTGACAGGCAGCAGGCTCGTTGTTAATTAGATATTTGTGGTTGCTTGGCCTCTACATGATAGGACATTATATGAGGGTGTCAGACACAAGTGGATGGATGCTTTTTAACAGTGGCCAGGCCCCTCTTCACTCTCCAGATGTTGGGCCCTTGCCTTGTGGGTAGTCTGATCCTGTCTACAAGTACCTGTTTTTGTCTTCAAACCAATCCCTATGTCCCAGGGAGGCCCTGAAATTTAGGCTCAACACTTTACAAGGGGCCTCAACATCTGCAAAACTCAAAATTAAGATCCGTTTCCTCCCATAACTAAGTCTGTCACTTCTTATACAAGTGTCAAATGCTAAAACTTCAGTGAGCAGTAGTGACATTCAACAGGTACATAGCATGGGGCAGGGCTTAGCGCCATGTGGCGAGTTTAAACTATGTGTGTCTTCATAATCACAAGAACTGAATATTCACCTCTAATGTATTGGGTACAGAGTTATTATTCTTCTTAGCTTTATTGTTCTGGGCCCTGGACTCCTACTTTGTTGTTAGAATGACCCTACCTGCAAGTACCCATTTTTGTCTTCAAACCGATCCCTGTGTTCCTGTAGAGGCCCTGAAATCAAGGCGCAAGATTTTACCAGGAGCTTCAACATCTGTCTAAGTAAAAATTAGGCTCTACAGACTCCCATTGCTAAGTCTGTCACCTGCCATACAACTGTCAAATGCTAGAACTTCAGTGGGTAGTAGTGACTTTGGCATTCAGCAGTTACATAACATGGGGCAGGGCCTAGCTTCATATGGCAATGACAAAAACAGAGATATTCACCTGTAAAGTATTGGATATTGGTTTCTTATTCTTCTTCGCAATCTGCTCGATAATTTCATTGGCCTTATCTTTTTGGTTTTGGGATAGGAGCCATCGAGGTGATTCTGGAACACACCTGTAATATATGAACTTTTTAATGCAAGGGCCATGTGACATTAGAACAATTTTTAGCTAGATAATGAATTGTTGCTGTATCTGACTTAACTAGGCAGCTAAAAATCATGGGTTTGCCATGGACACCAAGCGCTGCATTGGATAACACAAATACAGTAATTACTGATTTTGGCAGAATATCTTCACTTCCTTGAGTGTTGTTCTCCTGTGTCCCCCCCCCCCCCCTGCGCTCATTGTCTTCTCCTGCTGACTTCTTCGCTACTGAGCCTTGTATTAATGTGGCAGTGGCAGTTAATGTGGCAGTAGGAGAAGGAAACTACTGAGTGCAGGAGGTTACACAGGACACCTCTTTTGCCACCAGAGCCACTGAGCGCTGCTCTGATTTGATCCATAACGTTCCCCCGAATTCCACTAGAAAACCAATATTTTCCAGAGTGTCAATATTAGTGGTCACCCACAGTTTTCACTGGTTCCTCCAGGTCACTGCAGGAGACAGTAGTGACATGGAGGGACCAATGAGTGCTGCAGGAATTGAAAGTCTTATGCCCCGTACACACGGTCGGATTTTCCGATGGAAAATGTCCGATCGGAGCGTGTTGTCGGAAATTCCGACCGTGTGTGGGCTCCATCGGACATTTTCCATCGGATTTTCCGACACACAAAGTTGGAGAGCAAGAGATAAAATTTTCCGACAACAAAATCCGTTGTCGGAAATTCCGATCGTGTGTACACAAAGCCGACGGACAAAGTGCCACGCATGCTCAGAATAAATAAAGAGATGAAAGCTATTGGCCACTGCCCCGTTTATAGTCCCGACGTACGTGTTTTACGTCACCGCGTTCAGAACGATCGGATTTTCCGACAACTTTGTGTGACCGTGTGTATGCAAGACAAGTTTGAGCCAACATCCGTCGGAAAAAATCCTAGGATTTTGTTGTCGGAATGTCCAAACAAAGTCCGACCGTGTGTACGGGGCATTACAGTTCATTTTCTCTAGAAATGAGACACAGACTGAGTAGAAAAGCTGGCCTCTTGCCAGAATGCTGTAGAGATGGACCCTTGTTCTTTGTATGGAAGCAGTGGTCTCTTTGCAGAGGTGCAATCCCCCCCCCCTTCACCTGAACCATCAACATAATCTTTGACTTCGCAGAGGGCATGCCATACTCTGCAGAGAACTAGAGTTAGAAAACTATCTCTAAGACTTTGAACACGTTTTGTTTTGATGCACCTGGAATGTTCTTAGCTCAAAATCAAAATCTCGGTTAGGCTTTAAAGTGTGAGTTCATCTTCCAGAAGATCCCCCTATGAAATTCCATATCTAATGAACAGTCCATACCAGAGCTCCTGCTGTTGTAAATGGTAAGAGTCCTCCCATTACAGCTGCTGGGGGGCCCCTCCAGAAAAACTGCTGGCCCCTCCTTTATTCAGCTGTTTGCAGGACAGCCTGAATATGACATCAATGTGCCCCCTAGTAGCCACACCGGGCCGTTCAAACTGTGGGCATGCTCAGTGTTTCCTCTCCCTAATCCAACTGAGCTCAGAAGTACCCGCTCTAGCTTAACTAGAGTCAAAAATAAGGGGGGGAGCAAGAGAGTGGGACTTTACATGAAGCACGTGGTTGCAATAGAGTAAATTGGTGAACGTTTATGAAATGTATTGACTATTATATAGTATATACACACATATAATGCTGGTATCAATTGTGAATGATAAACATAGTAATAACAATAAACATGGTAATGACATTGGTATCTCATGATATAACCACAATAATATTCCATAGTTCACCAAAAGTATGATTGTATAAATCCATAAAGTGCAAAGTAGTGCCTGCAGGACCTATGGCCTCACTAATCCTGTAGAAGTGGGTATTACATGATGACTTAAAAGCCTAGGTATATATTAGTAGAAACACGGCATCTGGTAGCTCTACGCATTTAATGGCTTTTGAGCCACTCGTCAGGAGCAAGCACGTGATGTATCTATAATGAAATTATATATGAATAGTCTGATATGTACACACGTGAACAGGGGTAGGTAAAAGCCACAAATGGCTTTTAGGACTTCAACAGGGATGGAAATACATGAACTTACCAGGCCATGGCTTCATGTAAAGTCCCAAAAAACCCTCTCATTTTATTACTCTAAATAGGGACGGAAGCACGTGGTAATGCCCTATTGGATAAGTTTGATTACACCCTCTTGCATTTAATTAACCTAATGTTAGTCTCCCCTGGTTTATCTGACCTGCCTTCTTATCAATAGTATCACGTTACCCATTAGTATTATTTTATACATTTCTTACAGTTCATTATGGACATGTAACTTCAGTTTGCTGTTGTTATTGGTGGTGTGTATGGTCGGGCTGCTATGCCGTCTGACTGATTACCTCCTTGTCCGGGAGCTGTGACACGCCTTATGGGCCTCCACCCATCCCCCGCCTCTTATGACACCTGGGGGGGCCGTCACTGCGCGTCAATGTCACGTATTTCCATGCCAGGGCACCGCACGCCCAATGCAGGTGGTTTCTACGCTCGTGAGCAACATGGGAGATATGTCGTGCCGGTTGCTAGGTACATGGCTGCCTGGCTGACGGTGCCCCTCCTTGCACTCTGCTACACAGCATGACGATGGTGGGCTGTTCCGTGGTGGCGAATATATGGGCGTCTCCCTGGGTGGTTTTGGCACTTGGGGCTCTCTGCACACCGAACTCATGCAGCTTGGGACTTCGTTTTTTCCCCTCCCCTTGGTTTCTTCATCCACATTAGGTAATATTGCACTCACTATCACTTTCCCTCTTGCCTTTTCACTCCCACTTCCCAGTTGCCACTGGGGGGGGTAACCACTTCCTTCATTCACCCTTCTATACCAGCTTATGGTTAGCTTTAGTGTTGTCAGTCCTCACCTCTGCACACCATTCCCTTCTCACCAGCACGTGTTCCCTGCCCACTCTCTCACCTTCACTCTTATCTCTTATAGTGACTTCCTAGGCTCACGTTATTTTTTCACTCCACACACAGGAGTGCCTCGTGGTTCCATGCCTGCCCTGATTGATGCCTGTGAGGGTTGTCCCCGCCGAGTTGTCTGCCATAGCTCCCAGTTGGAGGTGCCGTTGGATGGCTTGCAGTGCCCGACACCATACCATCAATACACAAACTACAGTAAGTAAGCATGCACTTGGTGTGGGGTGCTCGTTATCCTACCCCTGTCCATGTGTGTACATATCAGACTATTCATATATAATTTTATTATAGATACATCACGCGCTTTCTCCTGACGAGTGACTCAAAAGCCACGAAACACGCAGAGCTACCAGATGCCGCGTTTCTATTAATATATACCTAGGCTTTTAAGTCATGATGTAATACTCACTTCTACAGAATTAGTGAGGCCATAGGTCCTGCAGGCACTACTTCGCACTTTATGGATTTATACAATCATACTTTTGGTGAACCATGGAATATTATTGTGGTTATATCATGAGATACCAATGTCATTACCATGTTTATTGTTATTACCATGTTTATCATTTACAATTGATACCAGCATTACATGTGTATATACTATATAATAAGCAATACATTTCATAAACGTTAACCAATTTGTTCTATTGCAACCACGTGCTTCATGTCCCACTCTCTTGCTCCCCCTAATTTTGACTTCAACAGGGATGAAAATACATGACATTACCAGGCCATGGCTTCATGTAAAGTCCCAAAAAAAACCCTCTCATTTTATTACTCTAGCTTTGCTAGTGTAATGGCCAGGTAGGTCAGTGTAGGGGTAGGTAGGTCAGTGTAGGGGTCAGGTAGGTCAGTGTAGGGGTCAGGTAGGTCAGTGTACGGGTCAGGTAGGTCAATGTAATGGTCAGGTAGGTTAGTGTTGGGGTCAATATAGGTGCCAGTTAGGTCAGTGTAAAGGTCAGGTAGGTCAGTGTAGTGGTTAGGTAGGTTAGTGTAGGGGTCAGGCAGGTCAGAGTAATGGTCAGATAGGTCAGTGTAGGGGTCAGGTAGGTCAGTGTAGTGGTTAGGTAGTTTAGTGTAGGGGTCAGGTAGGTCAGTGTAATGGTCAGGTAGGTTAGTGTAGGGGTCAGGTAGGTCAGTGTAGGTAGTTCAGTGTAGGGGTAAGGTAGGCTAGTGTAGGTAGGCCAGTGTAGGGGTGGGGTAGGTCACTGTAATGGTCAGGTAGGTCACATGGGTTACATGGGCAGGGCAAAGGGGTGGAGTCAGGGGTGGAGCCAAGGGGGGTGGCAAAATGAGGTTTCGCCTAGGGTGTCAAAAGTTCTTGCACCAGCCCTGGCTGTGTCTGGCAATGACTCTGCTTGCTGAGCCACCTGGAATGCTGGACAGCTCCCTGGACAATTCCTTGAATCTTGTTTGTCTTGAACCTTGAACTCTTTCCTCCTCCCATGAACTTCCAGATACAAGCCATGTCTCTGCACTTCCTGTTTACCAGATTATTGTGCTCCTTCCAGCCAATATCTCGCTTTTAGTGGATATGTGTGAGTGCGCTGCCCCCTTTGTATATATCACCACCTGTGTTCCTTATCAACTACCAATGATCAATATTACATGTGCATATATTTAAACTTTAGATCAATAAATCATATATATAACAAAGAAAAAAGTCCTTCAAACATGTTGCAAAATCTTGTATCCTTTAAAGTGACTGGCGTGCTCCTATGTTACTTCAATATGTGACTGAGTGGGACCCTCCACCATTCAGATTGGCCACTCACCAGATGTTTCACTAGGGGTACGCCTTTGGTTCATTCAGGGATAACCATTCCACACAGGTACCACTTCTCACCAGTATACAACTTGTGTTCTAATACTCCTCATAGGAAAGCATAGGAACAGAAGGCGATCATAGCGCAATATGTTTAAACCATTTATTTTAAAAGATATCAAAGGTTAAAATCACTCACATTTGAAAGTGCCCTTTTGCCGGCACGAAGCTTTTCCAGCAGTTACGGACGAGTGTCTAATAGCATGGTTCGCCTGGTATTCATCAGGAAGCATTTGATGATGCAAAACGCGTAGAGGCTGCTGGGAGATTTTCACGCATCACGTGACCGGACGAAAACGGAAACGAGGCTTGGAGTGCAAGCCAAGCGTGGAGACCGATTACAATACCAGGCGAACCATGCTATTAGACACTCGTCCGTAACTGCTGGAAAAGCTTCGTGCCGGCAAAAGGGCACTTTCAAATGTGAGTGATTTTAACCTTTGATATCTTTTAAAATAAATGGTTTAAACATATTGCGCTATGATCGCCTTCTGTTCCTATGCTTTCCTATGAGGAGTATTAGAACACAAGTTGTATACTGGTGAGAAGTGGTACCTGTGTGGAATGGTTATCCCTGAATGAACCAAAGGCGTACCCCTAGTGAAACATCTGGTGAGTGGCCAATCTGAATGGTGGAGGGTCCCACTCAGTCACATATTGAAGTAACATAGGAGCACGCCAGTCACTTTAAAGGATACAAGATTTTGCAACATGTTTGAAGGACTTTTTTCTTTGTTATATATATGATTTATTGATCTAAAGTTTAAATATATGCACATGTAATATTGATCATTGGTAGTTGATAAGGAACACAGGTGGTGATATATACAAAGGGGTCAGCGCACTCACACATATCCACTAATATTTTTACCCATCTAAATGAAGGGTCGTTTTTGAGTGCAGCATACCTAATACTTGGTACTTAGTAAAAGAAATTAAAGTTTGGTTTTGCGCCGGTGACACGCACATAGAATATCTCGCTTTTGTCTCTCCTGCTGCTGTCTGTATCTTCTCTACCATTTATTACAAACCTTTGACTTATTTCCTGTCTACACTTCTGCTTGATTCCTACCTGCTATATCTGGTACTGGACCCTGGACCTCCTGGTGCGGCGATCCTGAGGACCGCGATCTGGTACTAACATGCAGCAAAACCTATCTTCACCATCAGGAGTTCTGGTGAATACTTAGATCCCGCACCTCAGGTGAACCCATGTCATCAGCCAGGGTGACCTGCTTGTCGGTGGGTGCTGCTCCACTGCTACGGCTACTGGCCTCTGCTTAAAAGTGAACCTGACCTGGACTAAAGTAACTACAGTGCTACAGTACAGCCATTGTAGTCAGAAAGCTCCTTGGATTCTAAGGCAGGCCATAGACGGTGTAAATTTCTTTCCTGCAGCCACAGACTGTGCTGACAGAGGAATCCCTCCTGCCGAGATAATGTCTTCTGCCGGTGGGTGGGGAAACCGTCCCCACCGGGAAAAGACAGTGATTGACACTAGCGGCTATAGCAGCCGCTTGCGTTAATTAGAACTGAATCAGGCAGGCTGGTAGTACCCAAGTTGATCGATCAATCAACATGGTACATTCAGGGGCGGACTGACAACTCATGGGGCCCCTGGGCAATAGGAGATTATGGGGCCCCCGGGCAATAGAAGATTATGGGGCCCCCGGCCAATAGGAGATTATGGGGCCCCTAAGGCAATAGGAGATTATGGGGCCCCCAGGCAATAGATTATGGGGCCACACAGTTTACACACACACACACTCATACAGTATACACACACAGACACACACTATACACACACACAGTATGAAAAGGTACTGGAGAGGCGGGGCAGCTATAATCTTGGGATTTTTCAAAAAACATACTGTCCCTGGTTTTATAGAGGCTGGCAACCCTGATGGGGCCCCTTAGTGGCATGGGGCCCTCAGGCAGTGCCCGAGAGCCCGAATGGTCAGTCCGCCCCTGGGTACATTCAGCCTGCCCATTATGGGTTCAAATCTCGGCCGGTTCCTGCTGAACCGGCCAAGATTCGAACCATGTCTAACCAGCCTAAGTCTGATCTGTACAGAGAGCCTCATTTTATCCAAGTAGTGATCACTCCATGTGAAGAAGAACCTCCCCTTATTACTTCACTATCAAATTCAAAGGGGCTCCATAGGAACAAAGAGAACATGTATCTTGAATACCACAACGTGCCTTTACTTCAACACTAATGTTAGATTCATTGTATTTTGAAAGGTCTCTTTGAAGTGTATTTTCTCCTTTGCAGTCAAATTAGAAAAATCCCCCTACTATCATGTTACACAAGTATTGTCTGTTTGTTTGCCCTTAAATAATTGTGTCTCCTCCTCACTCCATAGCTAGGAGATTCTCTGCATAGCTAGTCCCACCCCCTTTTCAGTGTGTCTTTAGATTCTGTTGTGAGCACATGTAATTGCTAAAGCCAGACATACTAGAATTTTTGACCTGATTTTGATCTGAGGTTGATCTGTGAGGAACTGCAAAGTTTTAGATCTTGGATCGGGTCACTGTTTACCAATGCTGCTGAGATTATAAATTATAGCTATCTCACCACAGCTGGATCAGTTATAGAGGTCACACTTGCAATGATTAGATTGAGCAAGCAGAACACCCACTTTTTTACATGTTTCCATTCACATGGCATACCTAAAGCATAATTAAAAAAAAAATATTTCTTACCTTTTTGTTTGGAGCAGGTTTATACATAAAACACTTCAGATAGCTTCTATTTCTTTGCATTTATAGCAGTGTAAAGATCAGGGACAGACTGGAGGAGGAAACACTGGGAGACAGAGCAATAACATACAATGAAACACTGAAGACTTGAGATCTTTGTTAGGACAAACAGTACTGCGCATCTAGTTTACAACTAATAGTGAAATCTGCCAGCACAGTACAAACAAGGTTAGTTATGACAAACAGTACTTCACAGACCCCTAATAAACATTACTAAAAAGGAAGAACTAAGTGGGAAGTTGCAGTCCAGGAGTCGTAATAAAGAATTTAAAAAAAACATTTTTAAGGTATGCTATGTGAGTGGGAACATGTAGCAAATATGAAGTAGGTGTTATCTCAGTTTGGCCTCAAAAGCGGATATACATTATAATTTACTTTGCATGTGCTATTTCATATTTGGCTTGAGCTGATTTCTGAGATAGATATTTGCAGAATGTTACCAGTAATATGCCAGGAACATAAAGTTTGGCAGAGTGATTGCCAGCTGCAGCCATCTCCAGTTATTAATGACATAAGCCACGCCTGCAAGTGCCAGAAGTCCAACTGTAAATGCAACTTGGTATACAATTCCGACAGTTCTTCTGTGATCCAAGCCAACAAACTCTGCAACTGTGGTAATAATAGTAAGACATATTTGAAATGCTGTGATTATCTTGATTGTACACTTACATGTATTAGTATTACAATATTAAATATAATTATTATTTTTAACCACTTATGGAGCAAGGATGTACCAAATCTGCGTTGTATGTACATTGTATGTCTTGCTGTTTTGCGTTATAACTTCAGCTACAAAACCTGAAAATTGAGAGTGTTTTCTTCCTAACACAACTATTTACTATTTAACCAATTATTATCCAGTGAACTCCAATTAGCCCTTATTACAGCGGAACTATACTCACCTTCCAGCGATGCAGCATCCTGGAATTCACCTCCAGCTGGTATCATCTTTGAGCGGCCAGCTTCCAGGTATCGATCAATATGGTGTCTGTTCTGAAGTCACTCCCATGCATCCTCTGCGATGGAGTCCAGTCAACTTTAGCACTGCTGATTTTTTACACGAGCAGCTCACTGTACAGGGGCAGACAGGCAGGTACAGTGCCTTGAAAAAGTATTTTTACCCCTTGAAATGTTCCCAATTTTGTCTTGTTACAACCAAAAACTTAAATGTATTTTATTGGGATTTTATGTGATAGACCAACACAAAGTGGCACATAATTGTGAAGTGGAAGGAAAATCATAAATGGTTTTTAAAATTTTTACAAATAAATATCTGAAAGGTGTGGCGTGCATTTGTATTCAGCCCCCTTTACTCTGATACCCCTAACTAAAATCTAGTGGAACCAATTGAATCCAAAATCATCTAATTAGTAAATAGAGTCCACCTGTGTGTCATTTAATCTCAGTATAAATACAGCTGTTCTATGAAGTCCTCAGAGGTCTGTTAAAGAACCTTAGTGAACAAACAGCAAAACAAAGGAACACACCAGACAGATCAGGGATAAAGTTATGGAGAACTATAAAGAAGGGTTAGGTTATAAAAAGATTTTCCAAGCTTTGAACATCTCACAGAGCATTGTTCAATCCATCATTCCAAAATGGAAAGAGTATGGCACAACTGCAAACCTACCAAGACATGGCCGTCCACCTAAACTGACAGGCCAGGCAAGGAGAGCATTCATCAGAGAAGCAGCCAAGAGGCCCATGGTAACTCTGGAGGAGCTGCAGAGATCCACAGCTCAGGCGGGAGAATCTGTCCACAGGACAACTATTAGTCATGCACTCCACAAATCTGGCCTTTATGGAAGAGTGGCAAGAAGAAAGCCATTGTTGAAAGAAAGCCATAAGAAGTCCCAGGTTTGCAGTTTGCAAGAAGCTATGTGGGGGACACAGCAAACATGTGGAAGAAGGTGCTGTGGTCATATCAGACCAAAATTTAACTTTCTGGCCTAAAAGCAAAATGCTATTTGTGGTGGAAACCTAACACTGCACATCACCCTGAACACACCATCCCCACCGTGAAATATGGTGGTGGCAGCATTATGTTGTAGGGATGCTTTTCTTCCCCTGGGATAGGGAAGCTGGTCAGAGTTGATAGGAAGATGGATGGAGCCAAATACAGGGCAATCTTAGAAGAAAACCTGTTCTGCCGCGTACACACGAGTGGACTTTCCGGCAGAAAAGGTCAGATGAAACAAATCCGTCAGACATTCTGATCGTGTGTGGACTTCATCTGACCTTTTTTGTCGACAGACCTTAGAAATAGAACATGTTTCAAATCTTTCCGGTGGACTCGATTCATATAAAAAAAACGTTTGTCTGTATTCTAGTCCGACGGACCTAAAACGACGCAAGGGCAGCTATTGGCTACTAGCTATTGAACTTCCTTTTCTAGTCCGGTCATACGTCATCACGTTCAAAACGATCGGACTTTGGTGGGATCGTGTGTAGGCAAGTCCATTTCGTCGGAACTCCGTCAGAACTCCGTTGAAAAGTCCCTCGGAGTTTGGTCCGACGAGAAGTCCGCTCGTGTGTACGTGGCATTAGAGTCTGCAAAAGACTTGCGACTGGGGCAGGGGTTCACCTTTTAGCAGGACAACGACCCTAAACATACAGCCAGAGCTACAATGGAATGGTTTATGGAAAGCATATTCATGTGTTAGAATGGCCCAGTAAAAGTCCAGACCTAAATCCAATTGAGAATATGTGGCAGGAATTGAAAATTGCTGTTCACAGACACTCTCCATCCAATCTGACAGAACTTGAGCTATTTTGCAAAGAAAAATTGGCAAAAATGTCACTCTCTAGATGTGCAAAGCTGGTAGAGACATACACAAAAAGACTTGCAGCTGTAATTGCAGCGAAAGGTAGTTCTACAAAGTATTGGCTCAGGGGGGCCAAATACAAATGCACGCCACACTTTTCACATATTTATGTGTAAAAAATTATGAAAACCATTTATCATTTTCCTTCCATTTCACAATTACGTGCCACTTTGTGTTGGTTTATCACATAAAATTCCAATAACATACATTTAAGTTTTTGGTTGTAACATGACAAAATGTTGAAATTTCAAGGGGCATGAATACTTTTTCAAGGCACTGTAGGTAACTTTAATGCATGTCTCTTCTGCATTAAAAATCCTGCCTGTTCACCTGGAATGGAAATTTGTACGTTCTGTATATAATTGTATTGTATTTTGTATGTATTGCACACTGCCCTCACTGTGCACACAGCACTAATAATGTTTTCAGTAAATGTTTACATTCTTTCGAGTCCTGATTAGAATTAGCCTGCCTATGTAACGCCCCTTGTTACCATAAACGTACAATTGTAATATTAATATGATACCTACGTAATCATGTGTATAAAAAACCTTCAATTGCGTCATAATAAAGCAGAACAGTTATTTGGAAAGATGCTGAGTGTATCTTTTGTGTCTGTTCCCTACTGCAGTAGTTATTAATTTGGAACCACTGATCAATATGAGAATAGGAGTTGCCTATCATCAATTTAACCAAGTCAGCATGGCGAGCTTTGCCTTAGGAGGGGATTCCAGGTGACCCCGAGTATCCGAAACGAGGAGCTTGAGATGATCCGGGAATTTCTGATAATCAGCCGGCTGGGGTAAGCCTTTTGCTTACATTTGAGTTACCAGACTTCCTTGATCGGTAAGGCATTTTCGGGACAAAGGGTACCTATTTTACTCCCCATAACCGCTTGCCGACCGGCGCACGCCGATGCACGTCGGCAGAGCGGCACGGCTGGGGAAATGGGCGTACCTGTACGTCCATTTGATTTTCCCGCCGTGCCCGTGCGTGCGCGCCGCCGGCGGCGCACGCGCGCGCCGGCAGCTCCGTGAGTCGGGTCGCGGGGATACCCGCGATCGCCTCACGGAGCGGATGAACGGGGAGATGCCGTTGTAAACAGCATCTCCCCGTTCTGCCTAGTGACAAGTGTCACTCGATCTCTGCTCCCTGTCATCGGAGCAGAGATCAGTGACGTCACCCACACAGCCCATCCCCCTACAGTTAGTAATCACTCCCTAGGACACACTTAACCCCTCCCCGCCCCCTAGTGGTTAACCGCTTCACTGCCAGTGTCATTTACACAGTAATCAGTGCATTTTTAATCGCACTGATCGCTGTATAAATGACAATGGTCCCAAAAATGTGTCAAAAATGTCCGACATGTCCGCCATAACGTCGCAGTCACAATAAAAATCGCTGATCGCCGCCATTACTAGTAAAAAAAAAAATTATTAATAAAAATGCCATAAAACTATCCCCTATTTAGTAAACACTATAACGTTTGCGCAAACCAATTAATAAACGCTTATTGCGATTTTTTTTACCAAAAATATGTAGAAGAATACGATCGGCCTAAACTGAAGAAAAAAAATGTTTTTTTTATATATTTTTGGGGGATATTTATTATAGCAAAATGTAAAAAATAATGCGTTTTTTTCAAAATTGTCGCTCTTATTTTGTTTATAGCGCAAAAAATAAAAATCGCAGAGGCGATCAAATACCACCAAAAGAAAGCCACGTCGCACGACCGCGCAATTGTCAGTTAAAGCGACGCAGTGCCGAATCGCAAAAAACGCTCTGGTCAGGAAGGGGGTAAATCCTTCCGGGGCTGAAGTGGTTAATCGAACTGTATTGATTGGTGGTTATATGTTATGTTGTCACTGTCTATTGTCCATTGGAGTGTTATAGATACGAAGGGGAAGAATAGTACTGTTCACAGTGTAAGATTGGGGTATCAGACTCAAACGGTAGGTGCGTTGTCAGTGAGTACTCCAGTACAAAACTGTATTTTTAAGGGCCTGGTAGCCTGGTAGCCCACTTTTATTTAAAAACACGGAAAAGTTCACAAAGACATCAGTAGCCCTCGCAGGGGGTTCCACCATTACTGTATCTTGCACACTCAATACTTTAGCCTCCTGGCGTACATTCTTGCCATATGGCTGATTCAGGCCTTTAGCCTAGGCCTTAGGTCTGCTCCTCAGACCCAAAAGAGTTTCCTAGAGTGAAGCTCTCTCCTAGCTTACTCCTGCTGCTTACTACTTGCTGCTCTGTCACCAAGTACATCTGCCTCCTGCAGACATGCATACCCTGGCTGCCTCCTGCAGCTTCTGACTCCTCTCAGAGGAATGGGAGTCCACCTGACTCCCATGCATAGACTTCCTGTCTGTTGGGTGGAACCCTGAGCCATAGCCAGGTCACAATTAAATAGCCCAGCACACAGCTGTGCAATCAGCGTGCCTTTCTCTCCAAAATCTGGCGTAAACCAGCAATCTTCCAGGTAGCACAGGGTCCTACTGCCACATATCCTCCCCCCTTGTTTCGAACCAGAGGGAGGAACACATAAACCCGTCACTAAGAATGGGACACCTCTGTGCCAGCCATTAGCTGCGTAGGCCCATTTCTTTTTCCGGGTATGTTTCCACCAGCACTTCACCTTGGCACCTCTGTGCCAACTATCAGCAGCAGGAGTCCTAATCTGCCCAACCTTTTCTCTAAAGGGGCACTCCACCCACATCTTCTTCCGGGTGTGCTTCCACCAGCACTTCTTCCTGAACCGTGGGTTCCCACTAATCTCTCTATCCCCTCCAAATTCTGGCCACGGGATCCTTCTTTTCCCTCCCACAGACCTACTCTCCTGGGACTGTTGGGGACCCACTTCCATGAAATCTGTCAGGGACTGACCCCTCTCACTACCTGATGCAACACTAACCAACAACATCCGTTTATCAGGTTCACTAACCCCTGTGTGGTTACCCTTGGCAACCAAATCATCTGAGATCAACACCACATACTTCTGTTTAACCTCAATAGCAATGTTCCACAAGGGGTTATTCAACTCAATATTATCATCAAGACCTATTGTCACCTTGTTTGCTAGGACAGTGTCTAGGGAGGGACCATCTACAGGCAAGCAGTTACTCCCTATGGGACATTCCCGCAGTTTCACATCGCTCCCTGTTGTCCAACACTCCAATAGCAACTGTCCTACCAACGCACATTTTTCGCCACATTTTTCCACATCAATCTCTTTAACCATTTCTGTGTCCATTGGTACCTCAACCAATACCTCTAAGCTGTCCGATAGTGCTCTACAGTGCTTCTCATACACTTTTTTATTACAGTTACCAACACTGTCATTTCCTGTCAAAGTGTCTCCGGGTACTTCAAACTGCACCTCCCTGCGAGTGATTGATTGAATTCCCACTACTGCCGCGTCTTTTCCGGGCCTTTCCTTTACATGAGGTCTAGCGGGTGAGACAGCACACGCGCTATGTACCAACCACTGCTCAGCTGCACCTCGGACCGCACCAGCAGGAATGCACCTCATCACACCAGCATACGGAGAGACTTCCACTATGTCTATCATTTTTGATTCCTCTAGCAGTTCCCCTGAACGCCTTCCGCACATAACTGTCGCTGGAAGCACTCTCGCAGAGAACTGCGAGACCACTTTCCGCAAAAGTAACCAACATTGCAGTAACCAATTTTTATCAACATTGCTTAACATCGCCTGTACCATGTGTCTCCACTGATTGGTACTACGCAGTACCAGGTCGCCCATCTGCGGTGGATACATGCAGGTATACAGCGGAAAGATTTTCACCAATTCCAACAACATCTCAGTTATTTCTAGACATGCCACATCTAAACACAGAACTCTAGGGACTTTTCCCTTACTAACGACGTGGAGGGGCTCATTTGCTAAGGCTTGAGAGGCCGAGACACTCAAAGAGACCTCCACCTCAGAGGCCACTGACAAAACTTGCGGCTCCCCATTAGCACCGCTAAATGCATGTGTCACACTCATTGTCTCATTTTCAGCAACACTGAGCCGTTCCAAGTCCCTATCCATTATCCCATCATCCTGACACTCAACATTACTCATCTCTTTTGCTGTGGACAAAACTTCTGCTATATATGCGCCCTTTTCTGATCCTTCCGCCTGGAGGGGGTTAAGTTCTGCAACAGCCAACGCACCTGTGTCTACTGGCTTTGCAGCCTCTCCATTTGTCACAGCAGCAATAGTGTCCAGCTTACTATTACCTTCAGAAATTTCTTTCCACCACGCTATCACCTTAATGGCGAGACTATCCCAGTCTATCCTGTCTGTGCTCCAGTCATCAGCACTCTGTAGTACTGCTCCCTCTGCCCATGGAGACACAGGTGGACAGAGTGGTTTAGCAGCAGACAATCTGCACCAGTCACTGTCAACCACATCAGATTGTGATAATACATACTCCCTCATTTGAGCTATTTTCCCAATGTTTTCCACCTGAGCAGTATCAGAGCTGTCCTGGACCCCCGTCGGCTCCAACACTGGGAGTCCTCCTGAGATTTCCTGGGACAACTCTGCTGCACTACCTGTGGTTACCATGGGAGACACCAAACCATCAACATTGTCAGTAATACACTTTTCAACATCATCATTATCCACCTTTCTGCCTTGTATAATCTGCGTTATCACATTAGCAGTTTGAGATTGTAGGATATTTAGTACATTGCTTTTCACCTCATGTGAAACACACTTGTCAGTCGGTGCAGCGACACAGTTGTCCTGGGAAACTCTGAGCTCAGACACCATGAGCTCCTGGGCGGTCTCCAGGGACACCTCTGCTACACCTGCCATGGTTGCTAGGGGCAACAGCACACATTTCTCAGTGGTCACCCCTGACATTTCTGGATGCAATATCACATTTTTAATCGCATTAGCAAGCAACATATCTTCATTTTTACCACTTGTCTTCCTGCTAAACAATACACTGCCTGAAGACAAGTCCTTACCAGTCCTCAAGCTTGCTGCAGGTTCAGCTTCAAACTGAGCTTTGTTACTACACAGGGTATTCACTTGCAAGTCTCTGAAAGCAATTTTTCTCACTGGACTTATTCCCACTTCACAGGGAATAGTCCCATAACCAGTCTCTCTCACATTTGTAACTGCAACAGTCTTACCATTACATTTGGAAGGTGTTGAAAGCTTCAATTAAGGGGGGTTGTCCCTTCTTTGCTGTGCTCTCACAAGCTAATGCCCCCATATGGACACAGGGCAACATTGCATCCTTCTTGGATTTTCCAACATCCCCTGCAGGCCAAACAGGTTTTCTGTTGCCAGGGGTAACAGCAGACTTACACACATGGTCATACCCCTTGCAGGATGCTGAATACTGTGCCCTCTTCTCTGGGCTGACCACTTCACACAAGCAGCCATAACTTGAAACCATTGATTTCTTGTGCTCTCCATCACCCCGTGCAGGCTGAACAAAATTTCCTTCACGGTTGCCAGGGGTGACAACAGACACTTTTGCACAAACCTCTTCATTTAGAATTCGAGCCACATCTCTGCTGTAGCTCCTCTTTTCTGCAAACAGACTTTCTCCGGTTGCCATGGGAGACCACTTTCTCCCTGTTGATCTTTTCCAGCGCTCTCTAGATTGGATTGCTCCTAGGAAATTGTCATAGTCATCTCGGTTATGATACATCCCGCGGTACACCTCTTGGTACTCCTCCATCAAAAAAAGGTTGCACCAACTCAACCCAGCGACTTTTAGGCCATCCTCTGTAGGAAGCAATCATCGCAAAATCATCCAAAAAGTCTATAACATGTTCAGAAGGCAACATAGGCCGTATGAAGTCAGCTGTATGGATTTCTGCTTTGTTGCCATGGACAACCGCACCCATCTGCTCACTCTTTGCACTAAAGGACGGCTTGCTTTCCTTTTTCCTTTGCTCCAGTGTGGCCAAATGCATCTTGCACCAGTCTGGGGCTTGTTCTGTCGGTAACAACCCCTCCAGCCACAAGGTTCTGTCTCTCATCTCAGCAAACATTGCTTCCTTTTTTCGCTTTGACCGCCCCATCTCTGCAGTCAGGCACACAGCGCTTTTTAACACAGTTCCTTTTAACACAGGAAAATTTTGCGTACCGTCTCTTTAAGACTTGCAAACAGCACACTTTCACATGCAGACTCCACTAGTTCACATGAGCTGCTCCTCACAGCATTGCTGCACAACACAGTTTCTTGCTACTCACTGTTTTTGGTATGCGAGGATCTGGAACTCTTCCAAATCTGCCCGAAGCTATATCTCCACCATATGCAAGATTGGGGTATCAGACTCAAACGGTAGGTGCGTTGTCAGTGAGTACTCCAGTACAAAACTGTATTTTTAAGGGCCTGGTAGCCCACTTTTATTTAAAAACACGGAAAAGTTCACAAAGACATCAGTAGCCCTCGCAGGGGGTTCCACCATTACTGTATCTTGCACACTCAATACTTTAGCCTCCTGGCGTACATTCTTGCCATATGGCTGATTCAGGCCTTTAGCCTAGGCCTTAGGTCTGCTCCTCAGACCCAAAAGAGTTTCCTAGAGTGAAGCTCTCTCCTAGCTTACTCCTGCTGCTTACTACTTGCTGCTCTGTCACCAAGTACATCTGCCTCCTGCAGACATGCATACCCTGGCTGCCTCCTGCAGCTTCTGACTCCTCTCAGAGGAATGGGAGTCCACCTGACTCCCATGCATAGACTTCCTGTCTGTTGGGTGGAACCCTGAGCCATAGCCAGGTCACAATTAAATAGCCCAGCACACAGCTGTGCAATCAGCGTGCCTTTCTCTCCAAAATCTGGCGTAAACCAGCAATCTTCCAGGTAGCACAGGGTCCTACTGCCACAACAGGTATATGTAGTACATCTGCTAGATAAAGTAGTTTAGAGGCAAGAGGGTATAGGCACATGTAGAGAAGACTGGCCAGTCATTATGGGCATTAAATTAAGTAAGGGAATAAAGGGTAAGAGACGCTCAAAAATGCCCAGCGCAAGAGGAGCACTATATATGAACCGAAGGTGCGGTTCCGCCTATACTGAGCCCCTAGATTAATGGTTAAAGCGGACAGGGATCCACACTGGGTAACTGGGTTACCAAGGTCCACCGGGACTAAGAATCAGAGTAAACAGCTAGAGAAACAGTTATCTATGTGAGCAGGATAGATCAAGGGTGACAATAACACTAGACAGAAAGGGACATTTTCATGTTAAGTTGTGGGATGAATTTGGGGTCAGGCACTACAACTATTAGAGTCAGAAACAGAGAAATGAGAGGTAAAACAGAATACTTTATATGTTGTCAGAGGGGGAAGATCGGATGAGCACTCTGGCTGCCCGTCTGATCATAGAAGCTAGATATAAAAGATATCTGAACAAAATAAGGAAAGCAGAATTTAAGGCAGGGAAATATTAATGAGAGTTAAAAGAAAGTGAGAGAATGATATGCATGTGTTGTGTACAAATGGGAAAAATGTAAGCGATTTTAGAGAGATATTGGTGTATGCGTGTGCAAATGCTGGGACCTTTAGTTCTATTGCTTGTGTGTGTCATGTACACCGATGTGACCCCCTCCTTTGTGCTCTCCTGAAAGAAATGTGGCTGGGATGAGAGGTCAGTGATAAGCTGGAAGGACACCATGCCAATTCCAGTTTTTTAGACAAAACATTTATTACAAAATGTGCCAGGTTAACGAATCTAATGGTAAACAATGTGATCACAATTATTTTGAATCTGTTTTCCAAACATGGTAAAATGAAGGTTACATTTAACCGTGTATTACACAAATTGAATATCCTTTGATAGTGGAAACAGTGCATTTAAAAAAGGGAAATTAAGTAAAATTAAGTAATAATGAGTATTCATTTCTAATATGAGTTTAACAATTTTATCAATAATATAGATATATTGAAACTGGTTTAGACAACCTTTGGTTGGAAATGAAATCTAGGTTATTGGGGAAATTTGTAAAAATGGGATTAGTTTAGATTAAGATAACAATTTTGTAATTTTACATTTATTCAATAAGCCCTTATTGAGAGAAAAAAAGATTAAGATGAGGTTGTTATTTGGAATACAGCTGCCATAATATTTAACAAAGCCAAGATGGATAGGATACATAAGAAGTTTTTCTACAAAAATGACATTTTAAGATATTTAGTGAGGTAGAAAGAAATCCTGGATAGCCGCACTCTGGGATAAGGACATCTTTATTTCAATAAAATCCAACAATACAGTCAATGGCAGAGACGTACAGGGTGGTAGACTGCTAACGCGTTTCACATCATTTGGATGCTTATTCGTAGCTAGAGAGGGATAGTAGTAGTGTGGTATAAATAGAAACGTGAAAAAGTAAAAGAGGGGGAGCGGGGTATGCATGCCGGTAAAACAACCAATCACCGCGCTGCATAGCAAACTCACCCTCTCAGTGTGATTAAAACAATACTGATCCCATTAAAAAACTACACCTGCTAAAAGAGGAGAGAAAACATCCATTGTTAACCTAACCAAAATGCATAAAGAAAAATATAAGTAGACAAAACCAATAAAAATCAGCACGAACGCATAAAAATAACTGAAAAAAAAGAGAAAAGAAAAGGTAGGTATTGGATGCTAAAACCCTCCATAGCAGGTGAAGCCGCAACAATGGAACAAACTTGAGTAGTTGGGAGTGCTAAAAAAGTGTCAAAGCACTCTCGCAACCCTAAAACAGCAAATGTGCATAAGCAGTTTAGATGAAATATACACACATTTTCATGAGATCAAAGTACAAGCATATTAGACATGAGATCAGCGTGTATGTACATTAAACATGAAATTAGAGATTTATGCACATTACTCCTCCAACTCCTCCAATCATTCTTAACCACTTGTATTTTATAGACGAGAGAGTTGACAAAAATATATGCAGTGAAAAATATATACATAGATCTGAAAAAGGGGTCGGTCCAACTACCCGAAAGAGTGGTTACAAATGTGTCAAAAGTATCAAACATGTAGCATCGCATCCAAAGCACTGGTGTCAGATAAGTCTTTACTTTCTGAAAAGAAAAAACAGTAAAAAACAAACAAACAGAAGCATGAAAATGGATTAGACACCAGATGAACCACAAAAAAGTATAAATAGTATAAATAAATATCCATTGTTGTTGATATTTGCTATGGCATAAGGCTGAAGCCTAAAAAATTAGGCCTAGGGAATCGTGTTTCCCATCTAGCAAGAATACAAAATGTATGAGTATTTGGAAACCTTGCTGCATAGTGCCGTGCGATTAGAAATACCCAAAGTCTCATTTCTCGTGCTGCAGAACACCATGGCCCGCTATAGGAATACCATAATTCTAGAGTGGGATTGACAAAAATAATAATAAAGCCGAGAGGCGAGAAAAACAAAATGGTCTATAACAAACCTAACTGCATTATGCCATGTATTCGGAGACTCGAAAGGGTCTCACTTGAAGTGCTGCAGCACATCACAGTTAACTATCAAAAAAAAAGCTATTTCAGCACATGGAGTGAGACTAATGCCCCGTACACACGGTCGGACTTTGTTCGGACATTCCGACAACAAAATCCTAGGATTTTTTCTGACGGATGTTGGCTCAAACTTGTCTTGCATACACACGGTCACACAAAGTTGTCGGAAAATCCGATCGTTCTGAAAGCGGTGGCGTAAAACACGTACGTCGGGACTATAAACGGGGCAGTGGCCAATAGCTTTCATCTCTTTATTTATTCTGAGCATGCGTGGCACTTTGTCCGTCGGATTTGTGTACACACAATTGGAATTTCCGGCAACGGATTTTGTTGTCGAAAAATTTTATCTCCTGCTCTCCAACTTTGTGTGTCGGAAAATCCGATGGAAAATGTCCGATGGAGCCCACACACGGTCGGAATTTCCGACAACACGCCCTGATCGGACATTTTCCATCGGAAAATCCGACCGTGTGTACGGGGCATTATGGTCTCTATACATTTGCTGTTGTAGCATAGTTTGCCAGCACGTTGATCTATGTGGAAACTGCATTCATTTAATAGTTCATTCGGTTCTTTGTTTTGGTTCCTTTGTTGGGTTTTTCTATGTTCCCTATGTGGTTGATCACATATCTTTTCATTATTGACCGCATAGCTAACATGACATTGTCATGGGAGTTTAATATCAACAACAATGGATATTTATTTATACTTTTTTGTGGTTCATCTGGTGTCTAATCCATTTTCATGCTTCTGTTTGTTTGTTTTTTACTGTTTTTTCTTTTCAGAAAGTAAAGACTTATCTGACACCAGTGCTTTGGATGCGATGCTACATGTTTGATACTTTTGACACATTTGTAACCACTCTTTCGGGTAGTTGGACCGACCCCTTTTTCAGATCTATGTATATATTTTTCACTGCATATATTTTTGTCAACTCTCTCGTCTATAAAATACAAGTGATTAAGAATGATTGGAGGAGTTGGAGGAGTAATGTGCATAAATCTCTAATTTCATGTTTAATGTACATACACGCTGATCTCATGTCTAATATGCTTGTACTTTGATCTCATGAAAATGTGTGTATATTTCATCTAAACTGCTTATGCACATTTGCTGTTTTAGGGTTGCGAGAGTGCTTTGACACTTTTTTAGCACTCCCAACTACTCAAGTTTGTTCCATTGTTGCGGCTTCACCTGCTATGGAGGGTTTTAGCATCCAATACCTACCTTTTCTTTTCTCTTTTTTTCAGTTATTTTTATGAGTTTGTGCTGATTTTTATTGGCATGACAGTTTTGTCTACTTATATTTTTCTTTATGCATTTTGGTTAGGTTAACAATGGATGTTTTCTCTCCTCTTTTAGCAGGTGTAGTTTTTTAATGGGATCAGTATTGTTTTAATCACACTGAGAGGGTGGGTTTGCTATGATTGGTTGTTTTACCGGCATGCATACCCCGCCCCCCCTCTTTTACTTTTTCACTTTTCTATTTATACCAATACTACTACAATCCCTCTCTAGCTACGAATAAGCATCCAAATGATGTGAGACGCGTTAGCAGTCTACCACCCTGTACGTCTCTGCCATTGACTGTATTGTTGGATTTTATTGAAATAAAGATGTCCTTATCCCAGAGTGCGGCTATCCAGGATTTCTTTCTACCTCACTGCAAACCAGCAAAGCCAGCACCTGGAACCAGTTCTTACTAGGGCGGTGTCATTCCAGAGCAAGAGTGTTTGTGAGCTGCATTTCCTTTTTTCCATTTTAAGATTTTTGATAATAACTTGATATGCGGTCCATGATGTGAGAGTAATAATAAATAAAATTTAAATATAACAGACCCATCACATCAAGTCCACACACCATGTTAGGATAGATGCTACCTGCAGCCAGTTGTTTTATAGTTTTTGATGCTTTCTGGTCCATCATACAGATTGTTGGTCCTTTTGTTTTTATTTATTTTTATTTTTGAAATCCAAAGCAGAATGTGTGGATTGTGAAATGATGTGCCCCTTTTCCTTGTAAGTGCAGTGGTATAAGCAGAAGAATATTTTGGATTTATGGACATCTCTGCATGACCGCAGGGTATTAATATTTATTATAATATTGCCAGGAAAAAGTTGACTTTTGAAACATGAAACTGGAGTTCTTACACAAACAGCATGATAGAAAACAAGCCATTGTAATATATTTATGCAAGCTGGACCCAGTAATAAAGGGTTCATCCCGATATATCAGAGCTGTAGCTTTATGCAAAGGTGCTATTAGACAAAGTTATGCCGCGTACACACGAGCGGACTTTACGGTGGACTTTGCCCGGCGGACTGGATTTCGTCAGACAATTCGATGTGTGTGGGCTCCAGCGGACTTTGTTTTCTCAAAAGTTGGATGGACTTAGATTTGAAACTTGTTTAAAATTTATCCGTTGAAATCGAGTCCGGTCGAAAAGTCCGCCGTCTGTATGCTAGTTCGACGGACTAAAAAGCCACGCTAGGGCAGCTATTGGCTACTGGCTATGAACTTCCTTGTTTTAGTCCGGTCGTACGTCATCACGTACTAATTCGACGGACTTTGGTGGATTGTGTGTAGGCAAGTCCGTTCATTCAGAAAGTCCGTCGCAAAGTACGTCGAAAAATCCGCCGGGCAAAGTCCGCCGTAAAGTCCGCTCGTGTGTACGCGGCATAAGATATTGTTTTGGTCAAACATTTAATTTTTAATGGTCCGACATTCTGCGTAGCAAATATACAGCTAACTAAACGTTTGTCTAATGAAAGGTTTAAAATATGAATTTGTTTATGTACAAATCTAACAATGAAAAATGCGTACATTTGAATCCAGCCACCTTATTGCCTCTATTGGAGGAGGCTGAAGACAAAGGAAGACACATGTGTTAAATTGATGACGTAGGAATCAGCTGCTGTGAGCCCAGTGCGGGACACACTCCCTGAAGACCCAGATATTAAATTTTTTGTACATTTGAGTATGCAGTTTATCACCCAGAAGGACACTCTGTATTCAGAGTCATTGGATCCTTTGCCCCCAGCTCAAGAAGCAGAGCTCCATGTTTTAGCAAAGCCTGTGAGCTATAAAAAGTGTATATTTATATAGATAGTCGAGATATAGAGAGCTTTTGGTTCCATTTAAAAGGGCCAGAAGTTTGTTTTTACTTCGGCAGGTAAACCAATAAAGCATGCTAAGTTAATTTGATTGATTAGCTGTTTTCAGCCTTCCAGGTTCTTGCTGAGGTAGCCATATTAACTTTCACACATGGAAGCAGACCAGGTGACTAAGGATGCTGCATTTACAGCCCCGGACACTTGATGGGTCTGTGCAACTCACAGATTCCACCCCAGTTCTGGCCCAGTATAGCTGGGATTAATAATTCAACTTTAAGGACCCCAGAACAAGAAGAACAAGTGGTCCACAGGGGGCAACTTCTTATGAAACAGGACTTTGGAAAAAGGTGATCATTTATGTCTGCCAACCACTCTTTTCCCTCCAGCTTGACACATGGACCGTGTCATCAGTCACAAGCAGTTATGGCTGCCTTAGTAAATGAGCGTGGGATAGAGACAGGGTTCTCCACAGTTGTTTTTATAACATACCACTTCTTGTTTTACCTGTTACCAAAGGTGTTACCAAAAGCTGAACATCCCTTCCAGAGATTACAAAAAACATACCCTAGGTGATAGCAGGTATGGTTAGTGATCAAAATATTGATCAAAAGAGGGGAGACTGTAATGGAAATTTGTACGTTCTGTATATAATTGTATTGTATTTTGTATGTATTGCACACTGCCCTCACTGTGCACACAGCACTAATAATGTTTTCAGAAAATGTTTACATTCTTTTGAGTCCTGATTAGAATTAGCCTGCCTATGTAACGCCCCTTGTTACCATAAACGTACAATTGTAATATTAATATGATACCTACGTAATCATGTGTATAAAAAACCTTTAATTGCGTCATAATAAAGCAGAACAGTTATTTGGAAAGATGCTGAGTGTATCTTTTGTGTCTGTTCCCTACTGCAGTAGTTATTATTAATTTGGAACAACTAATCAATATGAGGATAGGAGTTGCCTATCATCAATTTAACCGAGTCAGTATTTTTTACATTGAGATTCACTTTAACTCCTTCCACCTAGCTAGCTTCTCATCTTAGCTAGTTTTTCCTTTTTTGTCCTGATTTTTTTTTTTTTTACCATAAACAAAAGTTTTTGATAATTTTAGTAGTGCTGTGTTAAGCCATGGATGGGTGGAGCCAGAGGACCTGTTGTCACCACACTCTCAGCTGATCGGCCTCGGCATCGGTTGTGTTTTTTAATTGCAACGGTGTTTTACCCTGCCAATGCTTTGATGTCAGTTGTCCATTCATGGATTAACCACTTGACGACCGCCTCACGCCGATGTACGTCGGCAAGGTGGCACGGACAGGCAAAATCACGTACATGTACGTGATTTGCCTTCCGCGGGTGGGGGGTCCGATCGGACCCCCCCCCCGGTGCCCGAGGCGGTCGTCTTTTGTCCAGCGGCGATCAGAGGTGAGGGGGAGACCATCCGTTCGTGGCCCCCCCTCGCGATCGCCGCCGGCCAATCGAATCATTCCTTTGCTGCTGTATGCTAAACAGCAGCAAAGGAAATGATGTCATCTCTCCTCGGCTCGGTGATTTCCGTTCCGGCCCGAGGAGAGACGACATGTGAGTGAGTGCACCAACACACACACACACAGTAGAACATGCCAGGCACACAAAACACCCCGATCCCCCCCCGATCACCCCCCCCTGTCACAAACTGACACCAAGCAGTTGTTTTTTTTTTTTTTTTTTCTGATTACTGCATAGTGTCAGTTTGTGACAGTTACAGTGTTGGGGCAGTTAGTATTACCCCCCTTTAGGTCTAGGGTACCCCCCTAACCCCCCCTAATAAAGTTTTAACCCCTTGATCACCCCCTGTCACCAGTGTCGCTAAGCGATCATTTTTCTGATCGCTGTATTAGTGTCGCTGGTGACACTAGTTAGGGACGTAAATATTTAGGTTCACCGTCAGCGTTTTATAGCGACAGGGACCCCCATATACTACCGAATAAATGTTTTAACCCCTTGATGGCCCCCTAGTTAACCCTTTCACCACTGATCACCGTATAACCGTTACGGGTGACGCTGGTTAGTTCGTTTATTTTTTATAGTGTCAGGGCACCCGCCGTTTATTACCGAATAAAGGTTTGGCCCCCTGATCGCCCGGCGGTGATATGCATCGCCCCAGGCAGCGTCAGATTAGCGCCAGTACCGCTAACACCCACGCACGCAGCATACGCCTCCCTTAGTGGTATAGTATCTGAACGGATCAATATCTGATCCGATCAGATCTATACTAGCGTCCCCAGCAGTTTAGGGTTCCCAAAAATGCAGTGTTAGCGGGATCAGCCCAGATACCTGCTAGCACCTGCGTTTTGCCCCTCCGCCCAGCCCACCCAAGTGCAGTATTGATCGATCACTGTCACTTACAAAACACTAAACGCATAACTGCAACGTTCGCAGAGTCAGGCCTGATCCCTGCGATCGCTAACAGTTTTTTTGGTAGTATTTTGGTGAACTGGCAAGCACCAGCCCCAGGCAGCGTCAGGTTAGCGCCAGTAGCACTAACACCCACGCACGCAGCATACGCCTCCCTTAGTGGTATAGTATCTGTACGGATCAATATCTGATCCGATCAGATCTATACTGGCGTCCCCAGCAGTTTAGGGTTCCCAAAAACGCAGTGTTAGTGGAATCAGCCCAGATACCTGCTAGGACCTGCGTTTTGCCCCTCCGCCCGGCCCAGCCCAGCCCACCCAAGTGCAGTATCGATCGATCACTGTCACTTACAAAACACTAAATGCATAACTGCAGCATTCGCAGAGTCAGGCCTGATCCCTGCGATCGCTAACAGTTTTTTTGGTAGTATTTTGGTGAACTGGCAAGCACCAGCCCCAAGCAGCGTCAGGTTAGCGCCAGTAGCACTAACACCCACGCACGCAGCATACACCTCCCTTAGTGGTACAGTATCTGAACGGATCAATATCTGATCCGATCAGATCTATACTAGCGTCCCCAGCAGTTTAGGGTTCCCAAAAACGCAGTGTTAGCGGGATCAGCACAGATACCTGCTAGCACCTGCGTTTTGCCCCTCCGCCCGGCCCGGCCCAGCCCAGCCCACCCAAGTGCAGTATCGATCGATCACTGTCACTTACAAAACACTAAACGCATAACTGCAGCGTTCGCAGAGTCAGGCCTGATCCCTGCGATCGCTAACAGTTTTTTTGTTAGCGTTTTGGTGAACTGGCAAGCGCCAGCGGCCTAGTACACCCCGGTCGTAGTCAAACCAGCACTGCAGTAACACTTGGTGACGTGGCGAGTCCCATAAGTGCAGTTCAAGCTGGTGAGGTGGCAAGCACAAGTAGTGTCCCGCTGCCACCAAAAAGACAAACACAGGCCCGTCGTGCCCATAATACCCTTCCTGCTGCATTCGCCAATCCTAATTGGGAACCCACCGCTTCTGCAGCGCCCGTACTTCCCCCATTCACATCCCCAACCAAATGCAGTCGGCTGCATGAGAGGCATTTCTCCCGAGTACCCCTACCCAGCGAACCCCCCCAAAAAAGATGTCGTGTCTGCAGTAAGCGCGGATATAGGCGTGACACCCGCTATTATTGTCCCTCCTGTCCTGACAATCCTGGTCTTTGCATTGGTGAATGTTTTGAACGCTACCATTCACTAGTTGAGTATTAGCGTAGGGTACAGCATTGCACAGACTAGGCACACTTTTACAGGGTCTCCCAAGATGCCATCGCATTTTGAGAGACCCGAACCTGGAACCGGTTACCGTTATAAAAGTTAGTTACAAAAAAAGTGTAAAAAAAAAAAATATATATATATATATATATAAAAATAAAAAATAAATAGTTGTCGTTTTATTGTTCTCTCTCTCTCTATTCTCTCTATTGTTCTGCTCTTATTTACTGTATTCTATTCTGCAATGTTTTATTGTTATTATGTTTTATCATGTTTGCTTTTCAGGTATGCAATTTTTTATACTTTACCGTTTACTGTGCTTTATTGTTAACCATTTTTTTGTCTTCAGGTACGCCATTCACAACTTTGAGTGGTTATACCAGAATGATGCCTGCAGGTTTAGGTATCATCTTGGTATCATTCTTTTCAGCCAGCGGTCGGCTTTCATGTAAAAGCAATCCTAGCGGCTAATTAGCCTCTAGACTGCTTTTACAAGCCGTGGGAGGGAATGCCCCCCCCCCCACCGTCTTCCGTGTTTTTCTCTGGCTCTCCTGTCTCAACAGGGAACCTGAAAATGCAGCCGGTGATTCAGCCAGCTGACCATAGAGCTGATCAGTGACCAGAGTGGCTCCAAACATCTCTATGGCCTAAGAAACCGGAAGCTACGAGCATTTTATGACTTAGATTTCGCCGGATGTAAATAGCGCCATTGGGAAATTGGGGAAGCATTTTATCACACCGATCTTGGTGTGGTCAGATGCTTTGAGGGCAGAGGAGAAATCTAGGGTCTAATAGACCCCAATTTTTTCAAAAAAGAGTACCTGTCACTACCTATTGCTATCATAGGGGATATTTACATTCCCCGAGATAACAATAAAAATGATTAGAAAAAAAAAATGAAAGGAACAGTTTAAAAATAAGATAAAAAAGCAAAAAAAAATAAAGAAAAAAAAAAAAAAGCACCCCTGTCGCCCCCTGCTCTCGCGCTAAGGCGAACGCAAGCGGCGGTCTGTCGTCAAACGTAAACAGCAATTGCACCATGCATGTAAGGTATCACCGCGAAGGTTAGATCGAGGGCAGTAATTTTTGCAGTAGACCTCCTCTGTAAATCTAAAGTGGTAACCTGTAAAGGCTTTTAAAGGCTTTTAAAAATATATTTATTTTGTTGCCACTGCACGTTTGTGCGCAATTGTAAAGCATGTCATGTTTGGTATCCATGTACTCGGCCTAAGATCATCTTTTTTATTTCATCAAACATTTGGGCAATATAGTGTGTTTTAGTGCATTAAAATTTAAAAAAGTGTGTTTTTTCCCCAAAAAATGCGTTTGAAAAATCGCTGCGCAAATACTGTGTGAAAAAAAAAAAATGAAACACCCACCATTTTAATCTGTAGGGCATTTGCTTTAAAAAATATATATAATGTTTGGGGGTTCAAAGTAATTTTCTTGCAAAAAAAAAATAACTTTTTCATGTAAACAATAAGAGTCAGAAAGGGCTTTGTCTTCAAGTGGTTAGAAGAGTGGGTGATGTGTGACATAAGCTTCTAAATGTTGTGCATAAAATGCCAGGACAGTTCAAAACCCCCCCAAATGACCCCATTTTGGAAAGTAGACACCCCAAGCTATTTGCTGAGAGGCATGTCGAGTCCATGGAATATTTTATATTGCGACACAAGTTGTGGGAAAGAGACAACATTTTTTTTTTTTGCACAAAATTGTCACTAAATGATATATTGCTCAAACGTGCCATGGGAATATGTGAAATTACACCCCAAAATACATTCTGCTGCTTCTCCTGAGTACGGGGATACCACATGTGTGAGACTTTTTTGGAGCCTAGCCGCGTACGGAACCCCGAAAACCAAGCACCGCCTTCAGGCTTTCTAAGGGCGTGAATTTTTGATTTCACTCTTGACTGCCTATCACAGTTTCGGAGGCCATGGAATGCCCAGGTGGCACAAAACCCCCCCAAATGACCCCATTTTGGAAAGTAGACACCCAAAGCTATTTGCTGAGAGGTATAGTGAGTATTTTGCAGACCTCACTTTTTGTCACAAAGTTTTGAAAATTGAAAAAAGAAAAAAAAAAAGTTTTTTCTTGTCTTTCTTCATTTTCAAAAACAAATGAGAGCTGCAAAATACTCACCATGCCTCTCAGCAAATAACTTGGGGTGTCTACTTTCCAAAATGGGGTCATTTGGGGTGGTTTTGTGCCACCTGGGCATTCCATGGCCTCCGAAACTGTGATAGGCAGTGAAGAAAGAAATCAAAAATTTTCACCCTTAGAAATCCTGAAGGCGGTGATTGGTTTTCGGGGTCCCGTGCACGGCTAGGCTCCCAAAAAGTCCCACACATGTGGTATCCCCGTACTCAGGAGAAGTAGCTAAATGTATTTTGGGGTGCAATTCCACATATGCCCATGGCTTGTGTGAGCAATATATCATTTAGTGACAACTTTGTGCAAAAAAAAAAAAATGTGTCACTTTCCCGCAACTTGTGTCAAAATATAAAATATTCCATGGACTCAATATGCCTCTCAGCAAATAGCTTGGGGTGTCTACTTTCCAAAATGGGGTCATTTGGGGGGGTTTTGTGCCACCTGGGCATTCCATGGCCTCCGAAACTGTGATAGGCAGTGAAGAGTGAAATCATAAATTTACACCCTTAGAAATCCTGAAGGCGGTGATTGGTTTTCGGGGCCCCGTACGCGGCTAGGCTCCCAAAAAGTCCCACACATGTGGTATCCCCATACTCAGGAGAAGCAGCAGAATGTATTTTGGGGTGCAATTCCACATAGGCCCATGGCCTGTGTGAGCAATATATCATTTAGTGACAACTTTTTGTAAATATTTTTTTTTTTTTGTCATTATTCAATCACTTGGGACAAAAAAAATAAATATTCAATGGGTTCAACATGCCTCTCAGCAATTTCCTTGGGTTGTCTACTTTCCAAAATGGGGTCATTTGGGGGGGTTTTGTACTGCCCTGCCATTTTAGCACCTCAAGAAATGACATAGGCAGTCATAAACTAAAAGCTGTGTAAATTACAGAAAATGTACCCTAGTTTGTAGACGCTATAACTTTTGCGCCAACCAATAAATATACGCTTATTGACATTTTTTTTACCAAAGACATGTGGCCGAATACATTTTGGCCTAAATGTATGACTAAAATTGAGTTTATTGGATATTTTTTATGACAAAAAGTAGAAAATATCATTTTTTTTCAAAATTTTCGGTCTTTTTCCGTTTATAGCGCAAAAAATAAAAACCGCAGAGGTGATCAAATACCATCAAAAGAAAGCTCTATTTGTGGGAAGAAAAGAACGCAAATTTCGTTTGGGTACAGCATTGCATGACCGCGCAATTAGCAGTTAAAGCGACGCAGTGCCAAATTGGAAAAAGAACTCTGGTCCTTAGGCAGCATAATGGTCCGGGGCTCAAGTGGTTAAAGCATTTTAAACTACTGCATAATGAAGCGCCTCTTTTTCTTTTAAAATATACTATTTCCTGCTACGAGTGGTCTTGCTGGAGCAGCTAATGGAGGAGAGTGTTCCTGATTGCCGCCTCTGAAATTTCAACTACCTGGCGTGGAAGGAAGTCTGTCTCTACTCAAAGACCAGCTGTTCCTTACCCCGAGAGGAGTTTGTTCAGGCTCGCATGATCTCTGTGGTGGGGATCCATCAAATATGGTAAGCAGCCCCCTTTTCCTATTTCTGCACTTACAAAACAGAATCGACCAGCGCAAACCTACAACCTAACTAAAAGCAGCTAATGTACTGAGGGAAAAAAATTTATCAAATCCCAAAAAACATAAATGGAAAAAGCAGTGCAGCGCATAGAAAATCCTAAATAAAACAGTCAATAAATGTCCATTTAAAATAGATCCAATTCAAGTCCAGCAATTCCTTCAGTGATAATCGTGACATGCAATAGTAGATTATGTGACTGTAGTGACACGGACCTCCACCTTCGGTAGCACAAGCCGCTCACCTCTACAGATGGACCCCTGAGTAAAATCAGTCAGGTCAAATCAGCAATTCCCTCACAGGGATAGAAGCAGGGGGCGGTATAAGCAGATCCCAGTCAAGCCTCAGCAATAAGATAATCTTGCAGTCATGACATGTAAAATATAAAGGAAATCTAGTGCTCTCTGTTGATGGCTAAAAGTGATTTATTTATAAGCAGATAAAAACTCACAAGCATCGCACTGAACCCCAGTGCCAAGGACAGCAGCATAAGTGAAAGGATGAACCACATTGGATGGACGAGCGGAGCGCGGGTGACGTCACGATCCAGACAACAAGAAGATTTACTGAAGATTTAAAGAGGAATCACACCTCCGGTTTATGATACCATCATTTTCCATATGAACTATAATTTTTTCATTTCTTTATATTCACATTGTTATTTGGTTTTAATTTGAGTAGCGCACTGAACTTTTCTTTATACTGTACAAAACCTCATGTTCAAGGTTTTTTAGTTGCAGCACTCAGGATTATTTATGTTTCATATATTTGCGATTTTGTGTGTTTTTTTTGCACTTTAAAATAGATTTTCACCAATTTAAATTTCACATTGGTTTATCACAGTTGGGGGTAGCGCAGAACGTTTACCATATATTAAGCCATGGTTGCCACAAAGGCTGGACTTCAAACGGTTTCATCTCCATTACATGGGGTGATGGGATTAGTAGTTTACACAGGAAAAAGAGAACATTGTTTTTGATTTCATTTAATCTCGCAAGAAGTGACAAAGACACTGCATGTCTGGCAAGATCAACAGGCAATTTCTCTACTTACTAAAAATGTTCTTAGCCTGAAAAATATAAACATTTTCAGCCACTACATACAAGTGACGGTAAGTTGAAATACATAAAATGTTTGTTCTTGGGTTTAGTTATATTTTAAATAACCACTTGTCAAATTTTAAATAAAAATATGTGTTTACAATTTTTCACCTTTACATCTGGAAACTGTATTGTACATTAAACAATTCTTGAAAGACAATGTTGCCAAAAACTTCTTTTGTGCAAAAAAAAAAAAAAAAAAAAGAAAAGAATACACATCTTAAAGCAAAAAGTGTAGCTGCTGACTGTTAATAATCGGACACTCACCTGTCTCATGGTTCAGCGATGCGGGTGTACGAAGCCCGGCTCCTCTCCCCCTCCTCTCCGAGGCGCTGACATTCTTACTGTGGGCGCCCGGCTGTGGCTTCACACCCGGGTATGCACTGCGCATGACGTGTCCCAGAAGATTGCAGGGAGGGAAAGGGGAGAGGTGATCTTCCTTCTGGTGCCGCGGAGCCCTGGGAGGAAGTGGGAGCTCCGCTGATCCCCGCTGAGCAGGCGGATGACAGGTGCTGTCTGCTCTGCTGTGCAGAGCGGACACAGACACAGTCCCCCTCTCCTCTATGGGAAAATCGGGTGGAAATGGACCATTATCTATCTGGATTTTGCAGACAGGATCAGATTGGATGGCAGCGGTTGTCAGCAGATATCCGTCGCTCCATAGGGGAGACTGGATGGTCTGAACTGACAGGTGGGCCTGATCAGAAAGCTTGTGAACTTTTCAGTGAAGTTTAAATAGTTTGTTAGGACCACGCTTGTCTAAGTAAACTATTTACTCCACTGGCTGATGCAGGTGCTGTGTGGGCTGTGTAAACTGTATGTAGCGCTTACCCGCGAAGGAGCGGCTGATTAATTATTATATCCGTAATTCACGCTTACTACCTAACCCATCGCAGCCCATAAATCCAAGAACACAGTCCATATTGCATTTTTCTCTTGCTTTATTAAGTAACATGAACTGGGATAGGAGAAGGGTTTCCTTTGAGATGCTCTTTTGTTGCATTATCATCGTTTCACTGTCTCTCATACAAGAATCTAGAATCATTGCGGATAATAGGAAATTACTTTGTGCGATTTCTTCAATCAGGAAAGATCGATAAAGAGTCACTCTGAATAACTTCTTCATCTGCAGAACCTTTCAAGAACACTCTGTATCTCTATATGTGTGCTTGCAGCTTTACCGCTACCTTTTTACCATACTTCCCATCTGCATGGTAGTTCCAAGGTGAGCTAAAGAAAAGTCACTCTGAATAACTTCTCCCGCTTGACTGATTGGAATCCCGGGGCATTGCTGAACCCAAAGTCACAGGCCATCACCGCCTGTCTCACTGACTTGCGTACCAACATCCCTCAGCCTCTGGCAGTACCCTTCCCTTCACGTGATCAATAGTCCATGTGCCACTATTGATCGCCCAGTTTCCTTCCGCTTTGCTGCTACTTCTTCCGCAATGACTCTTTGTTCCCTTTTCTCCTTTCTGGCCCGCTCCCTTCCCCGCAGGGGCAGCCAATGACACCAGCAACTACATGCTGTACGGTGTTGTCTCTTCCTCTATGGAGGCCGGTTCCCCACCCTCCTCGCAAGTGGGGGCTCCGTTGGCTCCCCGGAGGAGGAACCTCTACCCTCCGGGAACCAGGCTGGCTTCTCCAAGCTCGAACAGGAAACTAAAAAACTCCCTGACTGACCATGTGACCCGTCTTTTATATGAGAGTCCCAGGACATTGCCCAACAAATTAATGATTGGCCGAGACTCGCATACAAACTACCTGCCACTCAAATCCCAAATGAACAAACAGGCCTGCTGTAATGGTACAAGCCTGCCTAAATTTACATGAAACTATAATCTAACAGAAAAGGTCACATACTCAAAAGTAAGTGCCCGCTACATACACCCCCCACTTGAATCACAACTGTCCCCAGTTGTGGGGAATAAATTTAGAGTACCTCTTTAGTTTTAAGGAGGAAAGAGCATCTCATTACATCAAATGGAAATGGGGAAAAGGAAAATAAACTTGAAACACAATAACGTCAATATCACTGTGCACAATGGCAACATAACATTTTTTCTTATACAATTTACATGGCCTGACTGTAGGTCCCTACAGCTACAGTGCCCGCTACATGTATGTAGCCTTAGCTACTTACAGTATACAGCGCTGTGCTCCGGAAGTGGGATGGACACCTCCGCTCCTGGAACAAATTTGAGTTGGGCTGAACGCTTCTCAGCCACTCAGGGGAAGCATTGTATTCTATGAATGAATACATTTCCTCTGATTGGCTAAGATAGAGAGGCAGCTGGATGATGTCCTGATCCCTGCCTCTGCCAATCAGAGGCTGAGGCTACATACAGTTTATACAGCACACATAGCCACTGCATCTGTTAGTGAAGTAAATAGTTAATTTGGACCAACTTGGTCCAAACAAACTATGAAAGTTTACTGAATGGAGATCAGCTTTAAGTTGTTGTGTGTGTAGTGTATGTAATTCCAAAACTTTTTTTAAAAAATTAGGAAAAATTAAGAAAAAGTTAAGAACCCTGTCAGATTTTTATTGTTGTCTTCACTGAGGAGGTTCAGCAACTTTGCCCTGGCAAACATTCCACTGGGACAGAAAGAACGGAAGAATCCAAAATTTGTAATTGGCATTGGAACAGGAAGAGAGGGGAGTCCGATGAAATACCCATTCATATCAATGCCTCGCGTTAACAAGCATTATGCCATTCATTTAAGTACGCTGCCTTAAAGCAACCCATTCTATTGAATGGGCTGCCTGATGCACCAAAAAATGTACAAATTCTGTCATGGGACAACACTGCAATCTACATGTTGCTTTACAACACACCTCAAGATGCCTTCCAGTGCCATTTGAGATGCTGCCACCAAATGTGTGCAGTTTACGCAATATAATAATGTAAATGGGCCCTAATGGGACAGAAAAGACAAAAAGAAAGGAACTAACAAGTTTAACCATTACCTCATCCATTCAAAAGGTAAAAAAAGAAAATGTTTTGCCTTTAGACATTCTTAAAATGGTGAAATATTACACAAAATGTTCAAATTCTGAACCCCTGTATATGGAAGTTTCTCTAAAAGAAGTATTGTGATTTTTTTTTAATTCTAGTTTTTCATTTAAATCCCATTTATATGCAAGTGAGAAAAGATGGTACGTAACTCCTTGCTTGCTCTTTAAAATCTTCAAAATGTATTAATTCTCCATAAAACACACAGACAGCAGATGTAAACGCGGTTCAGCCTTGCGAGCCTCTTTAACTACAAAAAAAAATTCACAACAAAATTTTGTAGTGAACAAGGCCCACAAGTCTGAAACACGTTTGTATCTACTGTCTGTATCTTTTATGGAGAATCAATACATTTTGAAGATTTTAAAGAGCAAGCAAGGAGTTGCGGACCCATCTTTTCTCATGATTGCTACTAAACAATCTTATGATCATATTGGGTGGTAGCACCCTACTTCTGCTCTAATTTATATGCCAGTGCCCAGAATCTGATAGAACAGAGCAGTTCCAGGTTCACAAAAAAAAAAGTAGAGGATCATCATACAGATAGTTGCCAAACCTCCCCAGCTCTGTCCTCCTGAACTCCTGGCATGAGTTGCAAGCATTACATGGACCAGAAGTTCAAAGTCAAATGGTTACCCCTAGTAATTTTGGGGGGATGAGTATTGCTTGGGGTTAACACAAGGGGGGGTTACAGCATTCTAGATCGATCGGGAGTTGTGCCCTCCAGGTGTACACCCATCCCAGTACACAGCCCACCTGAACAGATAAATGGGGCAGGTGTCCCTTAACATTGGAAAGAGACCTGGAGTGCAGTGAGCAGGGCAAGACTGCAGAAAAGAGAATAAACATAAAGGCACACTGGGCATTTAGCTTCTGTAGATCAGATTTGGAAAGCCTGTAAATGTGAATTAGGCCTAAAGCAAAAAGAGACAGAACAGCAGCAAATGCAACTGTTGGACACAGCAAGCAGAGCACAGGTAAGTTCCTGACAAAATCCTTAAGCCGAATGCAGCAAAAATTTTAGAATGCTGAAAGGGATTTCTGTTTTGAAACATTTTTTTCACAGTTATTCTATCAAATCTATTTTAATGCATACGTTGCTCGCTGATCAAAAGTAGGTTGTTGATGTTTAACCAGCCACTTTGTATCAGCTATCAAAAGCTGGTAGAAATTTAATTACAGGTGCTATGGGTATTGTCAGTTTTAGAGCCATTTCACATGTGTGTGTGTTCTCAGATGCCCCTACAAAATCCTTTAATATCTTGTTTATGTGCCTTTTTTGTTCATTAATATGCAGCATTAGGCAACGTGCAGAGAAGAAATTTTCAATGGTGCTAATGTACTGAAAGGTATGTACAACCAAGTTTAGGCTCAGAATTTAAGTTTTTATGTCCATTTTGGCAGTATGAACAAGGAAAAAATGATTTAACATATCCCACTGTAGTCTGATTTTAAGTTGCATCATCTGCATGACACTTGATTTTACACATCAAAACAATTGACCTAGCAATTTAGACAAAAATAAACCCTTCCCTTCTTTATAACATTACGGCAGCTACAAAACAGCAGATCTTTAGTTACATTTTACAACTTACCCAAAATATATCCTGACAACCAACTACCTTTGCTGACTAAGCCCTGAATAAAGCGGAAGGTAATCAACCATGGATACGTTGGAGCAAATGCCACAAGAACACCAAAAATAGCAGTGATGAAGAGAGAAATTAAAAGACACGGTTTACGACCAAATCTGCAGACACAAATTAGATTTATTAATGAAGGTAGCTTCTCTAGAGGACAGAAGAAATCAGAAACAGTTACAGTAAGACCTGAAATATAAAAAAAGAGAAGTATTATTTTCGCATTCAATTTAATAGATATCATGGCACGTAGAACTCTACCTGTCTGCTATGTAGCCGATGAACAAAGAGCCAAGGAAGAATCCAAAATTCACAACTGACTGGAAAAGGTCCAGCTTCCATGAGTCATCACACACAAGATTAAACTGAATAAAGAAAAAAGTTAGTTTTATTGCAATCCATGGCATATTGATCTCTAATAGCAGTGTGAGTAATAATTATAATGTTCAGAAATATGCCCTGCCTATTGCACTTCTATGAGCCCTATTGCACTTGCACAGTGGTGTAGTGGTTAGCACTTTCACCTAGCAGCAATAGGGTCGCTGGTTCACATCCCGACCACAACACCATCTGCTTGGAGTTTGCATGTTCTCTCTGTGCCTGTGTGGGTTTCCTCCCACACTCCAAAGACATGCTTGTAGGTTAATTGGTAGGCCAAATGTGTGTATGTGTTTGTAAGTGCGTCGGGACCCTATGGGGCAAAGGACTGTGCTATACCGCAGATGGACACCGGCGGCAAAAAGCACCCTGAGGTCAATTCAGTTCACATAGGTAGCGCTATACAAGTCACTCATTTATTCATATTGCACTTCTATGAGCCCTATGCTTTTATGGGGTGTCCACTGGAACTGCTTTATTATTTGTCATGTTCTATGGTTGCGAGTAACAACCAGTCTCTTTTTTTATTTTTAAGGTTAGAACATGAAAAGATGAATCTGACTGGCTGGCATCACAGACAGCACTCGGTTCTAAATGTCCTGTAGCATGTAAGTTTGAATCTGACTCAACCCTTTTTCAGCTTTTTAAATTTTTTGGGACAATACAGAATATACTCCCACTAGAGCTCTTTAAAACGGAAGTTAAGCTGAAAAAAAATATCCGTACAGCTTTAGTCAGATCTCATATGTTCCATATTGTGCAAACAGCTGGATCCTGTAGAAAATCTTCACTACAGGGATGCCCATCCTCTTCCTGTCTCAGTACTTGCAGTGGTGCAGTGGTTAACAGCTTTGTGTCTTCCGACAGAGCAGCAGTACAAATGGTCTGATGGTGACATGCCCCCCTTCCTCCTCCTTTATTAAGAAAAGTTTATTCAATTATTACACTGCTTATACCATTATCTATGCATGGGGGAGTGTCTGATCAGCCATAGAATTACCCCCCCCCCCCTTCCCATTCACAGATCATGTTACATGGTGTATAATCAGTGAAAGAACTTTTCTCAGTGGAAGAGGAGTGACATGGGGGAGTGTCCCTATTGGTCTATCTGTACTGCTATTCTGCCTGAAGGCCCAAACCTTTAACTATTTTAGCACCAGAAAATCAGTGACAGGAAGAGGACAGGGCATTCTTGCAGAAGATTTCTCCAGGATCCAGCATGAGACATACTTCATTACAAGTAAGTGAAGTAATTATATGATGTGACATTATTATTTTTTTTGGCTAAACCTCAGATTTTGAATGCGAAAGAGCAGAGTTGAATCCTTTTATGGTGGTGATCAAATATTAAAGTGTAACTATGCTGTGATCTAAATCAAATCAAATATACTAAGCAAATCAAATAAACAGAATCTCACAAAAGTGAGTACACCCCTGACATTTTTACAAATATTTTATTATATCTATATATATATATGGGTCCAATTAGCCATTTTCCCTCCCTGGTGTCATGTGACTCGTTAGTGCTACAAGGTCTCAGGTGTGAATGGGGAGCAGGTGTGTTAAATTTGGTTTTATCGCTCTCACTCTCTCATACTGGTCACTGGAAGTTAAACATGGTACTTCATGGCAAAGAACTCTCTGAGGATCTGAAAAAAAAATGTTGCTCTACATAAAGATTGCTATAAGAAGATTTCCAAGACCCTGAAACTGAGCTGCAGCATGGTGGCCAAGACCATACAGCGGTTTAACAGGACAGGTTCCACTCAGAACAGACTTTGTCATGGTCGACCAAAGAAGTTGAGTGCACGTGCTCAGCATCATATCCAGAGGTTGTCTTTGGGAAATAGACATATGAGTGCTGCCAGTATTGCTGCAGAGGTTGAAGAGGTGGGGGGTCAGCCTGTCAGTGCTCAGACCATACGCCGCACACTGCATCAAATTGGTCTGCATGGCTGTCATCCCAGATGGAAGCCTCCTCTGAAGATGATGCACAAGAAAGCCTGCAAACAGTTTGCTGAAGACAAGCAGACTAAGGACATGGATTACTGGAACCATGTCCTGTGGTCTGATGAGACCAATATAAACGTATTTGGTTCAGATGGTGTCAAGCGTGTGTGCAGAGGCGGCTCTCTAATTAGGCAAATTAGGAGGTTGCCTAAGGCCCCGCGCTCACAGGGGCCTCGCAGCCGCCTAGTTTGCCTAATTAAAGATCTGTGTTGATGGCGGATCCCCCCGCTATCAGCACAGTGCTGAATCCGCTCACCGCTACATGGAGACATAGCAGGCTGTTTACCGGGTGATCGGAGCTCACTGACAGCTCCGGATCACAGCCAGGGAGAGCCGCTCAGAGCCAGCGCTGACACATCCTCCACTCACAAGCATGAGAGGAGAGAGAGCTGCTAATGCTGCTGCTCCTCCTCCTTCCGCTCACTTCTCCTGTCTGCCCCGCTGACCCATCGGGGGATGAAGCCAGTGTCGGACCAAGTCCCAAACTCCCAAACTTCCAGCACTGTGCTTCACTCAATGAGGATTCTTTGCTGTGCCATCGATCTCTGGTTCCTCCGCCCGGCGCCTCTCTCCCCGCCCGCCTTGGTGACCCTTTTTGCATCTGCCGCTGTATACACAGTGAGGAGAAATCTGTAGAACCGCTCCACCTCTCAGCTCCACCCCCCAACTTCGGCTCTCACACCTTGCTTGCAGCGGCACCTGATTGCTGCCGGTAAGGCAATATAAATGGAGATCTTAAAGAGGGCAGGGGGTGCTGCTATAAGGGGGTCTCCATGATCTCTGGGGGTCTCTAGGGGGGGCACTCTGATGTAAGGGGTATCCTTTTTTCCTTCCGCTCCCCCTGCACCTTGCCCACTTATCCCCCCTTTGTGCTGTGCCCTCCTGCTCCCCCTTTACTTTACTTTACTCTCTTGTCCTGTGCCCACTTACTCTGCCCCCGTATTGTTCCCTCATGCCCCAGTACTATGCCCACTTACCCTCCCCCCTGTACTGTGCCCACTCGACCTCCCCCTGTACTGTACCCTCCTGCCCCTGTACTGTGTACACTTACCCTCCCGCTTTACTGTACCCTCCTACCCCCTGTACTGTGCCCACTTCCCCTTCCCCTGTGCTGTGCCCTCCTGCCCCCTGTACTGTGCCCACTTACCCTCCACCTGTGCTGTGCCCTCCTCCCCCCCGTACTGTGCCCACTTACCCTCCCCTGTGCTGTGCCCACTCACCTTCTCCCTGTACTGTACCCTCCTGCCCCCTGTACTGTGCCCACTTACCCTCCCCCCTGTGCTGTGCCCTCCTGCCCCCTGTACTGTGCTCTCTTATCCTCCCCCTGTTCTGTGCCCTCCTGCTCCCCCTGTACTGTACCCTCCTGCCCCCTGTACTGTGCCCACTTACCCTCCCCCTGTACTGTACCCTCCTACCCCCTGTACTGTGCCCACTTACTCTCCCCCTGTGCTGTGCCCTCCTGCCCCCTGTTCTGTGCCCACTTACACTCCCCCCCTGTGCCGTGCCTTCCTGCTCCCCCTGTACTGTACCCTCCTGCCCCCTGTACTGTGCCCACTTACCCTCCGCCCTGTGCTGTGTCTTCCTGCTCCCCCTGTACTGTACCCTCATGCCCCTGTACTGTGCCCTCCTGCTCCCCCCTGTACTGTAACCTCCTGCCCCCTGTACTGTGCCCACTTACCCTCCCCCTGTACTGTGCCCACTTACCCTCCTCCCTGTGCTGTGCCCTCCTGCCCCCATACTGTGCCCTCCTGCTCCCCCCTGTACTGTACCCTCCTGTCCCCTGTACTGTGCCCACTTACCCTCCCCCTATGCTGTGCCCTTCTGCCCCCTGTACTGTGCCCACTTACCCTCCCCCTGTGCTGTGCCTTCCTGCTCCCCCTGTACTATACCCTCCTGCCCCCTGTACTGTGCCCACTTACCCTCCCCCTGTGCTGTGCCCTCCTGCCACCTGTACTGTGCCCACTTACCCTCCTCCCTGTGCTGTGCCCTCCTGCTCCCCCTGTACTGTACCCTCCTGCCCCCTGTACTGTGCCCACTTACCCTCCCCCTGTACTGTACCCTCCTACCCCCTGTACTGTGCGCACTTACTCTCCCCCTGTGCTGTGCCCTCCTGCCCCCTGTGCCGTGCCTTCCTGCTCCCCCTGTACTGCACCCTCCTGCCCCCTGTACTGTGCCCACTTACCCTCCCCCTGTGCTGTGCCCACTTACCCTCCACCCTGTGCTGTGTCTTTCTGCTCCCGCTGTACTGTACCCTCATGCCCCTGTACTGTACCCACTTACCCTCCTACCTGTACTGTGCCCTCCTGCCCCCTGTACTGTGCCCACTTACCCTCCCCCTGTACTGTACCCTCCTACCCCCTGTACTGTGCCCACTTACTCTCCCCCTGTGCTGTGCCCTCCTGCCCCCTGTTCTGTGCCCACTTACACTCCCCCCCTGTGCCGTGCCTTCCTGCTCCCCCTGTACTGTACCCTCCTGCCCCCTGTACTGTGCCCACTTACCCTCCGCCCTGTGCTGTGTCTTCCTGCTCCCCCTGTACTGTACCCTCATGCCCCTGTACTGTGCCCTCCTGCTCCCCCCTGTACTGTAACCTCCTGCCCCCTGTACTGTGCCCACTTACCCTCCCCCTGTACTGTGCCCACTTACCCTCCTCCCTGTGCTGTGCCCTCCTGCCCCCATACTGTGCCCTCCTGCTCCCCCCTGTACTGTACCCTCCTGTCCCCTGTACTGTGCCCACTTACCCTCCCCCTATGCTGTGCCCTTCTGCCCCCTGTACTGTGCCCACTTACCCTCCCCCTGTGCTGTGCCTTCCTGCTCCCCCTGTACTATACCCTCCTGCCCCCTGTACTGTGCCCACTTACCCTCCCCCTGTGCTGTGCCCTCCTGCCACCTGTACTGTGCCCACTTACCCTCCTCCCTGTGCTGTGCCCTCCTGCTCCCCCTGTACTGTACCCTCCTGCCCCCTGTACTGTGCCCACTTACCCTCCCCCTGTACTGTACCCTCCTACCCCCTGTACTGTGCGCACTTACTCTCCCCCTGTGCTGTGCCCTCCTGCCCCCTGTGCCGTGCCTTCCTGCTCCCCCTGTACTGCACCCTCCTGCCCCCTGTACTGTGCCCACTTACCCTCCCCCTGTGCTGTGCCCACTTACCCTCCACCCTGTGCTGTGTCTTTCTGCTCCCGCTGTACTGTACCCTCATGCCCCTGTACTGTACCCATTTACCCTCCTACCTGTACTGTGCCCTCCTGCTCCCCCTGTACTGTACCCTCCGGCCCCGTACTGTGCCCTCCTGCTCCCCCCTGTACTGTACCCTCCTGCCCCCTGTACTGTGCCCACTTACCCTCCCCCTGTGCTGTGCCCTCCTGCCACCTGTACTGTGCCCACTTACCCTCCTCCCTGTGCTGTGCCCTCCTGCTCCCTCTGTACTGTACCCTCCTGCCCCCATACTGTGCCCTCCTGCTCCCCCTTTACTGTACCCTCCTGTCCCCTGTACTGTGCCCACTTACCCTCCCCCTGTGCTGTGCCCTCCTGCCCCCTGTACTGTGCCCACTTAGCCTCCCCCTGTGCTGTGCCTTCCTGCTCCCCCTGTACTATACCCTCGTGCCCACTTACCCTCCCCCTGTGCTGTGCCCTCCTGCCCCCTGTACTGTGCCCACTTACCCTCCTCCCTGTGCTGTGCCCTCCTGCTCCCCCTGTACTGTACCCTCCTGCCTCTGTACTGTGCCCACTTACCCTCCCCCTGTGCTGTGCCCTCCTGCCCCCTGTACTGTGCCCACTTACCCTCCCCCTGTGCTGTACCCTCCTGCCCTCTGTACTGTGCCCACTTACCCTCCTCCCTGTGCTGTGCCCTCCTGCTCCCCCTGTACTGTACCCTCCTGCCACCGTACTGTGCCCACTTACCCCCCCCCCCCTTCTGTGCCCTCCTGCTCCCCCCTGTACTGTACCCTCCTGTACTGTGCCCACTTACCAGCCCCCCCCGTGCTGTACCCTCCTGCCCCCTGTACTGTGCCCACTTACCCTCCTCCCTGTCCTGTGCCCTCTTTCCCCCCCTGTACTGTACCCTCCTGCCCCCTGTACTGTGCCCACTTACCCTCTCCCCTGAGCTGTGCCTTCCTGCTCCCCCTTGCCCCCTGTACTGTGCCCACTTACCCTCCCCCCTGTGCTGTGCCCTCCTGCTCCCTCCTTTACTATACCCTCCTGTACTGTGCCCACTTATCCTCCCCCTGTACTGTGTCGAATTACCCTCCTTATACAGTTAATTTTTATCACTTGAATTATTTTTTCCATTTTGGGTGTGAGTAGGGCCTCGTGCCTAAATTTTGCCTAAGGCTTCACAAAGCCTAGACCCGCCTCTGCGTGTGTGGGCCAGCAACCAGGTGAGGAGTACAAAGACAAGTGTGTCTTGCCTACAGTCAAGCATGGTGGTGAGAGTGTCATCGTCTGGAACTGCATGGGTGCTGCCGACACTGGGGAGCTACAGTTCATTGAGGGAACCATGAATACCAACATGTACTGTGACATACTGAAGCAGAGCATGATCCCCCTCCCTTCTGAGACTGGCCTGCAGGGCAGTATTCCAACATGATAACAACCCCAAACAAACCTCCAAGACGACCACCTACCTTGCTAAAGAAGCTGAGGGTAAAGCTGATGGACTGGCCAAGCATGTCTCCAGACCTAAACCCTATTGAGCATCTGTGGGGCACCCTTATATGGAAGGTGAAGGAGCGCAAGGTCTCTAACATCCACCAAATCCGTGATGTCGTCATGGAGGAGTGGAAGAGGACTCCAGTGGCAACCTGTGAAGCTCTGGTGAACTCCATGCCCAAGAAGGTTAAGGCAGTGCTGGAAAATAATGGTGGCCACACAAAATATTGACACTTTGGGCTGAATTTGGACATTTTCACTTAGGGGTGTACTCACTTTTGTTGCCAGCGGTTTAGACACTTAAGCGGTTAATGGCTGTGTGTTGAGTTATTTTGAGGGGACAGCACATTTACACTGTTATACAAGCTGTACATTCACTACTTTACATTGTAGCAATGTGTAATTTCTTCAGTGTTGTCACATGAAAAGATATAATAAAATATTTAGAAAAATGTGAGGGGTGTACTCACTTTTGTGAGATACTGTATGATATCCATAAAGTGCCACACAATGGTGTTAACGAATGTGCAAAATCTGTGAAATATTTAGTGCTAAAAACAGTTTGTAAAGTGCTGTGTATTTATTGGCCCAGAGTGACCCCTCACCAATACTTGTTGACCCCTTACTTAGTATAAGAAGGTCAGTATGCAGTATACACCTTCTTTTTACATATGAACTTCATTCTCCATCACTTTATCAGCCACCCCGAGACAATAGAACACCCAATAGAAATGTCATAGCGCACCATGTTAATTAATTAAAATGTTCCCAAGCCATGAAATGTAATGCACTCACTTTTAACAGTGCCCCCTGGCACCCAGAATGACCAGCCAACCAGAAAACACTGCTGCTCTGCAAAGTTCTGGAGCCAGCATGCACTTCAAACAGGAGAAGTGATGTCACAACCGGAAGTCTTGCCTCTATGTGTTTCGTCACATCCAAGATGTCACCAGGAAGCAAACCAGCCGCTATCTCTTCTGCTCAATTTGTACAATATGAAATTAACTATCTCTATGCCAAATTTACAACTAGTGGGCCAATCATTAAATCCAACAAGAAGAATGTCCCGAGTGTCACACACCAACATGCCTGACAGTTACTTGCCCGACAGGTAAAAGCAGTCTCAGCCCAGCTCTATCCAGGCCATGTCTCCCACGCATTTTGCCCCGCTCATGGGGCTTAGTCATGGAGGTTGTCACCTTGTAGTGAGCCAGAAATTTCACACAATATTCAGATACTGTGTACATATATATATACAAATATTTACTAAGAGGCACATGATTAGAGTACCAAACGATACATGTGAGTAAACAAACTTACTAAAAATATAAAAACAAAAAAGGGGTTAAAATAATATTCACTGCTATCTAGTGGTGTGCATGCATACCACTACTACATAATGGACCTTTCTACCTTATAATAAATGAAATTTCTTAAAAATGTGTCAAAAAAGTGTGAAATACAGTATATGTAAAATTAAAAAAATATGTATATAAAAATTAAGTAGAGAAAATGATTGTTTAAAATGATTTATATAGCCTAGGACTAAAATTTTGTATGTATTACTATCTTCTCACTTAGAGGCAAATATAAATATATATATATTTATATATAAGAAAAGAGAAGGTTTCACTGTATTAAAAGGTATATATAATGTTCTATAATTAGCACACCTCAGAAATTGGTAATGAACCAGTTTAAATCTTTTTCAATATTCATACCATGGATTTAATGTTTCTAACGCATATATCTAACAAGTCTCTGGAAATCTCTTTTTTAAGGTTCGACCTACTCCAGTGTCTTGCTATCTTATCTATGCCATATAAAACCAAGCAACTGGGATCCTTATCCTTAACTAATCTAAAATGGTTTGAGACGCTGTGTTTTCTGAAGCCTTTTTGGGTGTTATTAATGTGAACCGAGAGTTTCCTTTAAGTTCTGCCTACATACTGGAGTCCACAAGGGCATTCCAGCATGCAGGTGTAGAGTGTTTCCAGATAGGTTGCTAGTTATATTGGGTATTTTTTAGTTCTTGTGGCTCTCCTGTAATCAGTAAAATGGCTTGTGATTACTTTGTGGTGCTTTGGGCTCTGCAGGCTGCAGGCTTGACTGCTTCTCCCTGTTTTCTGGAGGCTTTCAGAATATAGTGGGTGGGAGAATCAGACGATTAGCCTGAATATTTATGAGAATGTTTGAATAGGAAAAGGTAGAACTGGCGCTGTTCTAGGGTGCAATGTTACGATATTCAAAAAGTCCCAATACAATAGTTCAGAAATCAAATTAACGTGTCTCGTGCTTAGTGTAAACCAAATGTGCGCAGATACTGTCAATGCACATGTGCAGCAATATGTAAACTCCTACTTAAAGTGACAGATGCTCTATGAACTGTTACTTCAGTGTAGTTCATATAAATCAATATCATGCACAAAGAAATAAAAATATATATATGATCCACAGTACATTTGCTAAAAATAATATGTAAATAAACCCTTTCATAAAGTCGCTAGTGCCCTTTAAATTCGTGCCTGAGTGATACTCCTATGCACCAATCATAGCAAACATATGTTATATATACTGTGCTCATAAAAAGTCCATATTCAAAAATCATGAAAAAAATAAAGAAATATACATGGATAGAAAAGTGACAGGTGCTCTTCAAATCTGTGCTCAGTGCTTCTTATAAGTACCCTATAGGTATTGCACTCACTGGAACCATTCACCCCCCACAGGGGTATCTCACTTTCACAGTATCTGCCACTGTGTAGCAAACAAAAGATTTTTTCTACTGTGTCAGCTGTTTTGTTTCCGTGCTTGCGGTATAAGGTACAAGATTCTCCTTTAACTCTCTCCGCATAGGATCGATGATAAAAAAGGAGCTCATCATGAGTATGGTAGGGAGGTGATCCGGAATCAGGTTTGTCCCAGTATGTATGTCTGGAGTTCCCAGGAGTAATCCAGTCAGCAGTATGAATCCCAAGGAGACCAGCAGAGGGGAACCGCTGCTAAGTGAAAGCCATAGCAGCGGTTCCCCTCTGCTGGTCTCCTTGGGATTCATACTGCTGACTGGATTACTCCTGGCAACTCCAGACATACATACTGGGACAAACCTGATGCCGGATCACCTCCCTACCATACTCATGATGAGCTCCTTTTTTATCATTAGGAGAATCTTGTACCTTATACCGCAAGCACGGAAACAAAACAGCTGGCACAGTGGAAAAAATCTTTTGTTTGCTACACAGTGGCAGATACTGTGAAAGCAAGATACCTCTGCATGGGATGAATGGTTCCGGTGAGTGCAATACCTATAGGTTACCTATAAGAAGCACTGAGCACAGATTTGAAGAGCACCTGTCACTTTTCTATCCATATATATTTTTTCATGATTTTGAATACGGTCTTATTATGAGCACAGTATATATAACTTATGTTTGCTGAGATTGGTGCATAGGAGTATCACTCAAGCACGAATTTGAAGGGCATTAGTCACTTTATGAAAGGGTTTATTTACATATTATTTTTAGCAAATGTACTGCGGATCATATATATATTTTTATTTCTTTGTGCATTATATTGATTTATATGAACTACACTGAGGTAACAGTTCATAGAGCATCTGTCACTTTAAGTAGGAGTTTACATATTGCTGCACATGTGCATTGACAGTATCTGCGAACATTTGGTTTACACTAAGCACGAGACACTTTAATTTGATTTCTGAACTATTGTATTGGGACTTTTTGAATATCGTACAGGGGCATGTAACATTGCACCCTAGAACAGCACCAGTTCTACCTTTTCCTATTCAAACATTCACTTTTACATTCCACTCAGGTGGTTGTACTGGTAGAGGCAGCAGTTCTCCTTCCTGTCCATTCTTCCATAAGCGTGGGGCCAATAACACTTTTTACATACTTTTTGAATATGTATGTGGTTCCAGCCATTACCTGGGCAAATTTGCTCAGATAGAAGGCTGGAGGAGTGCATAAATAGTTTGGAGCCTCAAACAGCGGGGTTCTTTTCCAGAAGGAGAGGTTCCCGGACAGAGGGGCAGCTGCCCTTCTAGGCAGCCCAGCTGAGGATTCTGCTTGCAATCATTAAGGTCCCAGCTGTGCTAAGCTGGGGGGCCTATACTTCTGCAAAATCTTTTGAGGCAAAGAGAGGGGTTCCACTGGGGATCCAGCCTGGAAGATTCACTGAGGAGACTTGCTCCCTGGGTCTGGAGATAGGCATCCAGGTATCTAGGGACACTTTGTCTACAGACCTAAGTGAAGGATCCTAGTGACCTCTTTTTGCTGTTAACCACTGGTGCACTAGTACTAAGGCTTGCCTGGCCTGGAACATTACTTATGGTGTCCTAGTGCTGTCCACTTTCTGTTCTATTGCTGAAAAGACTGTCCTAGGAAGTAGCTGAAAAGCGAAGAGTGTCCTCTCATTAATTTTCAGTTTCTGGAGTATTCCACAGCTCCCTTAGCCCCATTCAAGTTAATCTGCAATAAACATTAAAAGGCAACCCCTAGACTGTTTACTAAGCCAGAGGAGTAAATGTTGCTGTTTGCCTGGCTGCTGCTACACTAGTAAAAAAAAAAAAGAACCTGGGATAAAATCAGCTGCCCTTGCAGGTGTGAGTGCTACATAGTTAACATTTGTACTATCACAAATACATTTATCTATTTTATACTTCTGGTTAGATTTCTTTTTTCTTTACATCTAGTTATTCTACATGGTAAACATCATTTACATTTATCAAAAAAAAAAAAAGTGACTGCTTTTTTAGGGGGTCAGGAATGTTTTGAACAATTTCGGTTCTTAATTCAGGGGCGTTCCTGTATATGAATTTCCATTTTCTTTGTAGTATTTGTCTGAATGTGGTGTCCCTAAGTAATATGGGACAATATTTTCTTATACTTTTCTCTATTTCTTCATGCTGCCTGTTAAACAGTGATGAATGCTGTATCAAAAGACTGGGTGTCTTACACTCATAAGAAGTATAAGATAGATACATTTATTTCATGTTATAATACACATGTTATGTACATGTTGGCGTGCCCTTGTGACCTCCAGTACTTAGGCAGAATTACTAGGAAACTCTTGGTCGGCATTAATGAGCATTATATTAACATCCATAGAGGCCTTAGAAAACATAGCGTCTCAAATTATTTTAGGACTTTTTTTAAGGATCCTTGTTGCTTGTTTTTTATGGCATAGATAAGGTAGTAAGACAATGGAGTGGCTCGAACCTTAAAAAGAGATTTGCAGAAATGAGAATCGCTGGATATACACGTTAGAAACATTAAAGCTAGGTTCACAACCAATGCATTTGCAGATCCACAGAAACACACTGCAATCCATTTAACCTTATTTTCTATGGGCCCCGTTCACATCTATGCAGTTTTCTGCAATTGTATTTTTTAGAAAGGTGCAGGGACTTTTTTTTTTGACACGCAGTGCAGTGCTTTTTTGGCTCCATTGACTTCGAGTTGCAACCAAAAATAAATGTAAATGCATTTTTGGTGTGTTTTCCTGCAAAACAACAGACACCTCCTCCTAGCAACATCAATACTTTCCAAAAAAAACGAAAAATGCATTCAAAACACAATAAAAATGCGCATTAAAAAATGCATCAACCACACATGCATAGCTGTGAACCTAGCCTAAATCCATATGGTATGAATATTGAAATATATTTAGAACAATTTTTACCAGATAGATATATCAGTTTTTGAGGTACACAAATTACATAACATTATATATAGCTTTTTTATACAGTGAAACTTATTTTTTAATATAATTAAAGTGATAATAAACCCAAACGCAAACATTTATTATACCCTGTTTCCCCGAAAATAAGACCTAGCGTGATTGTCAGTGATGACTGCAATATAAGCCCTACCCCCCAAATAAGCCCTACCCTGTTTCCCCGAAAATAAGCCCTACCCTGAAAATAAGACCTACAAGGACTTTAACTAGGGCTTATTTGGGGGGTAGGGCTTATACTGCAGCCATCACCGACAATCACGCTAGGTCTTATTTTCGGGGAAACAGGGTATTGCACCTTACCCTTTCTTAGATATGATGGCTGTATTTGTATCCTTTTTTAGGCTTTCTTCTATTTTTACCTGGTGATCCAGCCAGTAAGTCTCTTGTTTTTCAAAAATACAAGCTCTCTTTCAGATGTATCAGTTTACAGGGATGAGACAAACCTTTTAACACTGGCAGGGGCACTTACAGTGATCAGCCTATATTTGTTTCTGTAAAACTTTTATACCAAAGATAAAAAAGTTTGCGGTAACTGGTTATAAAATGTGAGCTGGAGTTTGGCTTCAATGTATTAGTGTATCTAAATCTGTTAGTCCATCTAACACCCACTCCGCCAAACTAACAATGCTGCTATATTAAAAAAAAAAAAACATTTTTTATATTTCAATAGGGATGGAGACGCATGATTTCCTGCATTTCATTTAAAGTCCCACCCTCTCCCCTTCCCCCTTTCCCTTCTTTTCTCAAACAATGCTGCTATCCTTCATCCAGAGTGGGGGGACTCTAATACAGGGGGTGTGTTACTGGCCAGATCACTAGGTAAATAGAGAGGAAAAAAAAAAAAAAAAAAAAAACAAATGCAGCCACCACATCTAAGGATTTTTGGTAAGCTGCAATATAATACATTTTTGATTTTGGGTTTATTACCACTTTAACTTAATGTTTATTTGTTCCTAACTGAGAAGATAAGAATACATACAAAATTTTAATCCTAGGCTTTAGAAACCATTTTAAATAATTGTTTTCGCCACATACTTTTTATATACAGTACATCATTTTATAATTTTTATGTTTTTATATATACACCCGAACTTCACACTTTCATATGTTTTACAATTTTTTAAGATATTGCACTTAATTTTAGGTAGAAAGGTCCATCTTCTAGTGCAGTATGTATTTACACCACTAGATGGCATTGAATATTATTTTGACCCCTTGTTTGTTTTTATCTTTACAGTAAGTTTATTTTATTCACATGTATCATTTTGTACTCTAATTATGTGCCTCTTAGTAATGTTTGTATATATTTGTATTGTATATGGTATCTGAATATTGTATTGTATTGAATATTGTATGAAATGACTGTCGCACTAGTTGTAAATTGGGCATAGAAATAGGTAATTTGATATTAAATAAATTGGGCGGAAGAGATGATGGCTGGGTTGCTTTCTTTTTTTTTTTTTTTACAATCTTTATTTATCAAACATTTTTACAAAATTTTTATATAAAACATATACACATACATACATACATCTACACAGAAAAAAAATAAATCATGGTGTATAGGGGCATTCACAATTAATATTCAGATCATTTTATATATCCCCATGATCTATACTAGCATCATCTGTATACATTTCTGGATATAATTCGTTACTCTATCTTTGCACGGCCCCTATATCTACCACACAATACTATCCCAGTACCCCCCATCCATACCCATCATACACCCTCAACCAATCCTCTTACACAACACCACTCAGCTAACCGAAAAGCAAACAAAAAAAAAAAAAAAAAAAAAAAAATTCTCCAATTCAGAAGAACTCTCCCCCCTTCTCCAACTCTTCATCACAGTATTTGCTCTATCTTTATCCCCTTTTTCTCGTTCCCCTATCGCGGCGAGGTTCTAGACTCTTCCCACGCTCTTCCTGTACCTACTCATCTCCTTCCCTCTAATATCATCCTCTCCTCTAAGGATCGCATCACTCCCATTTCACATTCCCATTCTTTTATGGAGGGGGCTTTTTTATTTTTCCAATTTCTAGCTATGACGGTACGTGCCGCAGTTATATAGTACTTCAAAGTTCCCTTTTTTATATTTTTTATTGATCCAGGGATCATTGACAATATCGCCACATATATATCTGATTGTATCTTTACCCCGGTTGTAGCCCTGTATATTTTAAATACCTTTTCCCAAAATGCTTGAATTTCTGGACAAAAATACCAGATATGCGACATTGAGCCTTTTGCTACTTCACATCTCCAACATCTGTCTGTATTATCTGAATTTATTTTGTTCATATCAACTGGGCATTTATACCACCTGGCTAGTATTTTGTAATTTCTTTCTTGATGCCTAGTAGAGATTGATAATTTATGAGTTACTGTAATTGCTTTTTCCCATTTAGCTCTAGGGATAACCATCCCTAGTTCCTCCTCCCATTTTTTTATGTATTGTAACCCTTCCTCCTTGTTTTCTGAAATTAAATATTTATACACAACAGATAAGATATGTGTGGGTCTATGTTTCTGTAACAGTATTTTTTCTAACCCTAACAATGGTCTATTCATTATGGACTCCTTCGTCAAAGATGAAATGTATTGCTGGAGTTGTCCATGCTGAAACCATTTCTTTCTATATTCGGTACCAAGGGCCTCCAATGGGGGGAGTTTATTTTCTTCCATTATTTCCACTATCCTTGTATCATCCCTCCTTTGCCACTTTAGGAAGGTCTTGGCTTTAAAAGCAAGTGGGAATTCCGGGTTGCTAAAGAGGGGGGTCATTGGACCTCTCAATGTAGATCCTATCCCCCTTTTTATCAAATCGTCCCACACTTTCAAGGTTGATACGACCAAGAAGGGCATATCCCCTTCCCGGGGTCTATATTCCCTCTTAATCCAAGGTAATGATTTCAGTTTTATGTCTGTGACTTCTTCCTCCAGTTTCACCCATTGTTTGTTGTCCATATTATGGAACCAATCCACAATCCTGGTTATAAATATTGATCTGAGGTACAACGAAATGTCTGGGAGAGCCAGTCCACCATCCTTTTTTAGTCTATATAATGTTTTCCTATTTATTCTGGCGCTCTTTTTTGCCCAAATGAAACTTCCTATAGCCTTACGGATTTGATTCATTATGGTTCTTAAGGGATATATAGGTATCGTTTGGAGTATATAAATGATTTTAGGCAGTATATCCATTTTTACAATGTTTATCCTTCCCATCCAGGAAAAGGTCCCTCTATCATAAAGTTGTAGTGTCTTTGTTATTTTACGTATTAGCGGAAGATAGTTAAGTTCCTGTATCTTATTCATCTCTCTAGGGATAAAAATTCCGAGGTATTTAATTGCCTCCTCCTGCCATTTAAATGAAAAGTTTTTTTTAGGAGCTCAACCAAAGAGTTAGACAGAGAAATATTTAAGGCCTCAGATTTATTATAATTCACCTTAAAATTACTCAAATCTCCAAATCTTTTAAATTCTGCTATTAGATTTGGTATTGTCACCACCGGATTTGTGATGTACAATAACAAGTCATCTGCATATACTGACATTTTATAGTCAATCTGCCCTACCTTGATGCCTTTAATGTCATTATTCTTCCGAATCGCTATTAAGAGGTGTTCCATAACTAATACAAATAAAATTGGGGACAATGGACATCCTTGACGAGTTCCATTGGTGATATTTACTGTATCCGATAACTCCCCATTTGCCCGTATTCTGGCCATTGGATTATGATAAAGGGCCATTATTTTATCCTGCAGTAGGGGACCAATCCCCCACTGCTTTAATGTCTCCCTGAGAAAGCTCCATCCCACCCTGTCAAATGCTTTTTTGGCGTCCACTGCCAACAGGCAGGATGGGATGGAGCGTCTCCGGGCATATTCCACCAGTGTTAATGTTTTAAGCGTATTATCTCTCGCCTCTCGCCCCTTTATAAATCCCACCTGGTTTAGATGTATATGTGCCGGTATTATTGGGGTAAGTCTGTTAGCGATAATCTTTGAATACAATCTAATATCAATATTAGTCAAGGATATTGGCCTATAATTACCACAGAAAGAGGGATCCTTTTCCGGTTTAGGTATGAGTGAGATATATGCCTGTAGGCTATGCGGGACAAACGGTTGAGGGGTAGATACAGAGTTAAACGTTCTTTTAATAATAGGGATTAAGACGTCTTTAAATGTTTTATAAAACCGTGGGGTAAAACCATCCGGGCCTGGGCTTTTCCCTATCACTAATGAATCTATTACTTTTTGTATTTCTATCTCTGAAAATTCTTGTTCTAACTGTTCTATATCTGTTGTTGCTAGTGATGGTAATGCTGTGTCTTTGATATATTGTTGTATATTTTCTTGATATCTTATCGGATCTGTATTTGCTAATTGGTTTGGTAAATTATATAGATTATTATAAAAAGTATGGAATGCTTTCAAGATACCTTTTGGATCATATATCATTTCATCATTATCTGCTTTGATTTTAACAATGGATGAGGCGTTAATTCGCTGACGTAAAGCTCTTGCCAGTAATTTACCCGGTTTATTGCCATGTTGGTAAAATAACGTACGATTTTTATCCCTAATTTGTAATGTCTGCTCATTAAGTAGATTTTGCAGTTCCGTTTTCTTTTCTGTTAATTCTAATAATACTTCTCCAAGAGGATTTTGCTTATGCTGAGTTTCCAGTTTAGATATCTCCTTCAGGAGGTGGGTCGTTCTATTCCTTTTTGCCTTTTTTAGTCTAGCCCCATGCTTTATGAATAGGCCCCGAACTACGCATTTCAACGCTTCCCATTGGATCAAAAGGGAGGTAGTATCGCTTATATGATCTTTAGAAAAGTTTATTATTGCCCTCTTTATTTCTGAAACGCATACCTCATCAAATAGCAAATTATCATTCAATTTCCAGGTACCTCTTGAGCTCCTCTCCCTGGAAATATCTAATACTAGAAATATCGGTGCATGATCTGACCATATGGCACTGCCAATTTCAGAGGAGGAAGTCACAGCTACTCCCAGCTGATTCATCAGAAAGAAATCGATTCTGTGATAAGTACCATGAACCTTGGAGTGGAACGTATAGTCTCTTTCCAGGGGATGGAGCGCCCTCCATATATCGACCAGATGATGCTTAGCCATTACTTCCCTAAATTTGACTTTATCCTTAGCCTTCTGCATTATTAATGTTGCTGAAGTATCCCTATCATTATCCAATATAAAATTAAAGTCTCCCCCAATTATCGTAATCCCTTCCGCTTTTTCCATAAGATCTGTGATCAATTGTGCTCCTACTTTAGATTGTCCCTGGTTAGGTAAATATACATTAATAAATGTATATTTCTTACCAAATATTAGGAGCTTAAGAAATATTGCCCTACCGTCTCTATTTCTCCATTCTTCCAAAACCTGATGTGGTAATGACTTATGTATCGCTATAGAGGCTCCTCTCGATTTTGAATATGCGAAGGAGTCATGATACCAAGCGTTATAATATCCCTTTTGCAACTTGGGTATATGGTCCGCCCGAAAATGGGTCTCTTGAAAAAAAATCACATTTACTTTTTGTCTGTGGAAAGAGTACAGAACCTGCGCCCTCTTTGCCGCTGAATTTAAACCTCTAACATTATAAGAGCATATTTTAATTGAGTCCATACGAAAAAGGAGAGAGAAAGAAAAGAAAAAAAAAAAAAAGCCACAAATCTGTTACCACTCACCCCAATCAACCCAGCCACACAACCTACTTCTACTCACTATCTATTCGACTCCTTCGAGTCTAACCTTACCAAGTAAGTTCCCTAGATTGGGGAATAAAAGGATATCCTCCCCAGGATTGAACGTGCCTAGCCCAGGCTATATTTTTATTATTCCAAAAAAAAAAAAAATACCCCACGGTATCAGTTAAAAAAAAAAAAAAAAAAAAAACTCCTCTAATCAGGCATATTATATAAACAGTTATAGCCCATATATCCTTAAAGAAAAAAGATAGAATAAAAAAAAAAAAAAAAAAAAATATAGAAAAAATTATATAAAAAAAAAATAGATTAATAAATAAATTCTGTATCCATTACAAAATTTAGTGGGAGAGGGAAAAAAAAAAAAAAACATGAACCCCCAAAATAGTCCCCCTATCCCACCCAGTATGTTAAAGAACCTCAACCGGATCAACTATCTAGTGTGATATACAAAATAGTGCACATATAGGAACAACATTTTCATTTTTCTTGCCATAACCCCTACCCCAATATATATCAAGCCTTGTACGAATACCTTCAGTGAAAAAAAAAAAAAAAAAAAAAGGGAAAAAAAAATCCCCCAACCCCCACGCCCTCCCCACGTCAAATACCAATCAAACCTTGTGCATCACTGGTGCCTAGTGAGTTATAGTGGAATATTGCCAAACATAAAAGAAAAACATGAAAACCCTAAAAAAAAAAACCCTGTCCCACCCAGTAAAGTGTAAACTTGAGGACAGTCAGCCATATCTACTGTCCAGTGTAGAAAAAACATGAACCCCCAAAATGGTCCCCCTATCCCACCCAGTGGGTTAAAAAACCCTCAACCGCATCAGCTATCTAAAGTGATACACAAAATACTGCACATATAGGAATACCATTTTCATTTTTTCAAAAAAAGGGGGGGGGGGGATCTCCCGACCCCCACGCCCAAAAAAAAAAAAAAATGTGCATTTAAAAAACTCTGAAAAACTATCAGGAACATATTTTGACTTATAACAAATAATCCATGTCAATCATTTGCAATAAAAAAAAAAAAAATTAGATACCCCACCCACCACCCTACCCTTGTAATTTAATGTGCCTTAATTCTCTCAATATTGGACATGAATAAACCTGTCTTATCTTCTAAATCCACAATACTAAAAAAAAACAAAAAAAAAACAGCCAGAACCAAAAACAAAAAAAACAAAAAAAACAAAAAAAAAAAAAAACAAAAAAAACAAAACCCCACCGATCAAACATGGTAAAGATAATGTGCATTTAAAAAACTCTGAAAAACTATCAGGAACATATTTTGACTCATAACAAATAATCCATTTCAATCGTTAGCAAAAAAAAAAAAAAAAAAAAAAAAAAAAAAAGATCCTCACCAACCCAACCTAACAAAATAATGTACAATTTTACTCTAAGAAATTATCAGAAACATATTTTGACTTATAACATATAGTCCATCTCAATCATAATACTAACTAACAAATAAAAAGCAAAAAAAAAAAAAAAAACAACATTTTAATTTTTCTTCACTTAAACCCTGCCCCAGTATACACCAAAACGTATTCCAATACCGTAAGTGGGAAAAACAAAAACAAAAAAAAAACAACAAACAAAAAAAACAAACAAAAAGAAAAAAAAAAACAACAAGGACCCCCCCCCCCCCCCCACCCATCCACCACTAAAGCTCTCTATCTTCCTCTATATTGTCTCCAATCCAATCCCTGATATGAATGTGGCCAGTCCGGCAAATGAATCAGGGGTAATTGCAGAAGTCTAGAAAATTCAGGGAGATCATTAATGTCCTGAAAAATAACCCTTCGGCCGCCTTGATGAACAATGACCTGGAAAGGAAAACCCCATCTAAATAGGATTTCCCTTTCCCTCAACACATCCAACAATGGTTTCACTGCTTTTCTTCTTATTAGCGTGTATTTTGACAGGTCCTGCAAAAATATAATCTGCGCACCCTCATATTCAAAATCCCGGTGCCGCCGTGCCGCCATCATAATTTTTTCCTTAACCTGAAAAAAATGTATTCTACAAATCACATCTCTAGGTTTTCCTGAATCATTGACTTTAGGGCCTTGGATTCTGTGGACTCTGTCGATCTCTATTTCTGTCTCCCCTGGACGCTCCAGCAATGAATTAAATATATTTTGGAGAGTTTTCCCAAGGTTCTCTACATTCACAGTCTCAGGAAGTCCTCTGACTCTTATATTGTTTCGTCTACTTCTATTTTCGAGGTTGTCCGTGATATTTATTATGTAGCTCAAGTATCGATCGTGTTCTATCTTTTTCTCTTCTAATAAAATCATTTTTTGATCCAGATTTACAATTTTAGTGTCCATGTCCATGATCTTATTTTGCATATCAGTCAGAGATGTTTTCAACGTTTTTATTTCAGATTTATAAGAGGATTCTAATCTATGTATGTATTTATCCATATCTTCCCTGGTTGGTAGAGCTTTTATATATGTCTGTAAATTCCACATGGGGCCTCCTTCTGCTCCCTCCATATCCATCATAAGAAGCTGTGTGTGCTCACTAGGGCTAATACTTGTTCCATGCTCTACTTCTCCAGCTGGAGATGAGAAATTTAGCTCAGTTAGAATAGAGCTATTTTGTTGATCCTGTGGTTGTTGAAAAAAACCTTTAATATCTGACTTTTGTGCTGATGCGAGTTTAGGGGGATATTTAGCTGACCCCCCCAATGATCCCCTTTTTGTTTTCTGGGAATGCGTGCTTTTAGGAGGCATGCTATATTTAAGGTATACAGCTATAAGGGAGTAAAGCTCTCACTTGTACCCAAATTTTACCGCCCTTAATTCACTATGTATACTGTCTCTTTTAGAGTTCGTTTCAACAAATGTAATATTCCTTTACCTCATTTAACAGAACCAAATCAGGTAATGTTCATCAGATCAGATATTAATAAATAAAAAGGCACTTTTTACCTTGCCATATCCGACTTCTTATAGTCTCTAGTAGAGTACCTTGTATATATCTGGAATAACACTATTCCCCACTGCTGTTATGGAGACTCTTGAGAAAAAATCATCCAGGGTTATATCAGTAACACTGTTACCTCTGCACTCCGTGGGGATTAGTTTTTCCCTTTTCCTTTCCTCCTTTTTCCTTCCTTTTTCTTCTGTCTCCACTCCTTCCTTCCTCTCTCAACAAAAAAATAGAAGAGAACTTTCTGCACACGCGGACTCTCCCTCCACCCGGTCTGTGGGATCCCTCTCTCCGAGCGGTTGAATGAACGCGGTGGAGCTCGAATCGGAAGGACTCGGCGGGACTCAGTTTATCTCGTGCTTTCACGGTGAGACTCGGATCTAGCCGCTCATTCTCACCACTTCCTCCTTCCACAACACCTCGTCCTCGTTCGTCCGTGGATCCAATAGCCTAACACCAGGGCTTGAGAGCAGGAAAGGGCACAAAGACAGGCAGCTGGCTTGGAGAATTGTTTGTTCAGCAGTGTGCTGTATGGGAGGACTGGGGAGGTCTATGGAATCATTAAAGACATGCAACAGCTGATTGCCTGGGCTAGTGGAGCGAACTCACTGCACGTCCATCCTGGTCAGTTCCTCCTCCCCCTCTGCTCTCTCATAAACATTTAACCGCTGGGTTGCTTTCTGATGACGTCCTAGATTTGACGAAACAGAGGCAGGACTTCCTGTTGTTACATCACTTCTGCCTCTTGAAGCACATGCTGTCTCCAAAACATTGCAAAGCAGCAGCGCTTCCTGGTAATTAGTCAGCTGGTCATTCTGGGTGCCAGAGGGACATCTGCAGGTTTGAGCCCCTATCCCAAACACTATTGTCCCAAAGTGGTGTCAGCAACATTTGAAAACAAAACAGGATTATACCTTACATAGGATCAGATGATTGAAGTAAACACAGCTTCACTTTACCAATAGGAAACTGATTGATAGATATATCTATCTATATATATATATAGATAGATAGATATATCTATATATATATAGATAGATAGATATATCTATATACATCTATATTAAAATATAGATGTATATAGATATATATATATATAGATATATCTATATATATATCTATATATATATCTATATACACACACACAGGGTTTCAATTTTTCAACTGAAACATAGCAAAATGGAGTTCCGCCACCTTGGGCACTGACCTTGTGCTTACTACTCACTACTGTCACTTGTGAACTTAGAAGCCCAGCTTCTGTGTTTACAAGCTACATCACATCTCTCCCAACGGTTCTCTCTGAACCCTCCCTGCACTCTGGGTCGGGACAAGGATGGAACAGCTGTCCGGGCACAGCGTATTTATGCAGTGAGCTGCAGTCTGGTGTTTGGATGATGATGCCCCTGCTTGATGATCTGGCTGCCCCTACTGGCCAATAGGGAAGAGGAGGAGCCGCAAATGAGGGTGCATTAAGTGCACTTTATGGGATAAAAATTGTGCTGGCTGCTGAGAGATGCTTTTTACAGAGGATATGCAGATGATGGCAGTGGAGGAGGGGGAAGTTTGCAAAGATAAGCTGTGGAAGAAGGGTTTAGAGATGAGCTGTAAATGGGGTTGCAGAGGTGAGTTGCAGATGGAAAGTGCAGAAGTGAGTTGTGGATAGTTGTGGATAGTTGTGGATGGGGGCACAGAAGTGAGCTGAGAACGAGGTTGTGGATAGGAGCTGTAAAGTCAACCTTTGGATGAGGATGCAGAGGTGAGCTGTGGATGGTGGGGTGCAGAGGTGAGCTTTGGACAGGAGTTCATAAGTGAGCTTTGGACTAGTGGGTGCAGAGGTAAGCTTTGGTTGGGGATGCAGAGGTGAGTTGTGGACAGTGGGGTGCAGAGGTAATTTATAAAAGGGAGATGCAGAGTTGAGGTTTGGATGGTGGGGTTCAGATGTTAGCTTTGGATAAGGAAGAGGTGAGTTGTGCACACTGCAGTGCAGAGGGGAGCTTCAGATGGCATGTGCAAACATGAGCTATAGAAAGAGGATATAGAAGTGATCTGTGGATGAGGGTTGGAGAGGTGAGATATAGACAGAAGGTGCAGAGGGGAACGATAGGTGTTGCTTTTTTAATGGGGTAAAGGTTGTTATTGGGGAAGATTTTTACTTGGTGGGGATGGGACAGCACAGGATACAGAGTTCAGTGTTCAAAAGTATATGATGCAGCAGTTAGTGTTTTGTAGTGGGGGAAATTCAGGGGCAAGTTCTGTACTGTACAGGGGGAAGGAATTTTTTGGTTGTACACTAGCCTGTGAGATATGTATTCCTGAACCCTGCACTCTGTAAAGACACTTTCATTGTTAGTGCAATTTGGCCACACCCATTCAATAATAATACAGAGCAATACTGTAAAATGTAAACTTACAGAACACAGCCTATATTATACCATGGCAGTCGCTGATGGCAATAGCCACCAAAACTTGTAGCTATGATGGCTTTTTTCACCCCATAGTCTTCACATCATGATTTTTCACATCGCTCACTCGTTTGTTATTTTTCCCGGGTATCTGCCGACAAGGACTGTGGTCTCACTGTTTCCTGTATGTGCCCTCTCACTTGATTCATGTTATATTTTTATATTCATTTTAATGTATTTTTGTTCACATTCACATGCAATTTCCATATGCATACCACGGCACATTTTCACATTTATTTTTTATATTATATTTCATACTTTAATAATTTTTTATTAGTTTAGCCTTCTTAAGGCATCCTATTGATACCTTAGACTATTAATACATGACAATTTCCAGTAAATGTCATTAATAGTTTATCTTTAGTTTAAGATTAAAAGTGAATGTAAACTCATTTGACATTCATTGGGATCTTCGCTGCAGGTGTTGGGATTTCTTTCCCCTCTCCATTGGCTGCTTTTTAGTGTGACTCCTTGTTAGTCACATACGGGCAGATATTCTTCTCTGGTGTGTGCGTGACACGAATGCACGGGATCATCTGACAGACTTTTAGAGGAACCCTGGTCAGGAGAATGTCTATTTACACCCTTTATTGCTAACCATATTGCATAGATTCTATTTTCTCTTGTGAATACAAGGGACTCTGTTTGTGTATATTTTTTGCAGTAACATATATAAACAATGTATACATATAATTTTTTGACAGCAAATTAATCCCCTGAGGAATACTTTGACCACGCACGTCGAAACGTGTTGGGAATTTGCATACCAGATATTTGACCAGATATTATGTACTTTTGTATGGCTATACATTGTTGTAGAATTTTGAATGCTGTTGCATATCTCAGACCAGAGCTTATGTTTTAAACGTTTATGTATCTATACCATGCTGCTATTTTTCTAAATAAAACCTTTTTTAAAACAAAATAAAATTTATCAAAACAAACAAATACATTTATCAATGATTGTAATCTTGCTGTGGAAAACCCCCACTGGGGGAGACTTTTCCATATTGTAACTTGTAGATACATTTTGCTATTAGTGAAAACACCCAGACTGCACAAACAACCTTCATTTTTCAAAATTATAATTAAATAAAAACTCCACTTTCACAGATAAATGTATACCATGTACAATAGAAATGTGAGTCACTTTCGAATTTATTTTCATTAAAATGTACCGTTACATTTTTAACCTGGAGCTGATTTTCTACAACTGCTAAACCCGTCAAAGTTGGTTTCTTGCAATATGTCATTGTCATTGTCATTCTGGTGATATTCTTTAAACCACTTGTGAACAGAACTCACCCAAAAATGACATTTTTGTTTATGTTATTGTCTCCTTTGTTTTCCCAGAACATTCCCTAAAACTGGAGTTACAATTTTACCATTTTTACACATTTTACAATATGAGTGTACGTTCTCCTTTAAATCTATTAACAACTATTTAGTACAAAGGCATGCCTGATTTAATACAAATCGGTCTAGATAAATCCTCATATTACATAGTTTTGGTACATAAAGTAAAAAGTTGTTTGTGCAAAGATTGTACATTTAGGTTGTATGCATGTATGGTGAGCTTAACCACTTGCTTACAGGGCACTTAAACCCCCCTCCTATCCAGACCAATTTCAGCTTTCAGCACTGACGCACTTTGAATGACAATTGCGCGGTCATACAACACTGTACCCAAATTTTTATCATTTTTTCACCACAAATAGAGCTTTCTTTTGGTGGTATTTGATCACCTCTGCGGTTTTTACTTTTTGTTAAAAAAATGTAAAAAACTGAATTTTTAAAAAAAAAAATTTTTTTCTTTTTTTATATTTTGTTATAAAAAATTTAAAAGGGATCATTTTTCTCCTTCATTGATGTACGCTGATGAGGCGGCAGTGATGGGCACTGATAGGCGGCAGTGATGGGCCCTGATGGGTGGCAGTGATGGGCACTGATGGGTGGCAGTGATGGGCAGCACTGCCAGGTGGCACTGATTGGCACTACAGGTGGGCATTGATAGGTGGCACTTGTGGGCATTGATAGGTAGCACTTGTTGGCATTGATAGGTGGCACTTGTGGGCACTGTTAGGTGGCACTGTGGGCACTGTTAGGTGGCACTGTGGGCACTGTTAGGTAGCACTGTGGGCAGTGTTAGGTGGCACTGATGAGGCAGATGTGCCTCTTCCACTTGGGGACCGTTGTCCCTGGCATCCGAGCCGGTGATCTGCTTTTTTTTTCTACTCGCGCTGTCAGCGTGAGTAAAAAAAAAAACGATTAGCGATCTTTTGTTTAAATCATGTGATCAGCTGTCATTGGCTGACAGCTGATCACATGGTAAGGGGCCGGGACCGGCCCCTTACACGGATCAGTGATCAGCTGAGTCTCAGTGACTCGGTGATCACAGCGCGCCCTGCAGGGCGCGCGCAGGGAGCGTGCACAGGGGAGGCCGTCATATGACGGCCTCCCGGGAATGCAGGTCCGCGCTGTGGCCGTCATTCGGCCATAGCGCGGATAGCAGGTGGTTAAAGTAGTTGTAAACGATCACCTTGTAAAACAACCCACTCAGTTTAAAATAGAAATGAAAGACAAAACATTTGTGTATAGATTTAAAAAAAATACATAAACACCTTTTTTTGCCTTTTTTTTATAAGTGATCACCTTCCCTCTGTTCTCAGCTGCATAAGAGCTGGGGGGAGGAGAAGCAGCAGGACACTGAGCTTCCAAGGGAAAGGCTGTGCAGGGGAGGCATGTCAGGAGGAACTCATGCATGTCTGAGTTCCCAGCATAGCTAAAGAACTGAGCATGGTGTACCCTCCTGCTTAGTGTGGTCAGTTTTTAAGGAAAGCATAGGGACTGACAGGAACACCCGGGATTTCACACAAAGAAAGCAATACAAACACAACAGGATACTATTTTTCATACAAATACATGGTACAGCAGGCACATATCAGGAATATGAAATGTTGGGTTAACAAATGCTTTAAAACTTTTCAAGGCCAAAGAAACTGGAATGTTTTTTTCTTTTTTCTTATTACATGACATAAGACTGCTTTGGTGGAGATACTTAAGGCAAACACACAGCAATATAATTTGCTAACATACAGTAGCAATATAATTACGTTACCAAAATTAGTGTGTGCTGTAAATTGTCTCCAGCATTGCTCCTGTTTCTTCTTACTAGAGGCTGTCATTTTGCTGAAGCCGAGAGCCCCTGAACAGCATTAAATCTTTAGGCTGTCACCAGATGGGCCTCTACATTTTCAGCACAGTGCCAAAAAATAGAGCACAACTGAGCATGTGCAGAGCAGGGTGAGACAGTATATTACTTCTGTTACGAATCTATACCTGCAAAAGGGGCCAGCATGAAGTGATCTAGCAGGACTTTGTTTTTCCACTTCAATAAATGTTCTCTGATTGGACAAGGTGAAGAAGAGGACCAGTGACATCCTCCTCTCTACCTCATCCAATCAGAGAATGCTTTGCATTCATTGAGAGAAATACAAGGTGTTCTCTGAATGGCGGTTGTGCCAAACTATGCGTGCCAAGCTGGCCCAATGTAAGTATGTAAAATATATCATCCCTGGAGTTCAGCATTAAAGCAGCAATTTATCACTATAATATCCAGATTGTTCAGACTGCATGACCTAATACAAATTCAACTATTTGTTACTTCTTAGAAATTGGATGGCTGCACTCCCACTAACGATGCAATTCAGCTTTATTCCAAAAATTTTAAAAAATCAATAAAAACATAGGTGGATGAACATTTACACAATGAACGTGTCAAAACAAAGCATGTTTATCCTGTGAAACACTTTTATTGATTTTTTTAATAAAGCTGAATTGCATCGTTAGTGGGAGTGCAGTCATCCATTTCTTCGTTGTCTCCATTCCTGCAGCAGTGGCAGGGCATGCACCCCACTCCGGTGATTGCACAGCTTGCATCGTACAGCCTTGCTGGATCACCTGAGAGCAGCAAGATCTTTGCTTACATATTATTTCTTAAATTGATTAGTCCTAGTTTTTTTGGAATTTATTTATTTGTTTTTGTATACTTAGACAACTTTGCCTTAGATGCCTTCATTTGCATAGTATTTATTTCAAGGACCAGATCATTCAAAATATTTTAGGTGTAGGTGGAGCCTGGATGACTGTGTCACTCCCTGGGTTTTTTCATATCTTTGATCGTTCACCACTAAGATCTTCAGGTCATAATTCTATCCCTGTGTACATGGGAGTTCTGAGTCAACCCACCTATCCTTGTGTTTTCCAGCACTGTATTTCCTGTAATATAGAATATATAGATCTAAAAGGGAGATTGGGAACTCCTCATAATGGCCACGCCAAATTTGCTGACCCAGAACACAATAGCAGATGTCTCACCAACAGGGCTCCCAAGAGGTAAGAGGAACAGTCAGGTGATTTAATTCTCCAACACTTAATAAAAACTGAAATATCAGTTTTGGGTAGACTAACTCATTGAATTATACCTGTAAGGTCTTTAAATTTGGTAAACTGAGATTGGGCCATCTTTAGATACTTTCATGCATATTTGATTTATTTTAAGAGCACATTCTGGGAGCCTGAACACCTAACAGATTCTGTTTTGCAATTTGTGACCAAAGTATGTATTTTTGCTCTGTGGATATAGTCCCTCACTCCTCTATTGGCCAATAATTGTGATAGATGGACTCATTGGCCAATAAAGAGGCAAAGGGTCCTGTAAGGGCAGGCCCAAGCGTAGTCATGCAAGCTATGGTCACAATTTGTTTATTCGTTCACTTTGGATTTTGGGGCTCCGGGAGTGCTCTGAGAATAAGCTGGAAAGGTGTGTAGCCATCTACAGGTGCTTGCTGTATATTTTAGTGGGCAGTTAACCATGTCTGAAAAATGAAATGGTTTGCTTTAAAGTGTTATTAAACCCAAAAGCAAATACCGTATTCATGATACTGCAGCTTACCAACATAGACATGTTGGCTTCATTTGTTTTATTTTTTAAAGTGATTGTAAAGTCTCGTTTTTTTTTTCTCTAAAAATAACAAACATATTATATATATTATACTGCTCTGTGCAGTGGATATGCACAGGGCAGCCCCAATCCTCCTCTTCTCAGGTCCCTCTCCTGTGCTCCTGGCCCCTCCCTCCTGTCGAGTGTCCCCACAGGAAGCAGCTTGCTATGGGGGCACCCGAGCAGTCACAGCTCCCTGTGTTCATTCAGACACGGAGCCTCGATTCATCCCTGCCCCTCTCTCTCCTGATTGACTAACTGACTTTGATTGACAGCAACGTGAGCCAATAGCGCTACTGCTGTGTCTCAGCCAATCAGGAGAGTCTTGGATGGCCGAGGCACGCGTGGACATCGCTGGAGAGAGATGGGGCTCAGGGTGCTGAGGGCGGCTGCTGCACACAGGTTTTTTTTATCTTAATGCATTTAATGCATTAGGATTAAAAACCTTGTGACTTTAAAACCACTTTAACCTTTCTTTCCTTTATTTTCACCTAGTGATTCAGCCAGTAAGTCTGTTATTTTTTAATAGAGCAAGACGCCCTGCATATATAGGAGTTAGAGGGTTGAGACAAACCATATACTACTGACTGGGGTGCTTACAATCATCAGATTTTATTTATTGATTTTTTTAAAAGGAAAACATTTTTGCTTTGTTTATAAAGTATTAGGTTCGGTTCACACTGCCATGCAACGCTGTATCCTGGCCTAGGCCAACAAGGCCCAGGCCTAGGGCAGCACTTTGCAGGGGGGCAGCACAGAAAGAATCCCCGCCAGTTTGCGCTACACTGTTATGCCGCGTATAGACGATCGGAATTTCCGACAACCAAACCGTTGTTTTTTTTCCGACGGACGTTAGCTCAAACTTGTCTTGCATACACACAGTCGCACAAATGTTGTCGGAAATTCCGATCGCCAAGATCATGCTGACGTACAACACGTACGACGGGACTATAAAAGGGAAGTTCAATAGCCAGTGTGGCTCTTCTGCTTGATTCAGAGCATGCGTGGAATTTATGACAACGGATTTTGTTGTCGGAAAATTTGAGATCCAGATCTCAAACATCTGTTGTCGGAAATTCCGACAGCAAATGTCCGATGGAGCCTACACAAGGTCGGAATTTCCGACAACAAACTCACATAGAACATTTGTTGTCGGATATTCCAATCGTGTGTACGCAGCATTAGTGTAGCGCCAGTATTATGGGGCGGACTGAGCTGAGAGGCAAATTAGTCTAGCGCCCCCATAAAGCGGCCGCACTGCTTCCAGTATGCAGGCGGCCGGCATTCCGCAACTGTGGGGGGTGGGGGGTCGCCGCTTCTAATTTTGACTGTCCTATCATCCTGGACCACAAACCTTCCTCACTATGCTATATGTTTTCTGCTGCACCATTGGCATTGTTATATCTTCTTAGTCCTCTCTATAAAATTTTCTGAAATCTTGTGCTGAAAGTAGAACTATAGGCAACACTTTTTTTTCATTTTGGATAGAATAAGAGAGGATTATAGCCCTTATCAGTTTATTTTTTAACATCCCTGTCCCATTGCAGAGATTTCCCTTCACTGCCTGCCCCATAGCCAAGCGCAGGAAGTGAGAGAAAATCTATGCAAATTAAGGGAATCCATGCCCCCCCCCCCCCCCCCGGCCCACAGAACTAGTGTGCCCATTTGAAAAGTTTAACCACTTCCCTACCCGCCCATAGTCATATGACGTCCACAGATGGGATCTCCCATCCTGGGTGGGCGTCATATGACGCCCTTGGATTCCCGGCCGCCTAGGGGGCGCGCGCGTTCCTCGGGACCCGGTGCGTGTGCCCGGCGGCCGCGATGTCCGCCGGGCACCCGCGATTTCCGGTTAACCGGACCGGCATGTGGATCTGTGTGTGTAGACACACAGATCCACAGCCTGTCAGGTGAGAGGAGAGCGATCTGTGTTCCCAGAACGGAGGAACACTGATCGGTCTCCTCCCCTTGTACGTCCCCTCCCCCTACAGTTAGTAATCACTCCCTAGGAAACATATTAACCCCTCCCCGCCCCCTAGTGGTTAACCCCTTCACTGCCTGTCACATTTACACAGTAATCAATGCAATTTTATAGCATTGATCGCTGTATAAATGTGAATGGTCCCAAAAATGTGTCAAAAGTGTCCGATGTGTCCGCCATAATGTCGCAGTCATGAAAAAAAATCGCGATCGGCGCTAAAAAAATAAATAAATTTTTTTTTAAAAACGCCATAAATCTATCCCGTATTTTGTAGACGCTATAACTTTTGCGCAAACCAATCAATATACGCTTATTGTGATTTTTTTTTACCAAAAATATGTAGAAGAATACTTATCGGCCGAAACTGAGGAAAAAATTAGTTTTTTTTTTTAAAAAATTGGGATATTTATTATAGCAAAAAGTAAAAAATATTGTGTTTTTTTCAAAATTGTCGCTCTTCTTTTGTTTATAGCGCAAAAAATAAAAACCGCAGAGGCGATCAAATACCACCAAAAGAAAGCTCTATTTGTGGGGAAAAAAGGACGTCAATTTTTTTTGGGTATAACGTCGCACGACCGCGCAATTGACGTTTGAAGTGTGACAGCGCTGAAAACTAAAAATTGGCCTGGGAAGGAAGGGGGTGAAATTGCCCTGTATTGAACCGGTTAAACAGCAAGGGGTGTGGCCTTGACAGGAAGGGGTGGGTCATATTTAAATTAGGGTGTGCACAAGTTTAGTCAGGCCTAGGGCAGCACAAAACCTAAATACTCTACTGCTGCCATCACTTGGGATCCGACTTGTGATACCCCAAGTCCCGCGACATGTGAACTCCCATGTTAGTCAATGAGAGTTGTCTTAATTGGTACTACTGATGTCGCTCCCACTTTAGAAAAGGTTCTTGTACTACTTCACGCCGACTTCTATACGACTTGTGCCCATAGACTTTAATAGACGTCGTCTCCAAGTCGGATACTCATCTATATTGATGTGATTTGGATCTGACATTACAAGAAGATTACCCAGGCATTCCCTGAAAGTTGCTTCAAAGTTGCTTCAAAGTTGCTTCAAATTCACATCAAGTCGCATCAAGTTGTACTCAAGTCGCCAGAAAATTGCCAGAAAGTTGCCTAGGAAAGCCGCACGAGAAGTTGCGCAACTTTCAGGTCGCGGCAGTGTGAACTGAGCCTTCATCTTCAATTTATCTGCTAGTACAGCAAAATGTGCTGAAAATTTTTATCGGCTAGTACGTCTAACTCTCCCCACCCACCAGACTGACAATGCTCATAAATCTTAGACCCCTTTCACACTGAGGCGCTTTACAGGCGTTTTTGTGCTAAAAATAGCGCCTGTAAAGCGCCTCTCAAGCCACCCCAGTGTGAAAAGGTCCTGCAAGCAGCATCTTTGGGGCAGTGGAGGAGCGGTGAATACAACGCTTCTCCACCGCCACTGCCTATTGGAATGAATGGGCAGTGCTGCCAAAGCACCTGCAAAGCGCTTCGGCAGTGCCCCAACACAGGCACTTTTAACCCTTTATTCAGCCGCTAGCGGGGGTTAAAAGAGGCCCGCTAGCCACCAAAAAGCGCCGCTATAACAGCGGTAAAGCTAAAACTAGCAGCGCCTTACCGCTACCGTGCCCACCGCGCCAGTGTGAAAGTAGCCTAATACATAAGGTGTGTTACTGACCAGATCACCAGGTGAAAGCAGCCACCATGTCTAATGATTGGTAAGTTGAAATATATTACAGTTTTGGCTTTAATACCGCTTCAAGTTCGGAAAAAGGCTACCAATGCTACATTTTATAATTGCCTAATTTATAGTACCTAATTACATGATGCTGATATGTTGTTATGGAAGTATGTGCTTCATGTGCTTCATTCTCTTCTTGCAGATTGTTTAGCAAGTCCCAATCCATTTGCAACTAGGGATGAGCTCAAAGCTCAATTCAGTTATTTGTCTGAATGTCGTACTTTTTGCTTGTTCAGCAGAACCTGATAATTAATGGTGTCCGTAGAAATATCACTTCTATACTTGACAACCCCATTTATTTACTGAGGTTTTTTTTTATTAATGAAATAACTTTTTTTGGGGGGGAGGTTTAACTTTTTTTTGTGAATGAGTAGGAGTACTATATACCCCTTACTCATTCACATAGAAAGGGGGGCTATCTGAAGGCACCATTATTGTGTAAAGTTTATAATAAAGTTTTCTTAAAATCGCTGCTCCCTACCAAAACGAGTTTTTAAAATAATGTTTTGCTTTGGTACATGTTTCCAGCCACCATGCCACTTGTTTGGCAATCCCTTGCATTTTAGCCTAGAAAATGGGGATTACAGGTTTTTAACATTGGGCTTCCATTGACTTCAGTAGGGTTTAGATTCAGCACCCAAACTTTACTCATGTTCTGTGAACCTATTTGAAACACTTGACTGCAGCAGTGCTATATATATATAGCATATATCTAGAGAGTGCCTCCTTTCATGAACAGCATCAGAGCATGGCATAGATATTTGTTTTTAAAAGTAATATTTGTGCAACTATGCAAGCTAATCCTCTTACCTCTGTTACTATGGATGATCCCATAGTATCGTACATCCAACCATTAGTACAGCTGGTAATAGTCATGTTGTTATTACTATATGAGGTTAGATTCCTTAGTGGGTCTGTGCAAGAGCCTGATGTCCAGTTCCAGTTTGTGTCATACTCAAAACACTGGCTAAAGTATAGGGGATCCACAGAGTCATCTGGAAGGATAACTGTATAATTCATTTCCTCTTCAAAATTCCAACCACATTTTCTACTTAATTCTTTAGCTGCAGGATTACTACATCTGAATTCAGGTACAAATCCTAGAAACACAATGCCCACATATATTGGGCTAAACACGGCAGAAATAAAACACATGAGAAAAAACAACTGCTTCTGAAACAAGCCAAACTGTCCAATTTCCTCCAAAACATCGTCAAAAGAGGTCATGTTTTCCAATCTTATCTTGAGATGTCTGCTAGATGTAGATTGCTTTTTCTATCCCATGTATAGAAAAAAAATGGCTTCTTTTAAAACAAATTGTCCAAAGTCCTCTAAATAGTTTTCAAACCCTTCTAGGAAATCTCACAACAGACTGCAAGCTTTTTATACTCAATAGATAATTTAACCTGTAGCACAGTGCACTTTGTATTTCAAGTAAAACCAACAGAACCTGCTTGAAGATGCTTAACCAAATGAAACAGCCAATAGACGTCACCCAGCGCACAAGGCCTGACATTTATTAATCAGCCGCATCACCAAATAACACAATCTTCACATGCGTCTCACAGAACAAATATGTAAATAAATTTAATTTGGGGCACCCAGGATTAAAGATGTGGAGTTGATGGAGAAACTGACTGCTAAAATACAGGACAGACTGGAGGGTCACAATCATATTTGCGAATTATGGTATACCCAGGAGGACCCACCCTGAGACCCTCTTTTTTATTTTTTTCTAATCCCCCCACCCCTCTCTTTGGCTCGTCTTTGTTTTCCTTTCTCTTCCTCCTACCTTTTCTTTTTATGCTTTTTCCTGAATACAGGGGGTCCTCGGGTTACAAACAAGATAGGGACTGTAGGTTTGTTCTTAAGTTGAATCTGTTTGTAAGTCGGAACAGGTACATTTTTTAAGTGTAGCTCCAGCCCAAAAAACTATTTTTAAGCTTTTTGGATAGCATAAGGAAGGGTTAACACCCCTGTAACATTTGTTTTTCTGTGTGTGCCCCTGTTCAGAAGATTTCACCTCACTTTCTGTCCCAATGACAATTGGATTTTGAAAATTTTGGGTTGTTGTGGAAACAAGCCTTGGTGATAAAGCATCAGTGGAGGTACCTTTTCCCCATAATAGCTCTTACAGGAGTGAATTTCCCTTCCTAGGGGTAGATTTCCTCTCACTTCCTGTTGTCTCCCTCCGTTTGTATGTAGGAGTCGTTTGTAAGTCAGATGTTTGTAACTAGGGGACCCCCTGTACTATCATTTCCTTTTTTTTATGAAGATATCCTGCACTATAATGTTCTAGCAGTTTTATAGTTTTAACTGTGAACCTGCTACTTAAATGTTTTTGAGAAATTTCTTCAGTTTGGATATTGTAGCTGCAACTGTCGTGGCTGTTTAAAAGCAAAATTCCCTGCATTATGAGTACACTTTACATGTTATGAACATAGTGCTCATCAGGCCTTTTTTTCTCTGAAAATAGGTGCAGGAACTCAACCACGACCCCCGAAATCCCCATCTCCCCCACACCCACCCTCCATCAAATAGTAGGTGTGGTCAAATTTTACAATGGGCGGGTCTTAAAGAGCATTAAATACCAGGAGTGCAATACGAACAGAGGGCAGGGTTCGGAGGGAGAGGTTACACACAGAGTGCAGAGTTCAGGGTTGCGCTACGTGCAGAGTTCGGTGGTACACTACCTACATTGCAACATTCAGGGGTGAGCTACACAGAGTTCAGCCTTCTTCCAAAGCTGCTTACCTCTGTATCCCCCGTCCACATCTCACTTTCACCCCTGTTCAGCTCTGACCTCTGCATGCACTCCCCCCTCAAAGCAGAGGGTCTGAGCCAAAGGTGGTGGAACTGAGTTCCACCAAGTTCCAGCTGAAAAAAAACCCTGGTACTCATATTCTTGAATGTTCTTTTTCTTTGTTTTTGGAAAAAATGATCAATAAAAATTATTTGAAAAAAAAAAAAATTAGGGCACCCTCACAATAATCTAAATTAATCTAGCACAGGAATAACAAGAGTAACTCCTGTGCTACCATTTAAAACCATTTAAAACAAAATGTGTTAAAAAATAAAAATTATTATGTATAAGTGTGTCTTTCTGTGACAATACAGCTGCCGCAAACTGCTGCTCATCTGGTAATTATTAAAGAAATAGTCTTCCAACCATGAAATTGAGTACACATTAGCATAGGAGTAAGTCCACATTCGCACAATAATACTGTCGCACTCATTCAATATTATGTCTCCTTTACATATAAACTACATTACCAAAGTTATTGTGACACCTGCCTTTATATGCACATGAACTTTAATGGCATCCCAGTCTTAGTCCGAAGGGTTCAATATTGAGTTGGCCTACCCTTTACAGCTATAACAGCTTCAACTCTTCTGAGAAGGCTGTCCACAAGGTTTAGGAGTGTGTCTATGGGAATGTTTGACCATTCTTACAGAATCGCATTTATGATGACAGGCACTGATGTGGACTAGGGATGAGCTCAATGTTCGAGTTGAACGTAAGCCGAATAGAGAATATTATGTGGCGTTCACAGCAAATTAGGAGTGTCGTGGAACGCCCCATAAAGCACTGCAAGATCACAGTGCATTGATGTCTGATGATTGGCCAAAACATGCACCTGACCTACATTGTACCCCTACCCATTCACGAAACTGAGTGACCCGCCCCCTTCTGAAGTCATGTGCCGTCAGAGGGGGGTGGGCCCCCTTCTGATGTCATGTGACATCAAAGGAAGGGGGCGGGGTCACCCGTTTACGTCACTGGGTGGCCCCACCCTTGCCTATATAACAGCTGTCACAGCCAAGAGACAGCAGTCAGCGGGACACCTCCCATCGAGGCGGAGCTCTTTTATTTTTTTTTCTATTTTTCGGGTCCGTTGGGTGCCCGTATTGAAGATGGATGGACATCGCAAGACACTTTTTTTTTAAATAAAGGAATTGTAAAAAAAAAACTGTCTCCTATTGTTTTTACTTTTTTGACACTTTTTTGGTGAATGGGTAGGTGAATGGGTACCACATACCCATTTACATGGGGGGCGGGATCTGGGGGCCCCCTTGTTAAAGGGGGCTTCCAGATTCCGATAAGGCCCCACCCGCAGACCCCCACAACCACCGGGCAAGGGTTGTGGGGATGAGGCCCTTGTCCCCATCAACATGGGGACAAGGTGCTTTGTGGAGGACCCCAAAGCACCCTCCCCATGTTGAGGGCAAGCAGCCTGATACAAGGCAAGGTCCATAAGGACATGGATGAGCGAGTTTGGGGTGGAGAAAAATGACTGGCCTGCAGAGAGTCCTGACCTCAACCCGGTTGAACACCTTTGGGATAAATTAGAACAGAGACTGTGAGCCAGGCCTTCTCATCCACATCAGTGCCTGACCTCACAAATGAGCTTCTGGAAGAATGGTCAAACATTCCCATAGACACACTCCTAAACCTTGTGGACAGCCTTCCCAGAAGTGTTGAAGCTGTGATAGCTGCATAGGGTGGGCCAACTCAATATTGAACCAAACGGACTAAGACTGGGATTAAAGTTCATGTGCGTGTAAAGGCAGGCATTCCAAAGCTATTGGTAATATAGTGTATAAATGAATGAAGCACGGATCAATTCAAACTAAATTGTAGAACCACTGAAACTTCGCTGCTCTGTCTCCTTATAGCAATAAAAGACTGGCAGAATAAAAATATACAAAAAACATAAAAAAACATACAAAATATGTAAGTGCATAGAGGCTAAAATAATCAACTAAATGCAATAAAGTTTTATTCAAGAATAAATAGATTAAAATATATATGTGTGTATATGTGACTCCAAAAATAAAATGATCAAAACTAATAGAGATAAATATAGTTGTTAATCCCATTTTAATGAAAGATAAATGGATAAAAATCCCTCTTTTTTTTATATATATATATATATATATATATATATATATATTCCACTTGAATGAAAATATTCATTCTAAAAATGTTATATTAAAAATATTAAATTAAAAAAGGCAGTAATTACACTCTCAATCAAAGGCAAAGAGCTTGATATCCCGATTTAGTCCCATAGGAGCCAGGGTGTTCAGTTTCTAAAGAATCTGTACTCGCTCTTCAACATTTTCCAAATATAATCCTCACCCCTCTAATTCAGGGGTACCAACCACAAAAAGTTGCTCTCTTCAAACTCATATTGTAAAACTATGTATAATGCCTTGATAGGGGGTGTTTATCACCTCCCTGCAGAATCTTGCAAAAATGCCCCCAAACTTGCACTCTCATCTCACGTTTTAGTGTGTCCCACATACAGTTTTTGACAGGGACATCTAATAACATAAATAACCTCCTTAGATGTACAGGTGATCATATGCTTAATATCATAACTTTGCTGTGTTCCCGGGTTAATAAATGATTTAACCTTCTTCTTACCCGTTGTGTTTTTACAAGCAGTACACATCCAGCAGTGGATAAAACCCTGCAGCCTATGTAATCTATTATGTAAAGTTGCTCCTCCATAGTTGGAGCATTTTCAAAGGTCATATTTTTGGCCTTTTTAAATATAAATCTATGTTTATGGAGAATTACAGTTGTCAAAACTGTATCTCCTCTCAATAGGTCTTAATGTCTACCAATCAATATTTTGACCACAGTTGAGTGTGAACTAAACGTAAAGAGGTTGTAAACCTCCCTGTGTAAGTTGTACCTATAGGTAAGCCTAGAATAAGGCTTACCAATAGGTAATGTAAATATCTCCTAAACGTGCGCCATTTAGGAGATATTTACTGTATACTGCACTGATGATTTAATCGGCGCATGTGCTCTGAAGAAACGTGCACCCGTGCCGTTACTAAAGGAGCGTGTGCTGTGACTTGCCGCTGCCGCGCACATGCGTGGGAGTGACGTCACGCGGCTACGGCTAGTCACAGAGCCGGAGTCCGCGGCCCCGGAAGGAAGATGGGTGAAGATGGATGCGGCCTGCAGCAGGGACGACGCGGGCATTGTTTGCAGGTAAGTGTCACATAATGTGCTAGTATACGATGCATACTAGCACATTATGCCTTTACTTTGCAGGGTTTACTTCCTCTTTAAAGATTGGAGGAACTTGATTTTCTGCAATGGGATTGACATACTTAGTTTTTATTATCATTTGTTTTACTATTGTTAATATTATTATATTATCTATTGTATGATAGCACAGCACAATATTTATTTAATTCTGATAAATAATTTGTATTAAGTTTATAGAATGCAGAGAAGCACTAACAATTATGTAATCATTTAAAATGAAAATATCTTTTTTGGGTTTTTTTAACTACTAAACCTGAATATTCTTCACTCACTGGCTGGGGTGGTACGGCTTCTAAATTATTATTACTGCTGAGGAGCCGAATCCTGGCACCTGGTAAAGAGCCAGGTAGATTGTACAAGCGGGTATGCCGATAATTGATTTGAGAGGCATGTTTCTCTGGAGAGTCGAACCAAGTGCTTGGGAGCTGTGGGCATGCCATGGAGGGTGTTACACTCATTTTTGGATTTGCAAAACATTGGAAGAGTTGTTGGGAAGTTTGGGACTATTTTTTACTGGTGTTATCTATATGTGATATGGGACTTTATGATGTATTCATTTAACAACACGGCACTGCCTCATACAGTGCTTTGAAAATATATTCATACCCCTTGAAATTTTTCACATTTTGTCATGTTACAACCAAATATTTAAATGTATTTTATTGTAATTTTATGTGATAGACCAACACAAAGTGGCACATAATTGTAAAGTGGAAGGAAAATAATAAATGATTTAAATTTTTTTTTTACATATACCATATTTATCGGCATATAACACGCATAGGCGTAAATCATGCACATTCATTTTAAGAGGGAAGTTTCAGGGAAAAAAAATACATTTGAAATAAGGAACTTTGAAGCAAAATAAGGGTCAGTGAACCATCTGCAGCCTTACAAGTGTCATCAATGCAGCAGCATCACCATTGCCTTCAATGTAGCAACGTCACCATTGCCATCAGAGCAGTCTGATCGATGCCCATCTGCAGCCCAGAGGGGACAGGGAGGGGGGCGGGACGAGCACTGACAGATTACATATAGTGAGAATCTCCTATGATAGACAGAACTGTGCTCCAATGGCTTCCCAGGAGACGGGACTTCCTATTACAGAGGCCGCCAAGTAAATAGGAGATTCTCACTGTATGTAATCTGACGGTGCTCGTCCCGCCCCACTCCCTGTCCCCTCTGAGGCAGCTAAAATTGAAGTATTGGCGTATAACACTCACTGAGTCAATACTTTTTAGAACCCCTTTCACTGCAATTACAGCTGCAAGTCTTTTTGGGGATGTCTCTACCAGCTTTGCACATCTAGAGAGTGAAATCTTTACCCATTTTTCTTTACAAAATAGCTCAAGCTCTGTCAGATTGGATGCAAAGCATCTGTGAACAGCAATTTTCAAGTCTTGCCACAGATTCTCAATTGGATTTTGGTTTGGACTTTTACTGGCCCATTCTAACACATGAATATGCTTTGATCTAAACCATTACATTGTAGCTCTGGCTGTATATTTAGGGTCGTTTTGTCCTGCAGGAAGGTGAACCTCCGCCGCAGTCTCAAGTCTTTTGCAGACACTAACAGGTTTTCCTCTATGATTGTCCTGTATTTGGCTCCATTCATCTTCCCATCATCCACCCATCAAAAGTTAGTTTTCTACCACACATAGCGTTTAGCTTTTAGGCCAAAAAGTTTATTTTTGGTCTCATCTGACCAGAGCACCTTCTTCTACATGTTTGCTGTGGCCCCCACATGGCATTTCACAAACTGCAAACTGGACTAGGCATGTTCAATTCGTTTCGTTCTGAATTCGCTTTTCAACGAATTTCGACAAATTCGTTAATTCGGGAATATCCGAATTAACGAAAACCCGTTTAACGAATTTTTCCTAATATTCATAAATTCGATAAAATTGGACATTCGTAAATTCGGGCATTCGTACATTAGTAAATTAGTGAATTCGTAAATTTGTAAATTCGGAAATAATAGTTAACTAATAATAACTTAACTATTAGTAATTACTAGTAAATTTTAAATTATAGGTATTGTAATTTCCTTTCAAATTTGGCTGTTAGTAAACGTAACACATACAAATTTATCCGAAGTTATGAATGATCCGAAAAAACGGAATGGAACGTAATGAATTAATAATAAATAACAATAATAATAATAACAACGTTTTATTATTATTATTTATTATTAATTTGTTCCGTTCCATCTGTTTAGATGCAGCATTCGTTTTGGATAATTCGTAACTTCGGATAAATTCGTATTTGTTACGTTCACTGACAGTCAAATTTGAAAGGAAATTACAATACCTAGAATTTAATAGTTAGTTACTATTTCAGATTTTTGAATTTTCGGGTTTTTGGATTTTCAAACTTCGAATTTCCAAATTTTCTAATTTACAAATGTACGATTTTACGAATTTACGAATGTACGAATTTACAAATGTACAAATGTAAAAATGTACGAATGAACGAATATTCGAATTTACGAATGTACAAATTAACGCATTTACGAATTTACGAATCGCGATCATAACGAATGACCCGAAAAACTAAAAAAATAATAAACTAATGAAACGAAAACGAAAATGAACAAATTTTTTGGCTGTGCACATGTCTAAACCGGACTTCTTATGGCTTCCATTCAACAATGGCTTTCTTCTTGCCACTCTTCCATAAAGGCCAGATTTGTGGAGTGCATGACTAATAGTTGTCCTGTGGACAGATTTTCCCACCTGAGTTGTGGATCTCTGCAGCTCCTCCAGAGTTACCATGGGCCTCTTGGCTGCTTCTCTGATTAATGCTCTCCTTGTGCAGTCTGTCACTTTAGGTGGACGGCCATGTCTTGGTAGGTTTGCAGTTGTGCCATACTCTTTCCATTTTCGGATGATGGATTGAACAGTGCTCTGTGAGATGTTCAAAGCTTGGGATTTTTTTTTTTTTTTTTTTTTTTTTATAACCTAACCCTGCTTTAAACTTGCCCACAACTTTATCCCTGACCTGTCTGGTGTGTTCCTTGGCTTTCACAATGCTGTTTGTTCATTAAGGTTTTCTAACAAACCTCTGAGGGCTTCACAGGACAGCTGTATTTATACTGAGACCAAATTATACACAGGTGGACTATTTACTAATTAGGTAGCTTCTGAGGGCAATCGGTTCCACTAGATTTTAGTTAGGGGTACCAGAGTACTGAATACAAATGCACGCCACACTTTTCAGATATTTATTTGTAAAACATTTTGAAAACCATTTATCATTTTAAAAAAGAGAGAAGAGGTCTTGCGAGCCACAATGACCCTATGCCTTACTGTAAAAATCTACAAATACCCAGCTGCAGCCACAGGTCACGTATTCATAGCCGTGCGTTTCAAAGTAAATGGGAAAAAATGCGTTGCGCTTAGGTATATATTCACCTTATCAATCTAAAGGTGCCCAGTGTATGTGCTTCCAATCTCAAATCAAAATATGAAATATGTGACATAAAATTAAATCCACCGTATTATTGGATATAAATACCAGTATATTGCTCTTAATAATAAGCCTCCTATTTATATATAAAGGACATAATCAAATAAATATCAATAAATGCGCCTGAAATTTACATCAAAGTGCCATGCATGAATCCAATCTAAAGTGCTGCGTGCAAGAAAAACTGCTTATATACAATAGTGGCAAGTGGAAAGGCATGCATTGTAAATACAATAATTAGCATACAAACTGTGAAAAAAACTCTACAAGCAACAAGTGATAAAAACATATATAAAAAAACCATATATATTAATTGAGTGATAATAGTCTTTTAAATGTGAGGAAAATCTTCCAAATCCAAATCACGTAACAGTGTGTGGCAGAAAAGAATCCAATGGTGCAAAAGGGTGCTTCACATGGGAGACGGATCGTGGAACCACAGTGCCCAAATGTGCCCTGGTGACCCCCAAAGTAGCTGCGCTCACCTCTGAGCGTGTGACACAGGGATTAGCTGCGTCCAAACACGCTTTGGAGCCACCCCTGGGCTCAGTAATCAGGACACCAGATGATCTCCCATCAAGCTCTCTTAGGACTCCATAGGCATCATACCAAAAGAAAAAAGGGACTGCATAGTGTAATATCGCCAAAATATTTAATGGTAATCAGTATAAACAATCCCCACACTGGGGTACTCACATTGCATAGGTGCTTAATGTGCACCAAACAGTACAGGCAGAATATACGTCCGAAAATGCTGATTCGATGCGCTGTGGGGTGTTTCAGATCATTCCAGCCCAGCTCAGTGCTGCTCGCTCCGTCCTGGCCCCTCCTGGGAGGGGCCAGGACGGAGCGAGCAGCACTGAGCTGGGCTGGAATGATCTGAAACACCCCACAGCGCATCGAATCAGCATTTTCGGACGTATATTCTGCCTGTACTGTTTGGTGCACATTAAGCACCTATGCAATGTGAGTACCCCAGTGTGGGGATTGTTTATACTGATTACCATTAAATATTTTGGCGATATTACACTATGCAGTCCCTTTTTTCTTTTGGTATGATGCCTATGGAGTCCTAAGAGAGCTTGATGGGAGATCATCTGGTGTCCTGATTACTGAGCCCAGGGGTGGCTCCAAAGCGTGTTTGGACGCAGCTAATCCCTGTGTCACACGCTCAGAGGTGAGCGCAGCTACTTTGGGGGTCACCAGGGCACATTTGGGCACTGTGGTTCCACGATCCGTCTCCCATGTGAAGCACCCTTTTGCACCATTGGATTCTTTTCTGCCACACACTGTTACGTGATTTGGATTTGGAAGATTTTCCTCACATTTAAAAGACTATTATCACTCAATTAATATATATGGTTTTTTTATATATGTTTTTATCACTTGTTGCTTGTAGAGTTTTTTTCACAGTTTGTATGCTAATTATTGTATTTACAATGCATGCCTTTCCACTTGCCACTATTGTATATAAGCAGTTTTTCTTGCACGCAGCACTTTAGATTGGATTCATGCATGGCACTTTGATGTAAATTTCAGGCGCATTTATTGATATTTATTTGATTATGTCCTTTATATATAAATAGGAGGCTTATTATTAAGAGCAATATACTGGTATTTATATCCAATAATACGGTGGATTTAATTTTATGTCACATATTTCATATTTTGATTTGAGATTGGAAGCACATACACTGGGCACCTTTAGATTGATAAGGTGAATATATACCTAAGCGCAACGCATTTTTTCCCATTTACATTTATCATTTTACTTCCACTCCTCAATTATGTGCCACTTTGTTTTGGTCTATCAGATAAAATCCCAATACATTTTTGGTTGTAACATGACAAAATGTGGAAAATTTCAAGGGGTATGAGTACTTTTTCAAGGCACTGTATTCTAATTTTAGGTGTGATTAATATGATGGGTGGCTTCTAATTTATATTTATACTCTAAATAAGACCAGTTTGAAGGAGGAACCCCATCTTCTTTCCACTTGGCCAACATGCACAGCTGGGCTCTGCCTGTACATACCAAAATAACTATAATGCTGCCAATATGAATTTACTTCTTAATCCTCTTCATCACTGTAATTTTTTGGTGTGGATCTTATACCCAACTACTTAGACAAAAATAAATACACAAGAATAGAACTATTGGAAACGAAGGTATTCTCATAGAACCAAAAAGGGTGTGACTATTCTTATCTTTTATTATTTCATGATACAACAAGTATCAACAACAATGATACAAGTTAAAAAATGACACACAACATTCGCCATAGTTCCATATCCAAAAATCAATTGTGTACCTCCATTCTACACAATGAAAATGATAACATTGGCAATATTAAAAACTAAGTCTGAACAGATATACCAAATGCACATATCAATGTCATTGTCACCATGTAATCAGTCAAGATAGTCTCCTAATGCATCCAAATATTAAAAATGACTAATTTATCAATTATCTTGACAAAAAACAATGAGACAGCTCCCACTAAATCAAATGAACGGCCCAATTTCCTTTTCATAAAGAGGATATTCCAAGCCTTCAGATGAAGAATAGCAAATCATCAACTAATGCACAGTTTGCTAGCTAGCATGCAAAAACCATCTAAGCCAAGAGTCTTCAAACTATGGACCTCCAGTTGTTCAAGAACTACAATTCCCATCATGCCTAGCCATGTCTGTGAATGTCAGAGTTTTACAATGCCTCATGGGATGTGTAGTTCTGCAACAGCTGGAGGGCTGTAGTTTGAGGATCCCTGATCTAAGCATTTAGCCACCTAGTGACAGTAATGCCACGGGACCTGCAGAGGGTATATAAATTCATGTTGGGCAAGTTTCCCTCTCGACCTGGTGAAGCCTGCGTGCAAGCGGGCGAAACGCGTTGACATACTGTCTTGGCTTTTTTTTTGTCCTGACAGATGTGCACATCAGGGAAAGGCTGACAAGCTAGGATTGCCAGCGGGACTTAACAGGGTATCCATGGAATCTCCATCGCAGCCGGGTTAGCTTATGAGGCTGAATATGGAGGAGGTAATGTCAAGGTAATCTCATTGTGACTCACAAAGGGACTGTAAACTATTACATTAAGTATTGCTTTGCTATATGCCAGATATACTGCCAATGCTGCCATTTGTATGCTGGGCTAAATTAAGGGAAAACAGCGTTAAACAGAGTGGATGAGCATTGAACTTAAGGTGGTAGTAAACTCCTTCTTTTGATTTTATCTTATGTATTAAAGCTTACCTGTAAAATGAATATCTCCTAAACGTGAGCAGCCGGTGACGTCACTGGCGCATGCGCTCTGTAAGAACGGCATACGCGTGTCGTTCCTTCAGAGCCTTGTGCCATGGCTGTGATGTCATCGTGGCCTGGCTATTCAAGTGGCCTCAGCCTATGAAGCCGGAAGGAAGAATGGGTGAAGATGGAAGCATCTGCATCGGTGACAGAACGCCTCTGGAGGGCTTCATTTCAAAGTAAGTCTTTCATAATGTGCTAGTATGCATGCTAGTACATTATGCCTTTGCCTTGCAGGGGGAAATCTTTTTTTTTTTTTTAAAGTTTACTATCTCTTTAAAGTCTGTACTGAAAATTTTCTAACAGTAAGGCATGTAAAGCAGCCTGTGCTCATTATACACACACTACTGGCCTCCCTTTTTCCTTTAGTGGAGAGTGGAAAGTACTAATCCACCTGGCTTTGTTTTATAAATAATCTGTAACTTACTTATCAGAAGATAATTTCAAGGACTTTGAAATACTCCTGCTTAATTGATTGTATTCAGTTTCAAACTGGCATACTCTACCATGAGGAGCATTGCAGTCCAGCGATACATCCCGCTTGCTTTGCGGCAAGCTATATCCTCCATTCAGCCATTTTGATCTTATGCTCATGTACTACTAAAGGCCCATCTTTACTTGCTTGCAAACAGTGAACTGCAGCTGAGATCCATAATGCTTATTTTACTACAGCTTCATCTGCTAAAAAGTTGCCTTAAATCTATGCTTAATGACGATTTGCTATTTTTTTTTCCATGCTAACTATAATGCCGCATACACACGGTCGGACTTTTCATCTACAAAAGGCCGACGGACTAAAGCTGGCTGACAATCCGATCGTGTGTGAGCTTCCCCGGACTTTCAGCGGACTTTTCCAGCCTCAAATCTGACGGACTTTAGATTTGAAACATGTTTCAAATCTTTACGTCGTAACTACGCCGGACCCAGAAATCCGCTCGTCTGTGTGCTAGTCCGACGGACAAAAACCCACGCTAGGGCAGCTATTGGCTACTGGCCATCTACTTCCTTATTTTAGTCCGGTGTACATCATCACGTACGAATCCGTCGGACTTTTGTGTGATCGTATGTAGGCAAGTCCGTTCGTAAGAAAGTCTGCCGCAAGTCCGCCAAAAGTCTGACAAAAGTCCGTCGAAAGTCTGTCGGACAGGCTTTCGGACTTTTGTAGCCAAAAAGTCCGACCGTGTGTACGCGGCATAACTTATAAACTGTGCATTAATTGATCACTTTTATATAAAGGCTCGGAATATCCTCTTTATTAGGAGGAAATTGGGCGGTTCAATTGATTTAGTAGCAGCTGTCGGTCATTGTTTTTTGTCAAGAAAATTGATGAATTAGTAATATTTGGATCCATCCTCCTGATGTAGGAGAGTATCTTGACAGATTACATGGTGACAGTGACATGGATATGTGCATTCGATTTAGTTTTGAGTTTTTTTTTTTAGTTTTTAATATTGACAACGTTGTCATTTTCATGGTTTAGGGTGGAGCGATACACAATTGTTTTCTTGCATATGGAACTATAATTAATGCGGTCTCATTTTTAACTTTTGGATCTTTAATAAAAGATAAGAATCTAATCACACTTTTGGATCTATGAGAATACCTTCGGAGAGTTCTGTTCTTTGGTATTTATTTTTAGCAGGGCCTCACGCTGATGTTCGGCCCAAACCCACATACTGTTCACGTGCACTGATGTCGGTCCTGGACTTCTCCTCCACATCCTACTAATCTCACAAATTAACACCTTCACCTCATCGATTTTTACTTTTTGCGCTATAAACAAAAAAAGGCCATCAATTTTGTAAAAAATTACAATATTTTTTACTTTCTGCTATAATACATACCCAAAAAAAAAAAATATAAAAACACAAATTTATTCTTCGGTTTATGCCAATATGTAGTCGTCTGCATATTTTTGGTAAAAAAAATCCCAGTAAGCGTATATTGAGTGGTTTGCGCAAAAGTTATAGCGTCTACAAAATAGGGTAAAGATTTATGGCATTTTTATTTATTTATTTTTTTTACTAGTAATTGCGGCAAATAGTGATTTTTAGCGGGACTGCGACATTGTGGCGGACAGATCGGACACCTAACTGACATTTGTAGCGGATGGTTGGCAAGTGGTTAAAGGTCAGTTTATTACTAAAATCACAGTGCATATAAGGGCATTTCTGTGCTGCAGTGGTTAATGGGCTGCTTTCAAACTGATCTGCAGGTGTATCGCAGTTACCTGCACTGAGCCATAGACTATTACTATTTGCGTGTTTGGTGTGCTTTCTGAAAATGCCTGAAGTGTGCCACACCTGTAGGATTTAATATCATAGTAAAGTGCAGCTATAGTGAAGGGGGGAAAAAGTATTTGATACCCTGCTGATTTTGTACATTTGCCCACTGACAAAGAAACTATCAGTCAAAAAAAAAAAAAAAATACCATTAAAATTTTAAACAGTGAGACAGAATAACAAAAATATCCAGAAAAACGCATTTCAAAAAAGTTATGTATTGATTTGCCTTTTAATGAGTGAAATATATATTTGATCCCCTATCAATCAGCAGGATTTCTGGCTTCCAGTTGTTTTCTATACAGGTAAAGAGCTGAGATTAGGAGCACTCTCAAAAGTGAGTGCTCCTAATCTCAGCTTCTTACCTGCATAAAAACCGCCTGTCAACAGAAGCAATCAATCAATTCTAATCTCTGCACCATGGCCAAGATCAAAGAGCCGTCCAAGGATGTCGGGGACAAGATTGTAGACCCACACAAGACTGGAATGGGCTATAAGACCATCGCCAAGCAGCTTGGTGAGAGGGTGATAACAGTTGGTGCGATTATTTGCAAATGGAAGAAACACAAAATAACTGTCAATCTCCCTGGGTCTGGGGCTCCATGCAAGATCTCACCTCGTGAAGTTTCAATGATCATGGGAACAGTGAGGAATCAGCCCATCACTACACGGGAGAAGCTTGTCTATGATCTCAAGGCAGCGGGGACCACAGTCACCAAGAAAATAATTGGTAACACTACGCCGTGAAGGACTTAAATCCTGCAGCACCCGCAAGGTCCCCCTGCTCAAGAAAGCACATGTACAGGCCCGTCTGAAGTTTGGTAAGGAACATCTGAATCATTCAGAGGAGAACTGGGTGAAAATGTTATGGTCAGATGAGACCAAAAATCAAGATCTTTGGCATCAACTCAACTCGCCGTGCAATTGAAGAATTCCGGACAACCGCACTCCAATGAAAATATCTTTATTGAATAAAATCAGTCCATACAGCATACAGAGACAGTGGAATCAAAACAGCCGATGCATTTCACACCCCTTACTGGTGCTAAGTCATAGCAACTCAACTCGCCGTGTTTGGGGGAGGAGGAGGAATGCTGCCTATGACCCCAAGAACACCATCAAACATGAATCAAAGGGACGATGGACGGGGCCGTCAAACAGAAACAGGGGAAGAAGCGCTAATCCAAGAAATGATGAATAAACCATATGAGAGTTCCCAAATATGATAAATATGCTTTATTGGCACATAAAACTTAGAAATAGGTTGGGGCTGCCAACAGTTACTTAAAAATCAGGAGAAATGGTTTTCAATGGAGAATTGTTAATAGGTAATAAAATGTATATTGTATCTGTAAAAACTTTCTGAAACATACACAGTAACTGTAGGCAGCCCCAACCTATTTGTAAGTTTTATGTGCCAATAAAGAATATTCATATTTGGGAACGCTCATATGATTTATTCATCATTTCTTGGATTAGCGCTTCTTCCCGTTTCTATATGTTTTTGCTCACTTGGTCTTCTGAGTTTTGGAAGCTGCGGCCCAAGTTTGGTGACTACTCTTATTGTTTTTATTATTTCTCCATCCATCCATCCTGGTTTTCCCTGCATGCGTCTTCTTTTTGTTGATTTCCATGTACCGTCAAATGTTGGGCGAGAACCTCCTTCCCTCAGCCAGGGCATTGAAAATGGGTCGTGCATGACCCCTCTCTTTGGGACTCCGGCCTTCCCCCCAGCAGTAAATAAGCTGAGATTTGGACCCTGGAGTAGGGATAGCCATAGACAATTAGCACAGGTTTTACGCGCTGACCCATCTTTGAGAACGGACATTCCCTCTCGTACGGACTTAGGGCCCTCAACAACAATGTGGTTACAAAGGGGTCAACTAATGTCATACATACGCACTTTTCCCTCCATCTCAGAGATCCTAGACGACCCATCAGACTTTGACGAGCTGCTCTTACAACCGGACCCGCCAACACATGTAGTATCACTATTATATTCCCTGCTACTGAACGTATACACCCCTGACCTCCCAACATATACCCAGACATGGGAAACGGAGCTGCAGCACTCCATCTCCCCCGCTGATTGGCAAAAAAGCTTTATCCTAACGCATAGGATTTCCCTGGCAACTAAGAACCAAGAAAAAGGGTTCAAACTATTAACGAGGTGGTACAGATGCCCAGTGGTTATTAAACGGTTTAACCCCTCTTTGACAGACATTTGTTGGAGATGCTTGTCCTCTAGTGGGACAATGCTTCACATCTGGTGGGCTTGCCCTCCAATCAGGAAACTATTGCAAAAGGTCTTTGATGTCGCCATCAGCCTGCTGTAAAGATCAATCAAGCCCACACCAGAGATAGCCCTATCAATGCTCCCGGGCCCCCTCAAGTCAATTGAAAAAGATGTACTGCGCCACTTTCTAGCAGCAACTAGAACAGTGATCCCCCGACATTGGAAAACGACAGACGTGCCTTCCTTGGGGGAATGGGCTGTTGAAGTGGACCAGATAAGAGATCTGGAGCGTCTGTTGGCGCAGGAGGCGGGGAAGGAGGAACAGTTTTCCATCACTTGGACCTCGTGGTCAATGTTTCGCTATTCGGATGAATTCTCCTTATGGATCAGAGATATCCCACCCTTACCCGCCGATTAGCCATGCTGGAGTGCCTCATACCTCAGGTACCATCCCTTACTTCTATTCACAATCTTATTTCTGACTCTCTCTGTTTTCTTTTTGTTAAATATTGAACCAATCACTTACACATGTAATTAAAGATCATATCCTCGGAATAGTTCAATGACTTGATGATCTACAATAGGTGAATACCTGATCCCTACAGCATTCTAATTCTATGAGATGGAGTCCTCAGATAACGCCAACACACGAAACCACCAGGTTCGGTAAATGTTGGCTCCCACTCAAAAGTAACTCTTCGCATATATCAAAGATTTCAATATACAATATGATATATCAGTATTGCACCTAAAGATGCATATTAGAAAGAACATTCATGTTTATACATGGTCAAGATACACCTCGCTAATCTATATATGCTATATGTGATGTTTTACTGTAAAGAACAGTATTTTTCTGTTATTCTCTTTGTGTTCCTGCTTTTGAAATAAACTAAGATTGAAAAGAAAAAGAAAATGGGTCGTGCATGGGTATTCCAGCATAACAATGACCCAAAACACACAGTCAAGGCAACAAAGGAGTGGCACAAGAAGAAGCACATTAAGGTCCTGGAGTGGCCTACCCTGTCTCCAGACCTTAATCCCATAGAAAATATGTGGAGGAAGCTGAAGGTTCGAGTTACCAATCATCAGACTCAAAACCTTATTGACTTGGGGAGGATTTGCAAAGAGTGGGACAAAATCCCTCCTGAGATGTGTGCAAACCTAGTAGCCAACTACAAGAAACTTCCTCTAGATTTCCTTTCTTTATGACTTTCTCAAACCAACATTTTTCTGGAAACCTAAGGAGGCATTGGAACATCTTCAAATGACAGAATTTTGAACCCTGTACTCCCAGAAACCCCTGTGGTGCTGTACAGAGGGGTTCCCCCTCTCACATTAAAAATAGCCCCCAACATCACTGAACCTCCTGTTAAACATACCTTTTTCGATGAACTTAAAGGTTTTTATCCTTGTAGAAAATGCGAGGTGTGCAAGATCAATTCTCTAATAATTGAAAATATTTAACTTTTACTTCCAACACTATTTCCCAGTCCCACACTATTAATTCCTTCATTACCTGTACCAGCAAGAACGTAGTTTACCTAATTACTTGCCCTTGAGGGCTACACTATGTAGGAAGAACGATTTGTAAACTACAGGTAAGACTAAGGGAACATTTAGCTAATATACATAAAGGTTTCCCTATCCACAGTTTTTCTAAACATTACGCTTTATATGCCATGTAAAAGGACCCTAGGGGTACTACCCTCATGGTAATTTGTTTAGTATATATGTATATTTAATTTAGGACTAATATGGTTTCTGGCCACAAGATTATGATGAGTCTTTATTGCAGCTATCCCATTCTTTTTAGCTTTAATATATCAATATAATAGGTTAGCTTCATATTTTATATAGCAGTATACATTTTTATAAATTTTCTTTGGTTATTTGTTTTATTTGGCCCGGTCTAAATATTTCAGCCTCTAATGTGATATTCAGGGTGATCTATGTATATCCCTGAAATAATTGTTGTTGTTTACTTCCTGGCTCTGATGTCATATCTGGCCAGGAAGTGAATTGATTGAGTGGCGTCATTTCCGCTTCCTGGAGGTTTCCCATTGTGAGGCTTGTAACACAATTAGGGTGAAATGGATTCTGTGAGTCCCCACCCCATCTACACACACATATTATATATTTTTGTTTGATTTTTTTTTTGTTTACATACATACACATACACCACAGTTGTGCTCATAAGTTTACATACCCTGGCAGAATTTATGATCTCTTGACCATTTTTCAGAGAATATGAATGAGAACACAAAAAGGTTTCTTTCACTCATGGTTAGTGTTTGGCTGAAGCCATTTATTATCAATCAACTGTGTTTACTCTTTAAATCATAATGACAACAGAAACTACCCAAATGACCCTGATCAAAAGTTTACATACCCTGATGATTTTGGCCTGATAACATGCACACCAGTTGACACAAAGGGGTTTGATTGCCTATTAATGGTAACAATCCTCACCTGTGATCTTTTGGGTCAATGAGTTTCTGGACTCCTGACAGACCCTTGCATCTTTCATCCAGTGCTGCACTGACGTTTCTGGATTCTGAGTCACGGGAAATGCAAAAGAATGGTCAAAGGATCTGCAGGAAAAATGTACTTGAACTGTATAAAACATGAAAGGAATATAAAAAGATATCCAAGGAATTGAGAATGCTAATCAGCAGTGTTCAAACTCTAATCAAGAAGTGGAAAATGAGGGGTTCGGTTGAAACCAAACAACGGTCAGGTAGATTAACTAAGATTTCAGTCACAACTGCCAGGAAAATTGTTTGGGATGCAAAGAAAAACCCACAAATAAATTTCAGGTGAAATACAGGACTCTGAAAACATGTGGTGTGGCTGGGACAAGATGCACAATCAGGAGGCACTTGAAGACAGATGGGCTGCATGGTCGAGTCGCCAGAAGAAAGCCATTACTACGCAAATGCAAAGTATCCGCTTACAATATGCCGAACAGCACAGAGACAAGCCTCAAACCTTTTGGCACAAAGTCATTTGGAGCGATGAGACCAAAATGTAGCTTTTTGGTCACAACCATAAACGCTACATTTGGAGAGGAGTCAACAAGGCCTATGATGAAAGGTACACTGTTCCTACTGTGAAACACAAGGCCAAAATCGACCTGTCATTGGCTACAGCAGAATAAAGTAAAGGTTTTGGAGTGGCCATCTGGCCATCTCCTGACCTCAATATCATTGAGCCACTCTGGGGACATCTCAAACATGCAGTTCATGCAAGACAGCCCAGGAATTTACAGGAACTGGAGGCTTTTTGCCAAGAGGAATGGACAGCTTTATCAGCCAAGAAGATAAAGAGCCTCATCCACAAACAACTTTAAGCTGTCATTGATGTTAAAGAGGGCAATACACGGTATTAAGAACTGGGGTATGTAAACTTTTAATCAGGGTCATTTGGGAGGTTTCTTTTGTCATTATGATTTAAAAAAAGTAAACACAGTTGATAATAAATGGCTTCAGCCAAACACTAACCATGAGTGCAAGAAAAATTTTTGTGTTATTCATATTCTCTGAAAAATGGCCAAGAAATCATAAATGCTGCCAGGGTATGTAAACTTATGAGCACAACTGTATATACACTACCGTTCAAAAGTTTGGGGTCACCCAAACAATTTTGTGTTTTCCATGAAAAGTCACACTTATTCACCACCATACGTTGTGAAATGAATAGAAAATAGAGTCAAGACATTGACAAGGTTAGAAATAATGATTTGTATTTGAAATAACATTGTTTTTACATAAAACTTTGCTTTCATCAAAGAATCCTCCTTTTGCAGCAATTACAGCATTGCACACCTTTGGCATTCTAGCTGTTAATTTATTGAGGTAAGCTGGAGAAATTGCACCCCACGCTTCTAGAAGCAGCTCCCACAAGTTGGATTGGTTGGATGGGCACTTCTGGCGTACCATACGGTCAAGCTGCTCCCACAACAGCTCAATGGGGTTCAGATCTGGTGACTGTGCTGGCCACTCCATTACCGATAGAATACCAGCTGCCTGCTTCTGCTGTAAATAGTTCTTGCACAATTTGGAGGTGTGTTTAGGGTCATTGTCCTGTTGTAGGATGAAATTGGCTCCAATCAAGCGCTGTCCACTGGGTATGGCATGGCGTTGCAAAATGGAGTGATAGCCTTCCTTATTCAGAATCCCTTTTACCCTGTACAAAGCTCCCACCTTACCAGCACCAAAGCAACCCCAGACCATCACATTACCTCCACCATGCTTAACAGATGGCGTCAGGCATTCTTCCAGCATCTTTTCATTTGTTCTGCGTCTCACAAACGTTCTTCTTTGTGATCCAAACACCTCAAACTTGGATTCATCCATCCACAACACTTTTTTCCAGTCTTCCTCTGTCCAATGTCTGTGTTCTTTTGCCCATCTTAATCTTTTTCTTTTATTGGCCAGTCTCAGATATGGCTTTTTCTTTGCCACTCTGCCCTGAAGCCCAAAATCCCGCAGCCGCCTCTTCACTGTAGATGTTGACACTGGTGTTTTGCGGGTACTATTTAATGAAGATGCCAGTTGGGGACCTGTGAGGCGTCTGTTTCTCAAACTAGAGACTCTAATGTGCTTATCTTCTTGCTTAGTTGTGCAACACGGCCTCCCACTTCTTTTTCTACTCTGGTTAGAGCCTGTTTGTGCTGTCCTCTGAAGGGAGTAGTACACACCGTTGTAGGAAATCTTCAATTTCTTTGCAATTTCTCGCATGGAATAGCCTTCATTTCTAAGAACAAGAATAGACTGTCGAGTTTCAGATGAAAGTTCTCTTTTTCTGGCCATTTTGACCGTTTAATTGACCCCACAAATGTGATGCTCTAGAAACTCAATCTGCTCACAGGAAGGTCAGTTTTGTAGCTTCTGGAAGGAGCTAGACTGTTTTTAGATGTGTGAACATGATTGCACAAGGGTTTGCTAATCATCAATTAGCCTTCTGAGCCAATGAGCAAACACATTGTACCATTAGAACACTGGAGTGATAGTTGCTGGAAATGGGCCTCTATACACCTATGTAGATATTGCACCAAAAACTAGACATTTGCAGTTAGAATAGTCATTTACCACATTAGCAATGTATAGAGTATATTTGTTTAAAGTTAGGACTAGTTTAAAGTAAGCTTCATTTAAAAGTACAGTGCTTTTCCTTCAAAAATAAGGACATTTCAATGTGACCCCAAACTTTTGAACGGTAGTGTATATGCACTGTAATAGCCCACGGCCATACTCCTGATGTCGTTGGATACAACGAAACGCCGCATAGGGTGGAATTTTTGGATGCGTGGCATCGCTGTGCATGAGGACCGTGGCCATCTTGTTGGTTTGAAACCATCAGGAACTTTTCATATGACATGCCTGTTTATATCTACTACTGTGTGAGTATATAGATGTGGTTTTAATAAATTCAATCAGTTTTGATATACTACACCATGAAGTGGTTTTGTTTTTACACCTTTCAACATGAGGCGTGATGCCTGGATAAATGCTGGAGCAGTCCGTGGTGGATTGCTGTTTGGGCGTTTTTGACCACCTATAATCTAGTGGTCTAGTTGTAAGGGTAAGAGGCTTGGCTTACTGTAGTGTTGGTGGAAGATCACTGTTCATCTTTGTAGTCAAGGTTCATGCACCTATTGGGTGGCTCTCGGGATTGATGGAAAATTTCTTTGCTTTTATGGACATTTAAGCACAGCATTTCTTCACTTTAAATTTGTATATTGTTGCCACAATTTATGCTAGCTTCTGTCTGCTTATTGTCTTTGTAACCTAAGGGCAGTATCATTCATTTTTATAACTACAAGAAACGTCTGACCTCTGATTACCAACAAGGATTTTGCCACCAAGTACTAAGTCATGTTTTGCGAACGGGTCAAATACTTATTTAACTCATTAAAATGCAAACGAATGTATAACTTTTTTGAAATGCATTTTTCTGGATATTTTTGTTATTCTGTCTCTCACTGTTAAAATAAACCCACCATTAAAATTATAGACTGATCATTTCTTTGTCAGTAGGCAAACGTACAAAATCAGCAGGGGATCAAATACTTTTTCCCCTCACTGTAACTTGCAGGAAAGCCACAGATGCACTGCACCCACCTCCCTTCACTCTGATCTGCTAAAAAAAAAAGAAAAAAAGACAGGGATCTGTCCGCACCCGTCTGGGAGGATCGGATCAGAAGGCCCATAGTAGAGCAGGCTTGGTCGGTGCCCACTCTACATAGGCAGAGTGGACACGAAGCGGTCATCCTCCCGCTCGCTCTAGGTGGCCTACGACTGGTTACCTTGTCGCTTAAGTGGCCCTAACTCTTCAAAAGGTTGGGCACCCCTGATATAAATAATAAAGTAGCTTCTGTGATCAACTCAAATGTATATATATTCTAAGATATAGTTTATCGAAAGACACTTTTTAGGAGATATATATATCTCCTAAAAAGTGTCTTTCGATAAACCACACCTTAGAATATAAATAAATACACCGATCAACCACAATATTATGACCACTGACCGGTAAAGTAAAATGATTAAATTGTTACAATGGCACACGAAAGTGGGTGGGGATATATTATGGCAGAAAGTGAACATGCTGTCCCTGACGCTGTGTTGAAAGCAAAAAAAATGTTTTTGATCTGGCTTAGGGCAGCTCCAAAACTGCAGCTCTTAGCAGTGGTCAGATCAGGACCTTCCAAAATTGGTTCAAGGAAAGAAAATCGATGATGCACATTAGGAGAGAAGGCTGGCACGTGTAGCTCAATCCAATAGAAGAGCTACTGTAGCTCAAAAAAGTGAAGTGATGTCCTGATTTAAATCAGGTAGAATCGTGTAAGAAAACAGTGCATCGTAGTTTGTTGCATATGGGGCTGCAAAGCCGCAGACCAGTCGGGGGGGGGGGCATGCTGACCCATGTCCCCGCCAAAAGCACCTACAATGGGCATTTGAGCATCAGAACTTGACCATGGGACAACAAAAGTGTGTCTTCGTGGTGTTGTCTTGGCCTTCAAATTCTCCAGACCTCAATCCAATAGAGCATCTGTAGGATGAGCTGGAAAAAGAAGTCCAATCCATGGAGGCCCTTCCTCGCAACTTACAGGACTTAAAGGATCTGCGACTGACAGCTTGGTGCCAGATACCATATCATACCTTCAGAGGTCCAGTGGAGTCCATCTCTTGAGGCAGGGTTGTTTTGGCAGTAAAAAGGGGACCCATTTAATATTAGGTGGGTGGTCATTTAATAAAATAATTACATTCATGTGGACCCTAAATGCCATCTCTAAAAATGTTCTATACTTTCTCTTTGGACCAAAACTTATGAACATATGGTGAAGTTAGTGAAGAAAGCACACAGAGATTAACAGCAGAACAGTTTTGTTATAATTTTAATTCATTTGTTCAATACTTTTATATTACAAGTGGATCAAAAATGAAAAAGTTCTATCGTACCAAATTAACATAAATAAATCAATTAGAAGATACAAAACTGGGAAACAAATTAAAGTAACACGTACCGTTGGGTAAAGTTACACAACATTGAACGCCAAGTTTCTGGATGTTTAATTCAGCACTGTTATATGCAGTTTAGATACATTTCCCAAGATCTATAACTAGCAAAAGGTAGGCCACCAAAAAAAAAAAATGATAATTAATTTATGGAGATAGCATACTATTATATCATATAATGGTTTCTTGCATCTCTCTGGAAATTCAATGGTGAGATTTCAGTGCTCAAGTTCCCAGTTCTGAACACATCCCAGGACCCTTACAAAAGCAGTCACCTTTCCGTGCTGGATGTTTCATTTAGATTATATGGAAAATGCAACAAGGAAAGTAGGAACACCAAAAACTCCAGAGGACAGGAAACCAAAATCAGATCTCATAGCTGGAGTCCCCAAGAGATAAGCTTGCAAGCGAGACTGCCCACTACACTACATTTAAATTAAAACAATGTTTTGTGGGCTGACCTTTAAAATATATTTTTCAATAGGCTATACACTATTACTGGTTAGGGACAGATGAGAGCTTTTCAAGGCAGTGGGTTTTTTTTTTCATTAATAAAAAAATTGCAGAGGGAAAAAATTTATTGAACTGATAAACATGTCATAATTCCCGTGTGGAAGTCAATGGAACAAATTCAAGATTATATTTAAAAGGAATTGAAAAAAGCTACATGTGGCAATCAGAGCATTTATCACTGACTAGGACTATGGAGCATTATCAGCTAAGAAACAAATTTTAGGATATAGACAAGCTATACTTGGCCCCTACAAGACAAAACTATGACAGGACCTTGGGTGTACCTTAATTAGCATATTTTAACTAAACTGCAGATTCCAAAGTAAGAATACTTTTAGGAGTTCAGCTGGTCATTATAGCCTCACTTTCCTAATTACATATGCTATAGCAAATTTTCTCCACATTCCTGAGGTTATTTTTTTTATCTTGATAATAGATATTTTCCCTTTCTGTATGAGGTTTACTTTTAACCTGTAATTTGTATTTATTATTTTTTTTTTTTTTTACAAGATGAGGCCTTGTACAGAGATGCTTCAGCTTGTAAAACAGCATTATACACAGCAAGCTTTTCAGCCAGTATCATGCAACTCTCTGGAAGTTTATGGTGCAAAACTCAGCACCAACTGAAGGATCTTAAAGGGTATGCTGGCCCTCACTTAAAACAAGCTGCTAGCAGGCTGTAGAAAGATTCAAGCGTAATTAAAGTTAGGATTAAAAAACAAAACAAAACAAAAAAAAAAAAAACTTACCAATGCACAGAGCAGCCCTGATCCTCCTCTTCTGGGATCAAACCGCTTGCTTTGGGGGCACTTGAGCAGGCTTGCTCCCGAACCGCTGTTCTGCATGTCTATTCAGACAGGCCCTGCCCTCTTTCTTTTCTCATTGGCTTACTGGCTGCGATTGGCAGCAGCGGGAACCAATGGCTGCTGCCTCAGCCAGTGAGGGAAACTCCTTGGAGAGCAGAGACTTTGGTGTGCATTGCTGGATCGCAATGGGGCTCGGATAAGTATAAGGGGGAGGGGGCTGCTGCACACAGGTTTTTTATCATGCTTAGAATGCATGAAGGTAAAAAACCTTGAGCCTTCAGAAAGACTTTCAGCACTACTTGAAACTTGTTGAAAGCTTGCCGACAGCCAATGCTCTCATATGTTTGCACTCATTTTCCCGATTCTGCAGCCCCTCCCGATCTCTGCAATTCCTGTGACAGCAGGTCGGGGATCTTCTCCCCATAACTGCGGCCACTATTTTAAAAGCGCTCAGGCGTGCGGGGCTCCACTCACATAGCTGTGTCATCGATTCACAGATCCCTGTGAATCAATGCGCTAACAAGTACCGATAGCCTTTGTGGCTGTCGGCTTGTAGTTCTCAATGAACTACCAGGGAGCTGTTGAGCGCTCTAGCGGTTCATTGAGTCTTCTTGTCTTTGTGAAACTGCCTGCCCACACAATATACAGCCAGACAGCCTAAACTGACAGTCTGTAGGAGTCTTGCATGGCACCCGCGATCTGCTGATCATGGGTACAATGCTTTCCATGATCCTACAAAAAAATAAAAATAGTAAATGCATATTTTTTACCTGCAAAAAATAAATAAATGTGCATTTATTTATTTTTAAAGTGAACCTATCCTTTAACCTCCTTAAAAAGGAGCTGAAAGTTACTTTAAAGGCCTCAACAAACCTTACTGAAGCTTTCTGAAAGTTTCAACAATGCTTTGAAAAATTATTGATGTACACATTTGTCTTAAACACACTGAAGCCCATACGTACAAGGCCTTAAAGACTTAAATAACAGAATTGCAGGAAGAGGTCTACAACCAATGCTTCATTATTTTTTTTTTCACTCTGAAGTACTGGCTTTTAGATATCTATACACTTTCATAGGTAACAAAACCTGGATCTTCCTTACATTCACTGCATACAGATAAAGATTACAAAGTAAAAACAAAGCTTTTGGTGAAATATCTTGAATAATAAGAAGATCAAGATGAATTGCTGTTCAAACCCTGAAAGAAAAAAATCCAACCGTTTAGCTCCGAGCAAACAACATGCAGAAAACTTGAACAATCTGGGAATTCTAGAGCTTTAACATAAAGAGTGTATTTACCAGAAAGAGCAAAATATTCCAAAAAAAAAAAAAAAAAATCAGAAGAAATTCAGATGGCAAGACTGAACATTTATCATTTATAAATCTTTTCATCTAAAAAGTAATAATTGCAATAAGCATAAAAGCCATACTAGTAAACACTGATGCTCTCTCTCAGAGGGATGAATTGTTAGAGGGGTTTGTACTGGGCCAACTTCTTCTGATATCATCTACAGTCCTTGATGTTTCTTTTGTTGACACTGCATAGGTGTTCATCATTCTAATCTCACAGCACCATAATATCTGAATAGATCTATTCTACCTACAATGAGACTACAGTTAAAATCAAACCTCGCACCTCTTGGAGATTGAGGAGGTTGTAGGGTAGCAGGATCACCTTTGGTTGTGAAGAGATGTCAAGCACGGAGTCCACACTTTCAGTCTGTTTTAAATTTTCTCCCTTCAAGCCCACCAATAAAAATGTGCAAATTAAGGCTCCCTGTAGGGTTTCCATCTCAGACTACATAAATACATTGTGGCAGAACAAATGGACTGCAAAAACATCAATGCCTTTGCTTTTAAACTGCACAAAGGTTATACCACTTTAAATTCAATTATTTTAATAGACATAGTTCAATACCTTCATTCTGTAATTGGATATCGTGCAAAGGACAGCAGCAACTTTAAGCATAATATAATAAAAAAAAAAAAAAAAAAAAAGAAAAGAAAAGGAATTTCGTAATTCTTCACCGAATGCTTCAATATGGAATCCAAAAAGAGGATGGTATTAACACATTTAAATTATACTCTGGTTTCAAGACAAAAATTACAAGTATGTAGGAGTGCATTTCCTAAATCTAGATGAGATCTGTCCCCCTTCATTGAGTTCTGCAGTATGGCCCTGCCAGCAGGAATAACTTGCTGCTGTGGTAAGCCAACCTGAGTTTTAGTTCAAGTGAATAAATAGTAGTCAAACTTTGTTGATGTCATCCAGTGGCAGAGGATCCAACACACATAGATTTAACTTGTATCTTCAGTCTTTCGTTGATTACAAAGAGTAATTTACATAATACAAGAAGATGCCAGCTCCCGTACTTAGAAAAAACAAAAATCCCAATGATTACATATCGCATTTAGTGCAGGGGTACTCAAACGTTGCACAGAAAGCTTTCCTAAAAGTCTTCAGTGCAGAAAGGGTTAATCCACATCATTTGATTATCACTGTAAACTGAAGAGAAAGAAAAGATCCCTGTCTTCCCTAATATCTACATTTTATGCTCAACCCATAAAAGGTCAAAATAAAACAGGTTGAGTTATAAGTATTTGGTTGCAGTAGCATTGTCCATTCAAACAATGTTATTTTAGGCACAGTTAGGAGGAGGGATTGAAATTGCAGCTGGCACTAAATGTTAAGCATGTCCTCGTCACTGTCATCATGAAATGAGGCTACATTCAGCTTGTCCTCCTTATTCAGTTGGCCTGATCTCGGCTTTATAGTCTTTTCTTGCCCTCCATTAAAAATTCCTATCAAGTTCTCATCACTGCCAGAAGGATATGGGTTTGACGGTTTTTCACCACTCTTCTTGTTTCTTGCAGACTTTATTCTGACTTCTGGTACAGTCAGAACCTCATCTTCACTGTCAAGATCATCCACATGCAAGGACGTAAACGCTCCGGCCTTCACGCTTCGGACATGGCCGTTCTCATGGTGTGGTTTCGCATGGCTTCCAGACACTTCTTCCATAAGCCACTCAGTTTCATTGTCCATTTCTTCTTCTGTATTGATCTGAATGATGTAATAAAATAAAATGAAAACAATAAATAAAACACACACATCCGTTATACTGATTACAGGAGAAACAAATATTAACCACTTCCTGCCCGCATTATGTCATACGACGTTGTGGACTATATCTGGATGATGCCTGCAGCCATTTTTTTTTTTTTTAACAGCTACCGGTTCCCTACAGTGTAAAATAAATCCTAGCAGCCGATTAGCCACTGGATTGCTTTTACAGGCAATGGAAAGGAACCCTCCCGCTGCCCATCGGTGCCTCTCCGGGCTTTTGGGAATACCAGAGATACGATCCGGTGGCGACGACGGATTACCACGGAGCTGGCTGGATGATTCCCAGCCATTTCTATGACCCTTGGAGGCTGGAAGTGGTGTCATGACGTTTTTTTTTTTTCTAGAAAGCAGAGATCAATGTTTTCTTTTTTGATCTTATGCTTTCCAGGGTAGAGGAGATATCTGTGGTCTTATAGACACCAGATATCTTCATAAAAAGACCCGTCATGCCTTCTATCACAAGGGATGTTTACATTTCTTACTGTAGGAATAAAAGTGATATAAAAAAAAAAAAGTACAGTAAGAATTTAAAAATAAAAATCATAAATGCTAGAACCATGATCTTTATCTGGCTGTAATATGGACATTCTTCCTACTGACTACAAATATAACGGTCTACTTTTTTTTAACTTAATTACTAGTTTCATTATACATTCATGATCATTTATGATAACATTTTAATTTTATGATAAAATTATGATAAAAAGTCTAAATTTTTATTGCATGGGAGGTGTAACTGCATTGTATAAAAGGTTTATTGTATGGGAGGGTAAGAAATAGTTAGAGTTGGGTGTCAAATCTAGGTACGTTATTCTTACTTTAGATATTCTTGTTTTAGATATACAACTTATTGATCACGCTAATGCATAGTGAACTGTAGCTAAAACGTTTAGCAGGAGTTCCCGAGACCTAATCATTTTTAGGGGTCCTGTCAGTAACCTTAGTAAAAATCTAGTATAGACATCTTTGCATAAACAGTTCTCAACGTAACGTAGCAATACATACAGTGCCTTGAAAAAGTATTCATACCCCTTGAAATTTTCCACATTTTGTCATGTTACAATCAAAGACGTAAATGTATTTTATTGGGATTTTGTGTGATAGACCAACACAAAGTGGCACATAATTGTAAGTGGAAGGAAAATGATAAATGGTTCTCCAAATTTTAAATTGTGGCATGCATTTGTATTCAGCCCCCTGAGTCAATACAACCTTTCGCTGCAATTACAGCAGCAAGTCTTTTTGGTTGTGTCTTTACTAGCTTTGCACATCTAGAGAGTGACATTTTTGCCCATTCTTCTTTTCTAAATAGCTTAAGCTCTGTCAGATTGGATGAAGAACGTCTGAACAGCAGTTTTCAATTCTTGCCAGATTCTCAATTGGATTTAGGCCTGGATTTTTGACTGGGCCATTCTAACTCATGAATAAGCTTTGATCTAAACCATTCCATTGTAGGCCTGGCTGTATGTTTAGGGTCGTTGTCCTGCTGGAAGGGGAACCTCCGACCTAGTCTCAGGTCTTTTGCAGACTCTAACAGGTTTTCTTCTAAGATTGCCCTGTATTTGGCTGAATCCATCTTCTCATCAACTCTGACCAGCTTCCCTGCCCCTGCTGAAGAAAAGCTTCCCCACAACATGATGCTGCCACCACCATGTTTCATGGTGGGGATGGCATATTCAGGGTGATGTGCAGTGTTAGTTTCCCACCACACATAGCGTTTTACTTTCAAGCCAAAAAGTTCAATTTTGGTCTCATCTGACCAGAGCACCGTCTTCCACATAATTGCTATGTCCCCCACGCAGCTTCTCGCAAACTGAAAATGGGACTTCTTATGGCTTATAACAATTGCTTTCTTCTTGCCACTCTTCCATAAAGGCCAGATTTGTGGAGTGCACGACTAACAGTTGGACTGTGGAGAGATTCTCCCACCTGAGCTGTGGATTTCTGCAGCTCCCCCAGAGTTACCATGGGCCTCTTGGCTGCTTCTCCGATTAATGCTCTCCTTGCCCGGCCGGTCAGTTTAGGTGGGAGGCCATGTCTTGGTAGGTTTGCAGTTGTGCCATACTCTTTCCATTTTCGGATGATGGATTGAACAGTGCTCTATGAGATGTTCAAAGCTTGGGATATTGTTTTTTTTTTTTTTTTTTATAACCTAACCCTGCTCTAAACTTCACCATAACTTTATCCCTGACCTGTCTGGTGTGTTCCTTGGCCTTCATGATGCGGTTTGTTCACCAAGGTTCTCTAACAAACCTCTGAGGACTTCACAGAACAGCTGTATTTATACCGAGATTAAATTACACACAAATGGACTATTTACTAATTAGGTGACTTCTGAAGGCAATTGGTTCCACTAAGTGACTAGATTTTAGTTAGGAGTATCAGAGTAAGGGGGCTGAATACAAATGCACGCCACACTTTAGACATTTACTTGTAAAAAATTTGAAAATCATTTTCTTCCACTTCACAATTATATGCCACTTTGTGTTGGTCTATCACATAAAATCCCAACAAAATACATGTTTTTGGTTGTAACATAAAAAAATATGGAAGATTTCAAGGGGTGTGAATACTTTTTCAAGGCACTGTAAATGCATGCAAGCTTTACATTTGCCAACGTGAATTTTGCAAGATTATAAGCTGCCTGAAGACATTAGCAATGCTCCCTAAATCCCATCATACACACACTACACTGTTTTGTAGGGGGAAAAAAAAAATTTCACGATGGTCAGATGATTGACTTGCTCAACATGTACTGTAATCATGAAGCTGCTTGAAGTTCCGCTCCATTCTGAGGCCGAGTTGTCTCCCTACCAGTATTCAGATAATGGGAGCAGGCATCAAAGTTCACTTATCTAGAAGCGTCAAGCTGTTCAATATAGGATGCCGCTCAGACCGACCCAATGCTGATGAAGTGTATTAAGATGTGTGGCCTCAGCCAGCGCTGCTCCGGTCGTGCCCTGCGACGTGTTTCCCCCATCCACTAGAGCTTGGTCACAGATACTTTATCGGCATTGGGTCTGTCTGAGCAGCGTCCTATATTACTCAACATTTATTGCCACACATTTAGAATTACCTAGGACTACATTTCCAATTCCTACACTTTAGTTGGTAAACTGCACCCAAGATGGAAAAGTGCAAATCCCAAGTCTAGTCAAACGCCAAACTTTATGATCAAGAAAGTAACTTACTTTACCCATAAAACAACTATTTTTTGTGCACGGTGAATTAAAGTATTTGACACTAAAAGTAATAATACCGAAAATAATAGGATTTTTTAAAACAGCTTACCTGTAAAATCCTTTTCTTTCGAAGGACATCACGGGACACAGAGCCACAGTAATTACTGATGGGTTATATAGGTATCACTGGTGATTGGACACTGGCACACCCTATCAGGAAGTTCAACCCCCTATATAATCCCTCCCCCTTGCAGGGATACCTCAGTTTTGTAGCCAAGCAATATAGTGTATTAGAAGAGGGGCGGGACCTCTGTGTCCCGTGATGTCCTTCGAAAGAAAAGGATTTTACAGGTAAGCCGTTTTAAAAAATCCTATTTTCTTTCTCGAACATCACGGGACACAGAGCCACAGTAATTACTGATGGGATGTCCCAGAGCAATGCTACCTGAGGGGGGGGAACCACGACCAAGTAGGGTGCAATCAGACCTGAGGACCCTGTACCGCTGCCCGCAGCACACTACGCCCAAAGGCGATATCCTCATGCCTTCTCACATCCACCTGATAGAATCTGGTGAATGTATGAACTGAAGACCAGGTTGCGGCCTTGCAGATTTGAGCCATAGAGGCCCGGTGATGCACTGCCCAAGAAGCACCAATAGCCCTTGTGGAATGTGCCTTGATCTGAAACGGAGGAATCTTCTGTTTCAAACCGTAAGCTTGAATGATCAACTGTCGAATCCATTTAGAAATGGTAGCTTTTGACGCTGCCTGTCCTCTATTGGGACCCTCTGGCAGCACAAACAAAGCATCCGTCTTGCGAATCTGAGCAGTTGCCTCCAGATAGGCCTTAACTGCTCTTACTACATCTAACGAATGTAGAGATCTCTCTTCCGGAGAACAGGGATCTGGAAAAAAAGGAAGGCAGAACAATGTCTTGGTTTAAATGAGAATCAGAAACCACCTTCGGTAAAAAACTAGGATGAGGGCGTAGTACCACTCTATCCTTGTGTATAATCAAATAAGGCTCCTTACAGAAAAGAGCTGCTAATTCTGATACTCTTCTAGCAGAAGAGATGGCCACCAGAAAAATGTATTTCCTTGTCAACAAGACCAAAGGAATCTGACTTATTGGTTCAAAAGGCTGTTTCTGTAACACAGCCAGGACCAAGTTCAAGTCCCAGGGGTTTAGGGGCGCTTTAACCGGAGGATTAAGACGCATCACCCCCTGCATAAAATTTCGGACCAAAGAATGCGAAGCAAGTGGCCGCTGAAATAATACTGCTAAAGCAGAGACCTGGCCCTTGATGGTACTCAAGGCCAGCTTCATCTCTAATCCTAAATGTAGAAAATCAAGAATTCTACCTATGACATATTTCCTGGGATGCCAACCTCTGGATTCACACCAGGTTATATAAGCTTTCCAGACTCTATGATAAATCATCCTGGAAGCTGGCTTCCTTGCATTAATCAAGGTAGATATGACAGGACCCGAGAGCCCAAGACTCTTCAGAACGTGGGTCTCAATAGCCAAACCGTCAAATTTAGCGTTTGTAAGGCAGGATGGAACACTGGACCTTAACAGGTCTGGGCGTACCGGTAGGGTCCACGGGGAACCCACCGTCATCCTTACTATTTCTGCATACCAAGTCCTTCTGGGCCAAGCGGGGGCCACCAGAAGTACCGACTTCCTTTCCTGCCTGATCCTGCGAAGGAGTCGTGGTAATAGCAGAATAGGCGGGAATGCGTAAATCAGTGAGAACCGATGCCACGGAATCACCAACGCATCCGTCCCGCATGCAAGAGGATCTTTTGTCCTTGCCACAAATCTGTCTATCTTTGTGTAGAATCGGGATGCAAAGAGATCTACATCTGGAACCCCCCATCTTTGGCATATGGCCCAAAAGACATCGGGATGCAGAGACCATTCCCCTGGAAGTAACTGCTGGCGACTTAGATAGTCCGCCTGCCAATTCTCTATTCCCGGGATGAAAACTGCCGATATGCATGGCACATGCATCTCTGCTCAGACTAAGATCTGGTTCACCTCCTTTTGAGCAGCTCGGCTCTGGGTGCCTCCCTGATGATTGACACAAGCCACTGCTGTGGCATTGTCGGACTGGATCCTGACCGGACAACCCTGTAGCCTGATAGTCCAGGCTTTTAGAGCTAAATGTATCGCCCGGATCTCCAGAATGTTGATGGGTAAGGTCCTCTCTGTCTTGGACCATAACCCTTGGACCGCAGCCTGTTCCAGAACTGCTCCCCAACCTGACAGACTGGCATCTGTTGTTACCACCGTCCAGGTAACCGGTAGAAAGGTTTTCCCCTTCTGCAGGTTCTCGGGTATGAGTCACCAATTGAGGCTCTGACGCACCGCATGCGACAGGTGCATCGGAAAGTCTAATGCCTGAACCTTCTTGTTCCAGGTCAACAGAATACTGTGTTGCAGCATTCTTGAGTGAAACTGAGCATAGGGAACTGCTTCGAATGAAGACACCATCTTCCCTAGTAGCCTCCTACAAAGGCGGACTGAGGGACCCTTCTTGGTCCTTACTGTCAGAATCAGCTCTTCTCAAAGCAGTGATCTTTTGCCTGGGGTAGAAATATTTTCTCCCGGCTTGTATCTATAATCAGACCTAAATACTCCAGTCTTCTTACTGGTTTTAGGAAAGACTTTTCTAAGTTGAGGATCCAACCCAGGTGTTCTAGATACCTGACTGTGGTCCTCAAGTTTCCATTTAAAGAGGCTACCGACCGGTCTATCAAGAGCAGGTCGTCTAGGTATGCCATGACAGCTATACCCTGAGCCCTTAATCTGGCCAGAGGAGGAGCCAAGATTTTTGTGAACACTCGAGATGCAGTGGCTATCCCGAAAGGCAGAGCCACAAACTGCAAATGGCGCCCTCCTACCTCGAAGCGCAGAAACTTCTGATGAGCAGGAAAAATGGGCACATGCAGATATGCATCTCTGATGTCTATTGATGCCAGAAATTCTCCTCCCTGCAGGGTGGGAACTACTGTTCGAATTGATTCCATGCGGAAGGATTGAATCCTTAGGAATCGGTTCAGATCCCTTAAGTCCAGAATGGGCCTGACATCCCCATTTGGCTTTTGGACCGTAAAAAGGTTGGAATAGAAGCCCAATCCCTGGTCCTTTGCGGGAACTATCATAATGACCTCCTGCGACAAAAGTCGCTCTAACGCTAGAAGGAGCGACTGGTTCTTCTCTGGGAACACCTGATCTGAGGAACCGAGGAGAGGGGAATTCCTGAAACTCCAGCTTGTACCCTAAGGTTACCGTGGAGATTACCCATCTGTCCTGGAAGTCCTCCTGCCAGAGCTCTGAGAACTGTCGCAGTCTTCCCCCACTCGAGTGAGCGGGGGCGCCCCCTCATGCAGAGGTCTTAGTGTTTTGCCTAGTAGGCTTCTTTCCCCAGGACTTCTTTTGTCCCTGGGGTTGACTCTTGTCTCTGGACCCCGATGGAGGCGGCCGTCAAGACTGCCTGGATGCTGAAGCCCCCGGCGCTGGGGAAAGAGTCCGTTTGAAAGAGGGACGCTTACTCTTCTTCTTGACAGGTAAGAGAGTGCTTTTCCCACAAGATTCTCTTGATATAGTTATCCAAGTCCTCTCCAAACAACCTTGCAACACGAAATGGAAACCCAGCCAGTAGCTTCTTACATGGTGCTTCGGCTGACCAATTTTTCAACCATAGGATTCTACGTATATGCACAAACCCCAGTGAAAGACGGGAGGTTTGCACGATAGAATCTCTAATGGCGTTAACCACAAAGCATAAGGCCGCTGGAAGGTTAGCAAACCCCTGGGCCTGCTGTTCAGGTAATACTTTGATGACCTGCTTAACATGGTCTCTTAAGTATTGACAGACTCCAATCGCTGCTACTGCAGGTTGGGCCACTGATCCTGCTAAGGAGAAAACATCCTTCAATAGGGATTCCATCTTTTTATCTACAGGATCCCTGAGCATCTGAGCGTTGTCTACAGGACAAGTCAGGCTATTATTTACGGAGGAAATGGCGGCATCAATAGCCGGTATTCCCCACATTTTAATAAACTTTTCTTCCATCGGCTAAAGTGTTGAAAACTTTCTCGGCGGAAAAAAACGTTTGTCTGGGTGATCCCACTCAGAATAAATGAGCTTTTCAAGTAAAGTATGAACAGGAAAAGCATGTGCTGCTTGGAAAGGTTTCAGTGACCCCAAAGCAGAAGAGAATTCTTTAGCAGTTTCAGGTATGGGCAACTTAAATGTGGAGCGGACCAATCCAGTGAGGATCTGCACTAAGACTTTCTCCTCTTGGGAAGTCGCAGAGGGTCCCTCTCCACCTGATTCCTCCGAAGAGGAATCATCCGTCCCATCCCGATCCTCTGAAAGGGATTCATCTCCTTTATCCCAGAGCTCCTCTGTCTGAGGGTCTTGGGGAACAGAGGAAAGCCTAGTGCGTTTTCTTCCACTGAGTGAAGACGTAATCACGGCCATTAATCTTTCCTCTAGACCATTAATGGTTGAGGAAAAAACCTCTTGTGTAATATATACAGGGGCTGAAGTGCCAGAAGCAGGTGTAGCCCCTGACCCCGATGGCTCTCCCTGGCTAGCCGTCCCTGGCCCATCTTTAGGGGGGGAGGATGCTGCCGACAGGGGGCCCTCAGAACCTGAACGAGATCCCCTAGTGTCTCTGGTTCCTGGGGTGCTTGAACCTCTTCTACCCATAGTGCAAAGCAACAAGGTGTGAGGTATACAAATGAACACTGCCTGCTGAGCGATGTAGTCTGGCTAAAAGCCTTGCTACCCAATGCTCAGTCTGGTGTTACTTCAGTAAATGCTGCCTAGGAGAATGCCTGTGTCCCACCTTACATGCGACCGTCAGCTCTGTGTCTCTCAGAAGGCTGTGTGCACCTGTACAGAGTGCCTCTAATAGCCTGCAGCTGGACTGAGTGGGAGTCTAAGCACCTGTGCTGACGTCCCGCCCCCTCCTCTACTGCCCCCCCCTCGAGTTTTGAAAAAAACGAGCGCTTCCCGCGCTGCCGACTCTCCTGTCATGCTTCTGGAGAAAGGCTGGGGATGGGGGGGGGGGGGAGGGAGGGAGGCTGGTAACAAGATCTGCCTGAACGGCTATCTTCAGAGATGGTGGCCATTAGGCCGCAGAGCCCGGGTGGTATAACCACTTTCTAGACCCCTGTGGCCCCTCTCTAGCCTGGGGGGAACATTCAAACATGAGAAATCCCCCTTTCCATCTTACCTGCTTGCAGCCTGCTTGAGACGCTGGGACATAATCAGCGATGAAAACACCTGAGACAGTCAGTCAGCATGTGTAGGTTTGTGCTCTTGGCAGCCCCCGATGGTCACAATAGGCATAGCATGCATTTACCTTAAAGGAGAAAAGCCACTAGAACTCAAAAATTCTGTGGAAACTCCTCTTACCTTATCCAGCCGCAGGGTGCTGTTTACACAGACCCAATCTTCACCTCTCACGGTGGGCTCCGTTTGAAAAAAACCGTCAGAGACTGGGGCCCCCATCAGTAGGGGGATCCAACAGTTCTGGGACCGTAAAGCACCTCGCCAGAAATTAGAAAGTTTAAAGCCATTTTCTGATCTGCGGGGTCCAGCTCTCTAAAAAGAGAAGCGTTACGGGTAAAACCTCGTTTCTTCGGACACGAGGCCCGGGTACCATTCAATTCGGCCATGAAAAGACACTTTGAATGGATCCGGTTCGCCTGGCTTGCCCCAGTATAGGATATCAGGATATTCCCTTTGGAGCTCAGCACAGGACATCTTTACACGTCCATCACCTAAGACACTGGCGTAAAAACTGAGGTATCCCTGCAAGGGGGAGGGATTATATAGGGGGTTGAACTTCCTGATAGGGTGTGCCAGTGTCCAATCACCAGTGATACCTATATAACCCATCAGTAATTACTGTGGCTCTGTGTCCCGTGATGTTCGAGAAAGAAAAAGGGCTCCCTGCAAAGAAGTTAGAGACTCACTTCTCCTGATGCCGGTACCACTGATTTCTGCAACAGTAAGGAGAAAATATCTTCAGACACCAAGACTCCTGGCAGTGTCAGATGCCCAATTCCCTGATGCTTTCAGTGGTTCCATCTGCTAGCCTCTACATCAAGGATATGCAATTAGCGGACCTCCAGCTGTTGCAAAACTACAAGTCCCATCATGCCTCTGGATGCCATGCTTGTGGCTGTCAGAGTCTTGCTGTGCCTCATGGGACTTGTAGTTCTGCAACAACTGGAGATCTGCTACATGCATACCCCTGCGCTACATCATAACTGTGCCCTTTGGTGATGTAGGGGTCAAAGGGAGGAACCACAGGTAACAGCAGGGAGATCAGAAATAAGACACCATCGGAAGTGTCTGTTTCTGAAGTCTTTAAGTAGTGATTTCTCTTTATTTAAGGAGTGTTTAGCAGTGTGGAAAGCAGGAGAGGCATTCAACATTTTTGCAGGTAGTGCTTTATTTTAGGTATTAGTTTTAGCAAAAGGTCACTTTAATATTACTTAAAAGGCTTTTGTCGAGCTTGCATTTTTAACATGCAAAAAAAATCAGAACCGACAGCAACCAGCATTTAGCTTTCAGAATCAGGAAATCTAGTTCAGTGCTGTCTTACCAAGTGTAGTATGCCTGAATGTCTTAAGGTCCAAGCTTACCTTGGTGTATTTGTACGACACATTGGAACTCCTTCTACAGCAGTTGGTTAGTTTGAACATCACAGTTTCCCTAAAAGTAAACCCAAAAGAATTAAAATGTATAATATTTTCTAGACACACTAACTTGCTACCACTTACATTTTAAATAGTGGTGAGTTAGTTACTACATTAAAGTGGTAGTATAGTATATTAACGAACTTAGAGGCTTAACAGCAGCAGTATGCTAGTGTACAGGACTTACGTTGTTTACACACCCCTTTCTGACTCTTCTGCCATTCAACAAAGTGGTAGTATAATTACTCCACAATGCAATATGTTCTATGAATGAAGGAGGAGAGAATGAATATCAGGATCTCTCCTACCCGTTCACAGAACATGTAGTATTGCAAGACAAATAATAGTACAAGTTCTGTTAATAAGGGAGGTGCCAACAACCCAATCCAAAAACAAAAAAAAAGTGTCATTCATGTACCTGTGCCACAGGAGAATAGATGACCCTTATTTACAGAAAATGTCTCACATCCCCACCTGGTGACATGCAAGGCAGGACAAGCGCTACATGTCACATCTCAAAAGGTAGACACATCCATCAAAAAGGAACACATTGTGAGTAAAACATTAGATTGGACATCTGTTATTAGGATTTGATCCTTTAACAAGTATTCCATATAAATGAAACAAAAAAAAGCTGCTCCAGGTGAGTGAGTCTGTGGTTAATCCCCACACACACACACTAGTCAGGTGCTAGCCCAGCTCGCATGATATTTAACATAAGGAAACGATTCCGGATAGCTGCACTTCCAAAAATCCTTTTATTGAAGCTTCATGTGACAAGTGGTTGACAGATGGAGCAGGGGACAAAGAGGTAGACACGTTTTGCACAAATGTTAGCGCTTAGTCATTACGTTCTTTAGAACATGTTACACCTGTATATTGAGTGTAACATACTACAGCCCCCTTTACTACCTACTTACACTGCTAAGTCCCCTTCCCTCCAGCAATGCAAGGTCTACACCCCATCTGCTCCCCATGCGTTCAGGTTCGGGAGTCTTCAGCTGTCTTGACATAAATGCCACATGCACATGTGAGTCCTGGCATCTTACAGATGCCGCTATCCGTATAAAATTACAAAAAAAAAAAAAAAAAAACTGCTAGCAGACTGGAGACGGTATTTCATGGCAGAAGAGACACACATGGTTTTCTCTACCATAAATATCTACTTGCAAGCATCCTTTAAAATTGCAACTATAATTCTGCTTTAAAAGGTCTCATACACATGAAACAAATTCAACAATGTTGCTCATCAGAAATACACAATGAAGGTACACAACAGAAAATAAAGCCAGACGAAATGCTGAGTATTACGTAAAAATAGATTTTTATGTAAGGATACTAAAAAAGGAGAATGCAAAATTTGGTGCAGCTCTGCACAGAAACCAATCGGCTTCCAGGTTTTATTGTCAAAGCTTAATTGAACAAGCTGAAGTTTGAAGCTCATTGGCTGCCATGCACAGCTGCACCAGATTTTGTGCTTCAGGTTTAGTAAATCAACCCCAGCTTCCTTTCATAAATTAGGATAGAACTTTTCCTTAAATATAACTCACCTTCTCTCTTTTTTGTACAACAGCAACACCACCAGACAAATGACAAGGATCACTAAAAGAATACTAAGAATAGCTCCCACAGCTTGGCTTCTGCCAGACAGGCCCTGGTATTGATTCTGATGATCTTCGTCGTCTGTAGTACTTCCAGCACTGTCTGGCCTGCCAAAAAAAATGCAGCAACAGTAATGAAAGCTAAATCCAAAAATACAAGATTATCTGCTATATTTTGCAAAGAGTTAAGAATGATTACGAAAAAAACTATTATTTAAGGAAATGAAATACAAAAACAAGAAGGAAACACTCCCCTCACCCTCTTCTATTCGCCTATTTAAGTAATTTTAGCAGAAGTCTCAGTGTATATTAAGGCACTTACACATTTCACTTAGCAGCAGCAGTCAACTTCAAACATGCACACGGCAAGGGAAACCGTTAAAGCTAAACTGGCAGATAAAGGCACAAATGAATGCAGATCTGCCTAAAGCAGTATTCCAGACAAAAATAACAAGATAAACATGAATTAAAAGAGAACAATAAAACTTGCTGCTGCTACTCACACTCCAGCCCTACTGTACACGGACTGCAAGAAGCCGATACCATGCCAAATTCAGATATCTACAGGACTTGCATTAAAGAGGAAGTAAAGGCAGGGAAAAAAAAAAAACACACCCTGTAAGGCAAAGGCATAATGAGCTAGTATGCATGGCATACTAGCTCATTATAAATAACTTACCTGGGATGGAAGCCCCCAAAGCGACCCTCGTTCTTCTCCATCGCCGCCATCTATCCCGGAGTGACTTATGGGTATCGCGGCTCGGGCGCTGTGACTGGCCGGAGCCACGATGACGTCACTCCCGCACATGTGCGAGGGAGCCGACACTAACGGCATGAACGCCGTTAGCAGTGGCATGCTCAGTGCGCCGCTGTCTACGGCACATGTACCGTAGACATCGGTGCCAGTCTTTTGCAAATATCTCCTAAACCGTGTAGGTTTTAGGAGATATTTGTTGCACCTACAGGTAAGCCTTAATCTAGGCTTACCTGTAGGTAAAAGTGGTCCCAGCGGGTTTACAACAACTTTAAGGAAATACATGTAATGAGTCATTAATGATTTTATAGAGGCATTAAGTTGTATCTTTTAGATCTAACTAGACTCCAGCTTTCAAGGTTATATTTTAGAAAAATACATTTTCAAAGCATTAAAAATGCTGTTCTTTGGATAATGAATCATAATCCATAATCAGTTCTTTTTTTTTAAGCCTTTACATTTGCAAATACAGATAGCTCTTTGATCAATTTTTCTGAAATCAGATTGTTTTAACCTTTACCTGAGAAGTTGCTTGTCATTTTAAATCAATGGTATTTTTTTAATGCAATTCAATTTTTTAAATGCCATCAATTTAAAAATTACTTTTTTTTTTTCTTAAAATGGCACATTTAACATGTTTTCTATTTTCTATTGTGACTAAAATATGGGTTTATGAGATTTGCAAATCATTGCATTTTGTCTTTATGGAGATTTTAAACAGCGTGCCAACTTTTTTGGAATTGGGGTTGTACTTGAGGTATACTACAACCTAAGGTTTAATGGTATCAGCCTTTTGAAATGGAAAACCTGTAAAATCCTGTATTATTTATATACACGTCATTCCACAACATTAATAAACTACTCATTTTAGAGACATTCTAAATGTCAAACTTATGCCTCGTTTCCACCGAGCGGATCGGCTCGGGTCGGATCGGTTTGGAAGGCCTAGAATGGTCCGGCCTATTCAGGCGAGCGTTTCCACTGCAAGTCGGACCGACAGGGGCCATACGTGGGTTTAGAAAAAATGCCGTCATGGCGTCACACGTCCACCAATCAGTGTAATGTATCGTAGCTCCACCCTAACCGAACCGTTCCATTTTCTATGGCCCCACATCTGAAGCAGGACCCTGAATGGAACGGTTCGGTTCTATGGGTCGCTTTCATAATGGAAACACCCAAAATAGCGTACCGTACCGATCCGCTCAGTGGAAACGAGGCATTATATGATTACTAAAAGCTGAACTTACACCAGTGGACAGATGGCAGCTGTGTACCAAGAGAATAAATACTGACAGTCGGCGGTCTCATGTAGGAATTCTGGTCTCCCTTCACCTTCAGTTTGGCTACAGTAGAAGAATATAGTGGAAGTGGCATTTTTTTGGGGATCTTTACCACATTTTGAGTTGGAAGAGAAAACGGCTTCTAAACTATCATCTGTGAAATACAAAAAAAAAAAAAAAAAAATGCAATCAATGGCACTGATCAGGATCTACACGATGATACATTACCCAAAATGTAAAAACTTTTAAACATATGTGTGTACCAAATGAGGTGTTTTTTTTTCCCTTTTAAAAAGGACAGAGTTCTTAAGATGCCAGGATTTTAGGCCTCCTACACACAGGGTGTCAAAAACACCACTTTTACAGGCGTTTGACCTTTTTTTTTTTTTTTCTGCCTCTAAATGTCCCTCTGTGTTAGCCTACTCACACATAAGCATTCACAGGCATTTAAAGGCAGAAAAACCCCATCACTTGCGTGTTCAGAAAAGGAGTGTTTGGGCAGAAGAAACAAAAAACCATGCATTAACACATTTATACATTCTAATGGCCAGCATAAATCAATATTTTGGCCAACAGAATACATTAACGCAAAAAGCGGAAAAATGCACAGCCAAAGCATGGCTTTTAGAGAGAGAATCTGCACTCAGGTAATCTCATCTTTGAGATGGTAAGAATCAAGTGAAGGCGTGTTCAGGTATAATTTAACAGCAATATTGCAAAAGTTTAACACTGTTACCCCTGAATAAGCTACAAACATAGCAGTGAAACATGTTGGATTCTTGTATTTTCATGGGGTTTTAGCTTGAAGACAATGAAAAGAAATAAACAAGAGGGAAGTAGAAATGAGAAAGATTACTACTAGCTAACACTGGGCAATTGTTTAAAAATAAGAAAACGGAAAAGAGGAAATAAAGGAAAATGCATAAGATTTGACTAGACTAGATACAGAAAAATCTGGTATTTTTAGAAAGATCACTTGGAAAAAAAGCAGAAGACCGAGATATTGAAATTTTTGGGGTCTCCTAAATTGTTAAGGGCGCAAAGTAAATACACAAAGGATTTTATTGAGATATTTAATAAGAGTTAAGTATTATAAATTCTGATGAGGGTAGAAAAGTAAATATATGTACGTCACCAGCCATTACATAACAAATTAATAATTAAAAGCCAGAGTACAGACTGAAAAGATGTTAAAAAGTAAAATCTCCTTAGTTAATTTTAAACTCCAGCTATGCTAGAAAACAGGAGTTATGACTAAGCATGAAATCCTTTTCCTGAAGTTCATTAAGGGACACATGATCTAAAAAAATGACTGGAAAGAGATTCCATCTGGAACATTTTTTTTTACCTGAATGAAAGTATTCAGTGCTCTCTACTCCATTATGAGGCAAATGATAAGTTCCCTTTAAAGGACAAGTTCACCTTTTTAAAAAGATCCCAAGCTCACAATCACAGGGGAAAAACTGGTGGAACACGTAACATGTTCCCATAGGTGATCTTATCCTTTACCCTAGGTTCACATCTATGCGGCTGTTAAGGAGCGGGATGGGAAACTGGGTGCTGCGTCCTTAACAACTGATGAGTCAACAGATGTCAGCGGACAAGTATTGCCAGCAATATAAAAACGAAATAAATAAATATATATGGACCAAAAAAAAAAAAAAAAAAAAAAAAAAAAAAAAAAAAAAAATCGCACATCGCCGCTATTACTAGTAAAAAAAAAAATAATAAAAATGCCATAAATCTATCCCCTATTTTGTAGGCGCTATAACTTTTGCGCAAACCAAATCAATATACGCTTATAGCGATTTTTTGTACCAAAAATATGTAGAAGAATATATATCTGCCTAAATTGAGGAAAATATATATATATATTTTTAAATTGGGATATTTATTACAGCAAAAAATAGGGTTTTTTTTCAAACTTGTCGCTATTCTTTTGTTTATAGCGCAAAAAATAAAAACCGAAGAGGTGATCAAATACCACCAAAACAAAGCTCTATTTGTGGGGAAAAAAAAAATATAAAAAATTTCATTTGGGTACAGTGTTGCATGACCGCGCAATTGTCATTCAAAATGTTACAGCGCTGAAAACTGGCCTGGGCAGGAAGGGGGTGAAAATGCCCTGTATTGAAGTGGTTAAAAAACAAAATTCCTCAGTTTAGGCCGATATGTAATCCTCTACATATTTTTGATTAAAAAGGTTTTTTTAATTTTTTTTTACTAGTAATGGCGGTGAACTGCGATTTTTATTGGGATTGCGACATTGCGGAAGACAGATCGGACACTTTTTTGAAACGATTGACATTTATGCAGCGATCGGTGCTATAAATAGTCACCGATTGCTGTATAAATGTCATTTGTAGGGAAGGGGTTAACACTAGGGGGGCGATCAAGGGGTTAAATGTGTTCCCTTACTGAATTTTCTAACTGTGGGGGGATGGGACTGACTGGGTGAGGAGACCGATCAGTTTTCCTATATACTAGGAACACACAATCTCTCCCCTGACAGAAAGTGGATTTGTGCGTTTACACACAGAGATCCACGTTCCTGCTCTGTCACGGGATAAACTAATATATATTGGCATACTATCCGTTTTGTCTCCTAATATAGTGCCCCGCTGTCTGTGTTATATTAAAAAAATTCCTCCTTTACCGTATCTCACGGCGGCTCCCAGCGAACACGTGATCAGCTGTGTCTCCTCTCTCCTCGCGTCCTGCTGACGTCAGCGGGGAAATATAGGCCTCGCCCGATGCCTCTGTCAGACGGGCAGAGAGGATACACAGCCGGTTACATGGGCGTCGGGAGCCGCCGTGAAATATGTTAAAGGAGGAATTTTTTTAAGAAAACAGACAGCAGACAAGACAGATTATGTAAATATGTGAAAGTGGGTTAACAACCACTTTAAAGCAATAATTGTGAACATATTGTGCTGCCTTCAAAACACATACTTTTAGCATATCTTTTTAAGAGTAGCAGAAAATCGGTAAAAAGCCACAATATGTAAATTTTTTAATTTTTTTTTAGTAAAATAGTAAATAAAAAAAAATAATAAACTTACCATCGATATAATACTTGGTTTTGAAAGGCGAACCGACTGCTCTTGTGAATGGATCATTTGTCTTTACTTGGCATACGCTGGCTCCATTACACTTCTCATGGGCAGAGTTTTCTCTACCAGTAAGTTGAATTTCATACATATACTTATCTGTCCCTCTTACATCCCCACTGGCATTGTAATATCTGTAGACAGTAAAAATGTCTGAGTTTAATATAACAAATTACTACAGAAGAAGGAGATATTTTTTTTTATGTTGGGGGCTGGGGCAATAACATAATATATTATAATATTTTATAAATCATACAGACTGCAATAAAGCAGAAAAGTGAGAACTTGAGCCTCAGTGGTAAATTTACCTAGATCACCATATAAATATTCAGACTGATTCAGTAAAGCAGGCCAATACGCACTGATGAAGTGTAAAATGCAGCAAACCATTACAAAGTACAGTGAAGTAATGATTGCTCTAGGTTAATGCACAATATACACTGCTCTTTGCCTTATGGAATAAAGCTAATCAGTAAATATTAATATAATTTTCAACCACTAGTGCTCATCAGCAAAGCATACAGTGAAGTAGACGTTCAACAACCATGTAAAAAAAAAAAAAAAAAAAAAAAAAAAAAAAGAAGAAGAAGAAATACTTAACAAGCTAAAAATGTTTTTTTTTTTTTTTTTTTTTTTTAAATAAAACAATGCAATAAAATATAAAAGTCTTACTTGAGATAAATGCCTGACATGTTAACACTTGCACCATCCTCCCCATATATTATTCCATGTGTCATCACAACCTCTTTTGGAATAACAGCACAAGCTGCTCTGGTCTCCCAAGTAATTATGTACTGACAAGACTCAGAGTTGTATCTAAAAAAAAAAAAAAAAAAAAAAAAAAAAAAATTAATTAATTAAAAAATATATATATATGTTTTAACATATTCATTGTAAAAGTAATTTTCAATATTTTTAAAATGTGCTTCTGTAATTTAAATATCCGGTGATCCTGCTATGAAGGTCTATGTTTTATAGGGTGACTGACAACGGTCCTTCCCAGTTTTGCATATGTCTTTCTGCATTGTCCCATGTCACAAAAGCTTTCGGTGGAGATTATAAGTAGCTTTTAAGCACACGTTACACATGCATGGTTCACTATAGTCGCCATCCTTTTTTTTTTTATTGTAGACTGCGCTTCAACAAATAAGTGCCATTCAGTTAAGCATTTGGCTTCCTTATGACTTAAAAGTAAGGTTCATATCTACTTTAAAATATCAGTAAATACTAGAATAGTATGGAAAGCAATGTACCCCACACAGTATTCTACAAAATCATGTCTTTTTCTTAAAGCGGGGGTTCACCCACACCGCCAAAAAAAAAAAAAAAAAATCTTAAAAGCCAGCAGCTACAAATACTGCAGCTGCTGACTTTTAATACATGGCCACTTACCTGTCCCGGGGTCCAGCGATGTCGGCAGGGGACGCCGAGAACCCGCTCGGTTCTCGCCAGCTGCCGCCGCCATCCTAGGTGAGGGAATCAGGAAGTGAAGCGTTGCGGCTTCACTTCCCGGTTCCCTACTGCGCATGCGCGAGTCGCGCTGCGCGTCCCTAGTGGTCTCCGCTCTCTGCTGGGAGCTGTGTGTTCCCAGCAGACAGCGCGGTGGGGACAGGAATAAGCATAGACTCCCATGGGAGTCTATGCCGGAAGTGGGTGCAAATACCTGTCTTAGACAGGTATCTGCACCCCCCTCCCCCCTGAAAGGTGCCAAATGTGACACCGGAGGGGGGGAGGGTTCCGAAAAGCGGAAGTTCCATTTTTGTGTGGAACTCCGCTTTAAGTGACAAAACAGGCACAGTGGGGATTGGTGTATGGACGAGTCGCAGGGTGCTAGCAGGGGGGAAAGCTGGATTTAGCACCTACTTTTATATAGCGCTGATATTCACCAAAATCATGTGTGTGATGTTTTTATCTATAGGTTTATTAAATGTATTGAGAATTTATACCATGTGTGATGCCACTTCTACTTATGTGATGGCTATATGTGTGGCTGGAGGATACATCTAGAGGAGTATTTGAGTGCACTGTGTCATGACATCTGCAGGAGAGAGGGTATGCAACTGGCAGGATCGATATATAGAACACTATTGCCTTTACATAATTACAGAGGCAAAGGATTTGCTAATGAGTGTGGTTTCAACGGGTGGAGAAACGCACATTTTGTGGTAGAAAAAAAATAAAATAAAAAAGAAGATTTTTGAAAACTATAGGACAGGTCTGTATGTGGCGTAAAAAGAATGAATCACCTTTGATTTTCAAAAGGATTTTATTTTACATCTTGGAAAACACCGCCATCACACAATTTGTGACATGGGGATTATTTGTATTTTTATTATTATTTGTATATTCACATGTTCATGAGGCCACTTTATTAGGTACGCCTGTTCAATTGCTTGGTAACACAAATTGCTAATCAGACACTCAATGCCTTTAGGCATCTAAACGTGATGAAGACGACTTACTGAAGTTCAAACTGAGCATCAGAATGGGGAAGAAAGGGGTTTAAAGCGGGGTTCCACCCAAATTTTGAACAATATCTGTATGTATTCTCTTCCTTGCCTAGATGCTGACATGCCGTTTAAAAAAATTTAAATCGCTGTAATTACCTTTTATTTTTCTATTCTTCTTTGCACTTCCTGGTTCTCCTCCCGTGGGAGTAGGCGTGTTTCTAGCCTCTCCCAGACTCCTGGGAGCTAGTCTCAGGCTTCCCAGGATGCCACTGAGCATGTGCAGGAACGAGCGGTGAATGCTGGGAGCACAGCATTCACCACATCCAGGAAATAAATGCTTGTGGGCTTCAAATGCCCACAATGAAGATGGAAACCGCCTGCAGTGAATAATATAAGTTATTCTTTCCGACGAAATCTGACACAGGCGGACATATTACACACAATATGTGAGTATGTAATGCTGAGAAGAAAAGTTTGTGAATGAACTCAAAAAAAAAAAAACGATAGATAGGTGGACCCCCGCTTTAAGTGACTTTGGACATGGCATGGTTGTTGGTGCCAGACAGGCTGGTTTGAGTATTTCAAAAACTGCTGATCTACTGGAATTTTCACACACAAGCATCTCTAGGGTTTACAGAGAATGGTCCAAAAAAGAGAAAATATCCAGTGAGCGGCAGTTGTGTGGACGAAAATGCCTTGCTGATATCAGAGGAGAATGAGCAGACTGGTTTGAGATGGTAGAAAGGCAACAGTAACTCAAATAACCACTCGTTACAACCAAGGTATGCAGAATACCATCTCTGAATGCACAACACATCGAACCTTTAAGTAGATGGGCTACAGCAGCAGAAGACCACACCGGGTGCCACTCCTGTCAGCTAAGAACAGGAAACAATTTGTACAGACTCACCAAAATTAGACAATAGAAGATTGGAAAAACGTTTGCTTGTCTGAGGAGTCTTGATTTCAGCTGCAACATTCTGATGGTAGGGTCAGAACTGGTGGTGGTGATGTGATGGTGTGGGGGATATTTTCTTGGCACACTTTGGGCCCTTTAGTACCAATTGAGCATCATTTAAATGCCACGGCCTACCGGAGTATTGTTGCTGACCATGTCCATTGTTTTATGACTTCAGTGTACTCATCTTCCTACTTGCAGCAGGATAATACACCATATCACAAAGCTCAAATCATCTCAAACTGGTTTCTTGAACATGACAATGAGTTCACTATACTCTAATGGCCTTCACAGTCACCAGATCTCAATCCAATAGAGCAACTTTGGGATGTGGTGGAACGGGAGATTCGCATCATGGATGTGCAGCTGACAAATCTGCAGCAACTGTGTGGTGCTATCATGTCAATATGGACCAAAATCTCTGAGGAATGTTTCCAACACCTTGTTAAATCTATGTCACGAAGAATTAAGGCAGTTCTGAAGGAAAAGGAGGTCCAACCCGGGACTAGCAAGGCGTGTATGTATATATATGTATGTGTATATACATATATATACACATATATACATATATATACATATGTGTATATACATACACACACACACACTTGCACACTTGCGCTCATAAGTTTACATACCCTGGCAGAATTTATGATTTCTTGGCCATTTTTTTTAGAGAATATGAATAACAAAAACTTTTAACTTTTCTTTCACTCATGGTTAGAGCCGGTTCGCACTGAGGCGGCACGACTTGCAGCGCGACTGCCTCAGGCTACCTGCACACGACTTTAGCGGCGACTTGCAAAACGACTTCTGTATAGAAGTCAATGCAAGTCGCCCCCAAAGTAGTACAGGAACCTTTTTCTAAGTCTGAGTGACTTGACTCGCTCCTATTAGAACGGTTCCATTGTACAGAATGGGACGCGACTTGTCAGGCGGCTAAGTCGCCATTGTAGCTCACACATCCCCAAAACATCAGCGATCCACCTCCATGTTTCACAGTAGGAATGGATAATAAATGGCTTCAGCCAAACACTAACCATAAGCGAAAGAAAAGTTTTTGTGTAATCATTCATATTCTCTGAAAGATTCTGCCAGGGTATGTAAACTTATGAGCACAAGTGTGTGTGTACACATACTGTACACACACACACACATATATATACATAATATATATATATACACACACACACACACACACACACACACATACATATATATATATATATACACACACACACACACACACACACACATATATATATATATATACACACAGGGCCTTGAAAAAGTATTCATACCCCTTGCAATTTTCCACATTCCACAATAAATATATGAAAAAGTGTGGCATGCATTTGTATTCAGCCCCCTTTACCCCGATACCCCTAACTAAAATCTAGTGGAACCAATTGCCTTCAGATGTCATCTAAATAGTAAATAGAGTCCACCTGTGTGTAATTTAATCTCAGTTTAAATACAGCTGTTCTGTGAAGCCCTCAGAGGTTTGTTAGAGAATCTTACTAAACAAACATCATCATGAAGGCCAAGGAACACACCAGACAGGTCAGGGATTTAGTTATGGAGAAGTTTAAAGCAGGGTGAGGTTATAAAAAATATACCAAGCTTTGAACATCTCACGGAGCACTGTTCAATTCATCACGTGAAAATGGAAAGAGTATGGAACAACTGCAAACCTACCAAGACATGTCCATCCACCTAAACTGACAGGCCGGGCTAGGAGAGCATTATTTGAGAAGCAGCCAAGAGGCCCATGGTAACAGAAATCCACAGCTCAGGTGGGAGAATCTGTACACAGGACAACTATTAGTCGTGCACGCCATAATTCTGGCCTTTATGGAAGAGTGGCAAGAAGAAAGCCATTGTTGAAAGAAAGCCATAAGAAGTCCCATTTGCAGTTTGTGAGAAGCAATGTGAGAGACACAGCAAACATGTGGAAGAAGGTGCTCTGGTAAGATGAGACCAAAATGAAACTTTTTGGCCTAAAAGCAAAAAGGCTATGTGTGGCGGAAAACCAACACTGCACATGACCCTGAACACATCATCCCCACTGTGAAACCTGGTGGTGGCAGCATCATGTTATGGGGATGCTTTTCTTCAGCAGTGACAGGGAAGCTGCTCAGAATTGATGGGTAGATTGGTGGAGCCAAATACAGGGCAGAAGAAAACCTGTTAGAGTCGGCAAAAGATTTGACTGGGATGGAGGTTCACCTTCCAGCAGGACAACGACCCCAAACATACAGCCAGAGTTACAATGGAATGGTTTAGATCAAAGCATATCCATGTGTTAGAATGACCCAGTCAAGGTCCATACCTAAATCCAATGGAGAATCTGTGGCAAGACTTGAAAAGTGTTCTTCACAGCTGCTCACCATCCAATCTGACAGAGCTTGAACTATTTTGCAAAGAAGAATGGGCAAAAATGTCACTTTCTAGATGTGCAGAGCTGGTAGAGACATACCCAAAACTTGCAGCTGTAATTTCAGTGAAAGGTGGTTCTACCAAGTTTTGATTAAGGTGGGCTGAATACAAATGCAGTGAAAGGTGGTTCTACCAAGTTTTGATTAAGGTGGGCTGAATACAACCATTTATCATTTTCCTTCCACTTCACAATTATGTGCCACTTTGTGTTGGTCTATGTCAATCCCAGTAAAATAAATGTATTGTTTTTGGCTGTAACATGACAAAATGTGGAAAATTTCAAAGGGGTACGAATACTTTGCCAAGGCGGTGTGTGTGTGTGTGTGTGTGTGTGTGTGTGTGTGTATATATCTATATATAGATATATACACATATACACAAACACAAATGTTTTGGTCGAATTTATGTAGCAGCTAAAAAAGAAGGATATTTCATTTTACAGAGGGCAAAGTTGATAAAGTACCGGTAATTGTCTTGCCACTTACTGCTTCATCTTTGGTTTTCCAGTAACATTCGCACACGTCAGCTCTATTGTGGTAGAAAATCTTTTGTCCTTTCCACAAGAGTCTCCACCCGAATAAGTCACTGACACTACATTACCTAGAAAAAGAAAGTAGTTGTATTTAAAGGGTTTGCAAAAGAAGAACTCCAGAGTAATTACAGTTTATGTTCGGCCAACCCTCTTTTTTAATCTTGTTTTGGATACAGTGCCTATGGATAGAATCCCTGTTTATGTCCCCAAAATTGACCCTATTTCTCCCCATGACTATTGTCACCAAAATATAAAAGTGATGGAAAACCCAAAATGTTTATAGTTGTCACCAGCACGAGAGGTTGGGGTTATCCTTCCAATGGAGACACAAGTGCCAGTGAAAGTTTGGCTACAGAGCAAAAGTAGTTGAAAGTACTGTAACCGCTCTTATGGTAATCAGCAGTTCCCTGCCATCCATCGAGCCATGGATCAGCACCCATCCCTGTCACCATTCAACCCATGGGTCTCCACCTATCCCTTGCATTATTGAATGTTGTTTTCAAACCACAAATAATGCAGGAGCTAAGCAGGGAGATTTCTAACTGGATCAAGGGAAATTGCTTTTTTTTTTTTTTTTTAATTACCAAGTTACTCTGCTATGAAATGCTCTAGAGCAGTGGTCTTCAAACTACGGCCTGGGGGCCAGATGTGGACTTTAGCTTGCCTTTATCTAGCCCTTGGGGCACTATTTCTCTTACTGATACAAGGCACTATACACCTCCTACTGACACAGAGCATAATTCCTGTTACCGTAACCAAAATGGTACCATTTCTACCACTGATCCCCAACAATGGGGCACTATCCCTCTCATTGACACCAATGATAAGGCAATATTCCTTCCCCTGATACCAACTATGTGGTAATATTCCTCCCATCAATACCTTGATGGGGCATTGTTTACTCCCATAGACACCAGGGCTTTTCCTGCTTTCACTGGCCAGTCTGGCCCCCTCAAAGTCTGAAGGACAGTAAACTGGCCCTTTGTTCAGAAAGTTTGGAGACCCCTGCTCTAGAGAAACAATCTGATCAGGAACAAATATTTAAATATCTGTACCAATTATTTAAATGGGACTGCATGCGAGGCATTTTTTTTTTTTTTTTTTTTTTTTTTAAACGTTACATTTTTCCTAAAATTATCAGGAGATTCTTCCTCAAGCAATTCTGTCAGTTAAATGAAAAGCATAAGTACAATTAGTAGCCTTACTATGTACAAAAACATTTTGAAAATGACTTAAGAAATGGTCACATTTAACTTACCCTTCACTGTGACCTTCTGTGTGTGAACTTGCCCCAAAACCTGAACTCGCCCGTTACTCTCCTGGCACACACTAGCAGTCTCTGAGCATGCGCTAGGACCCCGGTTCACTCTTTGACAAAGGTTCAAATAATACCTGTACATCAAACAAAAAATAAAATGTTGAGAAAAGTATAAAGAAAAGAGAAAAAGAAGAAAGTACAATGGAAAATAAATACATTATCCAAAATTCATAGAAAATAAACTTTCTAGTTCTCGCTGCAGAAACAGGCAGTCAGGATGTGTGTTTCAAAGGCAATGGGGGATCTGCATCTACATGATCATCACTACAGGGATTTTACACTTCTTTAAAAACAATGCAAACTTTCAGTGCTGTATTCGCTTTTACCCTTTTTCAGCCAAGCATGAATCCTTTTATGTGCTATCATCTGCAATCATAACAAATAGCGAGCATTTAAAGGGTAAGTTCACCTTTGTACAAAAAATAATAAAATGCACATTTTTTTCCAGTTAAAAAAAATGTGCATTATTTTTTGTATTAGGAGCCTTTAAAGCATTGCACCAGCGATAAGCAGATCGCTGATGCCATGGAGGTCTCATGCACACTGTCAGTGTATCTGCTAACCTGTACATCCCGTACGGGTAAGCGGATACTCACACTGACAGGAAGATTCAATGAACTACCACAGCGCTGGTGGTAGTTCATTGAGAACTACAAACCGTCAGCCGTTAAGGATGTCGGGACTTGTAGTTCATTGACATACAGAGCTGTGTGTGTGTGAATGCCGCGGCCATGTTGGCAATGCGACAGCTAGTACAGGGAATTTCTCTACGTACTGCTGCCACAGGCGGGGGGGAGTGGGAGGCAGCGGCTGCAGCACTGGGAACATGTTACATGGTCCACCCTAAAATCGGGTGAAACATGCAACATGTTTCCAAAGATGAACTTATCCTTTAATGACATATAGCAAAACATACTAATAATGGTATCTGGAATTAAATGACATTCGTAACTTGGAGTGACTTACTTGCTACCATCTGACACAAAAGACCAGGATCCAGTCAAGGAGGAGAGCATCCTTAAGTCATAAGACTTGTGATCGATAATGAACTTGCAATCTAACTTCCTTGGAAGACATGCCAGCTGCGTTTTCCATTCAAATGTAGCTGAGCACCCCTTGGTGTCAGAGACCAACACAGGTGCTCCTCTTGCAGCATGTTCATCGCACTTAAAGAAGATGGTGGAGCGTCTCCTTTCAGATACTGAAAAACAAAGACAGGCGTATACCTTATTCTCTAAACCCGAAAGTCAGATGATATTACTGTCCATGATGCAGTGGTTTTAAAAGTAAATTGGTAGCTTTCACCTATGTGCACAAGGAGACACTTTCTTGCAGGAGATTCCCCAAAAACACAATAATGGGAGATGTACCATCTTATGGGGCCAGAAATATCAGGACAATAACTTGGATCTATTCAGCTTTACAGAACAGATTCACATCCTGTACCGACCTCTCCCACAGTGTATTTTAAGCAGGGAGATTAAATAGGCAGATCAATTTTAAAAGAATAAATGAAATCTAAGAAGGCACCACCTGATTAGAAATTCTCACCATGCATACGATATTGTATAGGCATTAACTCCTATCATGAAATAATATAATTAACAACTTTATATAAACAGTTTGAAAAAGCCAAAAAAGTTTGAGGTTCAAAGTTATACAGCACTGGCAGGATAATATACTTCCGCCAGAGGATTCAGCAGTGCCATAACTTGCTGAAAGGTGCTTTTGGTCTACAGGTTGGCTTGAGAAAACTACTCTGAATAAAAATCTTAGGGGTGTTCCTACCATGAGGCACCTGTGTAGTAAGCAGACTAGAACACAATTTTTACACTTTTTTTGTAAAGACTGCTCATCAAATTTTTAGAGCTCTAAATTAAATCAATGGCAGAATTTCAGAAAATGTATTAGTATCCTGAATAATGCTAAGAATCCCTAATCTTTCTGCATCATTAACATCCACCACACCTACGGCATGGTTATTCAGTCAATGTAGCCGTTTCTCTAGCATAGAACACTATATATATTTTTTCCCCCGTGTGTTCAAAGTAAAGCATGGGGGGGGGGGGTTGCAGAAATGTTCTGTATTTAGGTCAGACTTAAAAAAATATTAAAGTGTAGGTAGAGGAAAAACTTTTATTTCAAGTTTTGGATATTGAAAAAGGGTTAGAATCTGTGTCAGATTATTATAGCCGTCTTTGTTCCCACTGTAGAGATTCAACAGCTCTATTTGTCTATTTTTACAAGATCAGAGAATGATTGGAATTAAAACCATGCAGAGATGTCCTCACAACAGAAATAGAGAGGGGGCCTTCCAATAGGAACATTTTTTTCTAGGGATATTACCTTTGGTTTGTATAAATGTACTCACTTTCCTTTCCATCTCTATGACATAAAGTAAAGGGAAATATCTCCAACATGACAGACAACAAAATATAAACTGATGGGTTTTTACGCTTCCCTACTCTACCCAAAACTAGAAAAAAGTTTCAGGTATGCATTCACTTTAAAAATTGGATATGAATATTATTGTAATCTTACATCCAAGTCAGCTAGTGGAGTACTAGACTAGTTTTTACATGTAAGCTTTTTAACTTTTTCTATTACCCAACATACAAAATCCTACAAAGATCAGTAGATAAGATAAAATGTACACATATAACTGAATAACTCATCCCTTGTTGGACAGCAGACTCCAAATTTCACACAAAGCTACAAGAAAGGCTGACTAAACTAACCGAAAAGCATCAGGTTATTTTCAAAAGGAGCTCCAGGCAAGTTCTAGGAGCCAAAGCACCCATTGTTCAAGACCCTTCCTCTTTTGGTCAGAATTTGTTCACCTAAAGTCAAAAACTAAACAAAGTTGGAGCATCTAAAATTACCTTTAATAGCAGAACATATTTTATGGATCATGGGAACCCTATTACATGTCTGGGATAGTCACAGCTCTTAACCTCCTCCTTTTTTTTTTTTTTTTGGGCAAGACTTTCATTATGGGTATACATTTTTGGGACATTGGGTTATATCAATATCTATCTGTGTAATCTGATAATTTTCATAGTACTTAATATACACACATATTTGTATGCAATGGGGGAATTCCCGGTGCTCCTTGTACTCCCTCTGTTTGTTAATCATGAGGGTCATCGGCAACTTAGGAACACACTATTTTTTATTATTGGCTGATGGTCTTCTGTATCTTGTCAGTGGGCAACATAAGTCATTATCATTTAATGTTAACATGTGCTGTGTGGCATGTTTGGAATTTTTTTTTTTTATATATACGCTTATATTGCAAACCTACCACGTATCTTACTTCTTGATTAAGATTCTTTTGAAATTGAAATGCGTTGGTCCCAGACGTAACAAATTGATCAAAGCTTGGTTGTAAGGAACGTAAAAACATCTTGTGACGTGTGTTGATAATTGGTTCTTGTGACATTATGGTTCAATTTTCTAATCGGCTTTATGAGTTTTAGAAGTGTTTTATGGATTATTAAATCAAATTTGTTTTATTAGTGTTTGTTCTTGTGGTGCCTGAAAAAAAATCTCACTTTTTGGACTTCTTTGGTTGTAACTGCTTATATAAAACATTGTTTTCATCCCACATTTCTGCCCAGGTTTACCTGCTCCTCCATAAGGTGCCCCAGTTAGAACTACAAATTTCTTTACTATTATATCAAACTGCCCATCCATAAACCTTAAACTGAGAAAAAAAAATCTCAATTAATATAAGGCATACCTGTTAAACAATAAGCCCATTTGCCATTTTTCTCGAAATCTGAGGAGGTTGGACACCATAGCCGAGGTTTATCTTCAGAAATACATGAGCTATAGGTTTTTCCTTTATATGTAAATGGTAGGACACAGACATCATCACTTTCAGTCACTAGGTTAAAAAAAAATGAAGAAGTATAACTGACAACAATCTATTACAGAGGAAGTATCCATAGATAACAAATGTTCAGACTTTATTAAAGGCAGCGCCAATATATTTGCACAAAATTCTTACCAAACCACCTGGGTGGAGCTATACATTACCAAGCATTACTACATATGTGTGAATTATGAGTGCTTTTACCTGGTGGGCAAAGATCTCCTCCAACATACTTAAGAACCAACATATCTTCTAAATGGTGATACTCCATTTTCATTGCTTTTGTATTGCCATAAGAAAGGGCAGTGTTTCCTGACTGAAGGCACACAGCACCATCACATTTACCAAATGGTAGATTTTCTGCTGCTGAACATACTCCAATGTAGTAGGGGGTTAACCCTGATGTCTGAAAGAAAAATCAGGTTCATTTTATTCACATGTATGTGCAGCACTGGAGAAGGTAAACAGTGCAGTTACACTGGTTGTACAACAGCAATGCTGTATGAGGAGCCCCGGTAATCAAATAACCATACTGGGGGACAATATTCTGTCCAAAAACTGCCCTAATGGTTGGGACATTGTAGCTGTGTGAGTGCACCTGCAGAAAAAGCACCGAAAGAAGGAAAAAAAACAAAAACAAAAAAACGCCCAAAAATGGTACAGACTGTGAAGGGTTGCACAGGGTATTGTAGATGTTGTTAGAAGATTAGAAACTGGCTCTGTTTGAGAGTGCTGCCAGAGACAAGAGCCATCACTGCCCTCTTTCCTCTGTGCAAGGTCTCTGTCACGCCCCTCTCTTTGCTGTGTGCAACCAGTTATGTATTTGCCTCATTGTGAAAAACACGGTCAAACTGTAGTGGAAGGAAGGGAAGTGGGCTATAGACCAAGCTAACTCACCAACCACAGTGCGGCTCTGAACAGCACCAAGTGCTACATGCACTTTGTCCCTGGGGGAATCAACAGGGATTTTTAATTTCTGGTGATAATTCTTTAAATCACATCTACATGGTAAAAATACATGTTTTAAACCTTAAAGTGGATGTAACCCAATGTCATCCTTTCTAAACTACTGCCATAGGGGTTATCTATAAGGATATACATGCCTCCTGCATGTATCTTTACCTGTCAAATGTCTCCCCTCTGTCTGTTACGAGAGCCAAAAAAATGCAGATTCTGTGGGTAGGCCTGTTGTCTGGAGCTCGGTGGGTGGAGTCGTGATGTCAGTAGACTCCCCGCCCACCTCTACATTCCCCTTGTCAACATGCATTTTTCTCCTGTGTATTTCTTACACTGAACTTCTGCTATGATCTCGAACATCCAGTGAAAAGACAGGAAAGTAACCACAGGCCCAATTATGCTGAGGTGTGGAACATCCAATCCTGGCAGAGCAGCAGAAGAAAGGAGTGGGAGGGGATTAAAAAATAATGCATGTGTTTTAGGCTAGTGCACGAGATATGTAAATCACTTGTCACTCACAACAAGGGGGAGGAATTGACAAAGTTATTCTCTGTTTGTCAAGATTTATCTCACTGAACTGTAAAAGAGGATTGCTCAGAGATGGAGTAACTCTTTGTGGCAAGACTGGGCTCAAATGATAGGAAATCTTATACTCTATAATAATTCGGGTTTACATCCACTTTAAAGTCAAACTTAAATTTACTTATGTCTCCTTTCCTAGCAACACATACTTTTCTTTTGATCCCCAGCTGTTCTGTACAGCTGCTGGGGCCCAAAGTAAACAAATGTCTTGTACTTAAAGCAGAACGACACTGCATCTGACCACCACAAACCAAAAAAACAGAGCATCTCCTCTCCTAAAGACTCCTGGGATGCAGGACATCATTTACCTAGGCCTGGAAACCAGGAAGTGACTGAATAAAATGTAAAAAAAAAAGTTTAAAACAAGTAAATAGAATATACTTTCCTATTTACTAACAGAGGTCGACCGATATATCGGCCGATATTTGGCCTTTAAGAAAATCCGCATCGAACGATTTTTGTGCAAAAATCTGCCGATTACCTCCCTTCCCCACACTCCACTGACAGTTTCACACACTGAGCGGCTCTGTGCTCAGTGTGTGAAACCGATTTGCAACTGGATGCAGAGAGAGGAGCTGTCAGAATTCAGCGTGATGTCGGGGTGGGCGGGACCCAGATATCAAACACCAGCCAATGGGATAAGATCTGGGCAAGCCCAATCATTGACTGGTGTTTGATAGCTGCATTGCCCTGCCCACCCCCGACATCATGCTGAATTCTGACAGCTGGTCTCTGCATTCAGTTACATATAGTGTAACTTAAACTGACAAATCGGCTCAGTGTGAAACCTGCCAGTGCCAACCAGTGCCACCTGCCAGTGCCAACCAGTGCCAACCTGCCAGTGCCAATCAGTGCCAACCTGCCAGTGCCAACCTGTGTCACCTGCCAAAAAAAGAAAAATCGGCTTAAAATATCGGCCGCAATAATCGGCATCATATATCGGCCGGGCCGGTTTCTAAATATCGGCATCGGCCAGAGAAAAACCCATATCGGTCGACCCCTATTTACTAATGCTAACAGCATGAGGATTGATTATTTTTAATGTTGATTGGGAGATTGAATTTCCACTTTAAAGAATAGGAGGAGCTTTTGACTCCATGTGACAGCATGGGTGCTGGGGGAATGGGCCATTATTGTCACATAGATTTGGGAGAGCCTTCAGACATGTGTAAGCTCCCACTGAGGAGATTTGGGGCATACATAAAGTTGTCTGTCTTAATTTCCCAAGCACTGGGAAGCAAAGAAAAGGCAAATACATGCAGTTAGAATAGGGGGGACTACAGTAAACTTGTCGCTTTGCCCTGCTTGGCCTATGCACAGGTTCACTTTAAAGCTGAATTCCAACTTTTTCACCAAAAACTGGATTTTTTTCATCATACTTACCTGTAAAATCCTTTTCTTTGAGTACATCATGGGACACAGAGTTAGGCTAATATTCATTACCTGCTGGGTTATACTTCATCTCCAGGTGAATGGACACTGGTAGACCAAAGGTCTTTAGACAGGAAGTGATCCCCTATATAACCCCTCCCATACAGGAAGTACTTCCGTTTTGTAGCAAGCACTGAATCCTCAAAAAAAGGAGAGGGACCTCTGTGTCCCATGATGTACTCAAAGAAAATAATTTTACAGGTAAGTATGACGAAAAAAATCCTATTTTCTTTTTCATACATCATGGGACAGAGTTAGGCTAATATTCATTACTTGCTGGTAGTTCCTAGAGCAATAGCATTGAGGGGAGGGAGACACCCTGCCAAACAATAGCCATCACACCTTATACAGCAGCCCACAGTACACTGCGGCCGAAAGCCGTATCCTTGGCTAATCGAACATCCACTTAAAAAATTTTGTGAACGTATGCACTGAAGACCAGGTAGCAGCCTTACAAAACTGAACAGATACCCGATGGCGAAAAGCCCAGGAGGTTTTTAAACCCCTGGTAGTAGCTCTCACACTAAAAAGGGAGGAGCTATACGTTTCAGACCATAGACTTGAATGACCAATTGAAGGACCCAATTGGCAATGGAAGCTTTGCCTGCCCCTTCTTGGGTCCTTTTGGTAAAACAAAAAAGGAGTCTGATCCTCGGATCTCCGCAGGTTTAAACAAATAAACCTTGACTGCCCAGACAACGTCCAAGGAATGCAATCATCTCTCTTCCGCCGAACGAGGCTGAGAGAAAAAAAGAAGGCAAAATAAAGCCCTGATTTAAATGAAAGGCTAAAACCACTTTTGGCAAGAAGGATGGAACAGGTCAGGTCGTAACACGACCCTCTCGTGGTGAACGATCAAGTATGGTTCCCTGCACGAAAGGGCCGCCAACACCAACACCCTTCTAGCCGAGGCAATGGCCATCAGGAAGGCTAGCTTGCTTACAGCAAGTCTAAATGAATTTCCTTGCTAGATGCAAATGGTTGTTTCTGTAACACAGACAGCACCAAATTCAAGTCCCAAGGACACATAGGTGACCTAACGGGGGGAAGCAAACGAGTTGCCCCCTGCATAAATGTTCGGACCAGCGAATGGGAGGCTAAAGGTCATTTGGAAGAATACTGACAGGGCCGAAATCTGACCTCTGATTGTACTCAAAGCCAATCTGATTTCCACAGCTAACTGGGAGAATTCTCTCTTTTCTACAATCACGTATTTCTGAGGACGCCATTTTCTGGCTTCACACCAAACAATATAAGGCTTCAAGACCTTACGATAGATCTTCCTAGCGACAGCTTTTCTAGCATTCACTAGGGTAGACACCATTGGTCCCGAGATGCCACGGTCCTTTAACACCCTGGCTTCAATAGCCACACTATCAAATTTAGAGACAATAAATTGGGGTGGAATATAGGACCTTGAGACAGTAGATCGGGGCGACGTTGAAGCATCCATGGCCCGTCTATTGTCAGTCTCACAATCTCCAGGAACCAGGGCCTTCTGGGCCAGGCTGGTGCTACCAGAATGACTGGAACCCCCTCTCTCCAAATCCTGCGCAACAAATGTGGAAGGAGAGGGATCGGTGGGAAAGAATAAACCAGGGAGTACTGGCTCCATGAAACTACCAGATCATCTGCTCCGATTGCCAGAGGATCTCTTGTTTGGGACACAAACTGCTTCAGGTGATACAACACTAGGGATATGACTAGGTTCATCAGGAACTACCGACGACATAGGTGTGCCCTTCCCTGTAGTGTTAGTACCACTCCTCTTTTTTGAAGACATTTACAAGCCACAAAAAGAGTACCTGAGTGTAGTATTAAAACATCTCAGAAGGGAGACCCTTTAATAGGGCTCACCAAGCCCCTATGCAACAATCCTGCTAAACACCTTTAGTCTGCCAAGCAATACCTGGTAACTCACGTGACCCGGGTAAGGAGAAATAACTGCTGCAAATGCCTGGTTCAGAGTCTGCCCTGTGTTCCACAGCTGCCTTCTGGAAGCACTGCATGCTTGGCAGACACAGCTTAAATAAGTTGGCTGTGCGCAGAATGTTCTCCTGGCGAACGGGAGTGGCCGTATTCGCGTGAGACGCGAATCTTCGTGCACCAGATAAAGGCTATGGCGCATGCGCGGCGAAGCCGGTAAGCCATGGCCACCAAACAAACTGCTGAGCCCAGCGGTGCTCTTGCGAATGCACATGTGCCATGGCGAACCGAGGTGAAATGGCGCACCGTCGTACGCCATCATACAGGTAAACAGCCAGACACAAGCAAAAGATAGACTTTGCAAACACCCGCAGCTAGGCAAAAACTCCCCCGAATGGTCACCGCACACAGGTGTCCAGCCTCTAGCTAGCTTGACTGATTGTTACAATCACTGGGACACCCCACAATAAGTAAATAAAGGGGTTTCACTCACTCGGGCAACTTAGAAACGAAAAGCGTAAACTTCACCCATCACGGCGGGTTCCTGTCACTTGAGGACCTTCAAGGACTGGGTACCCTTTTCATGTTTAGGGTCCACTCCCTTGGACCTGTACAGCACCCTGAAGGAATGCCTTAGCGCTGTGCTGTCCAGGATTCCACTTTGCAGGGTCCAGCGCCCGAAGGCCGCCAGGCAAGACCTCACAGGATCTTGAGTCCTCTTTGCGAGGCTCGGGTACCATTTATCCAAGCATATAAAGCCTGTGTCAAATGGATCCGATCGGTCCATCCCTTGATTCATTTAAGAACCGTTTGTGGGACTAGAGACCTGGAGCTCAGAGAGCTCAAACAACTGTGCCATCCACCTTGCAGACACTGGTAAAAAACTGAAGTACTTCCGGTATGGGAGTGGTTATATAGGGGATCACTTCCTGTCTAAAGACTTTTGGTCTACCAGTGTCCATTCACCTGTAGATGAAGTATAACCCAGCAGGTAATGAATATTAGCCTGTGTCCCATAATGTATGAAAAATAAACTGAATAGAATGATCAGACCCAGCATAGATCATAGCTCTGAACCATGTTGTTATGGTGTCTGCAGATCCCCTGAAATTCTGTGTTTAGTTTTGGCTTTGTAGCATGTGACACTCTGTATATCCTGATAGACTGTCTCTTCCACAGCCACTTCCTGCAGCAGCTAGAGTCTGTAACACTTCACTTTGTTGTCTTTCAGACTCTACAAATTATGGAACTTCCTTCACAGCTCTGGTGGTGGGTGGGATTGAATACATCCTAATTAGCATTCAATTCCACCCACAGGAAGAGGCCAAACCTCCCAAGTCCCGCCTCACAGATCACAGCATTATTGAAAAAGGAAACCCCTTCATACACAGCCTGTTCTGAGAGCTAGCTATGGTGCTCCTGGTCAGGATGGAATGGATCACAATTAAAATTCAATCTTGCTCAGTTAAATATGACAGCCAGTGAACCGGGAGAATCCCACCCCTCAGATCCCCGCCCTCCTAAAGCCATGCTCTCTGTGAAGTAATTTACTTAAGGAAACGCCTTCATAATAACCTCCCATAGCCCGTCCTCTGTAGTCTTGCAGTAAGCTGTTATTCTTATGCATGCTGCAAGACAGGAATGACACAGCAGGAGGTATGACATTTACACCTTTCACCACACACATGAAGACCCAGAAACACCCACCGTAACTCTAGAACCCACCCACATCAACTCCCAGAACTGGTACAAGTGACTCCCATAGCCCACCCCAAAGCTACAGGGGCTCAAAGGATCATGGGATGGGACATGTATTATCAGGACTGGAAAAAGCAGGAAACAGGGAGTCAGAGAACTTCTAAATTCAGCCAGGAGGAGTGACATCACAGACACAGAAACCTGCTGAATACAGTTAAAGGAGGTACGTTTCACACAAACTGACAGCGGGGCTGGGATTCATTTACATGCACCATGCATCTGTTTCTTTTTAGGGGGGGGGGGGAGCTGGAGTTCTTTAGACACACAAAAATGCAGTCAATTTTATGTGTTTGTAGGGCCTAATAGAGCCCAAATTTAAACAGTGTCCCTTTCTTTTCCTCCACCTCTTTCCTTAATCTGGGTCATAAAAAAGATTCACCGTAGAACTAGAATGCCTGGTCCCTACTGTGTTTTAGCCACCATTATCCGAAAATACAGAACTATGTCAGAACCAGAAAAGGGCGACATTGACATATGATACCCTATACTAGCAGCATGCGGAGGAGGCGAACCACTGCTCTCACCAGTGCTGGCCTCCAATGGTCTGACACCCCCAGCACAGTCCTCCAATCAACAAGACTATTTTGATAGAATGAGCATCAGCCGGGCATGTTAGACTACTGGAGACCTGGGCTGATGCATTCTGTGTGAAAGCTGCCAGCACAGTGCAGCTCGTCATGGCCGGGATACATAAAAATTTTCATAATTCAAAGATACAAACATTATGTTGAAACAGAGTAACCTAAATAATGGTGCCACTTTACACGAAACCAACTGACAATGGTCAAATTAGTGTCTTGAGATCCAGATAGCAAAGCCTTTGGATAAAGGAAAGCCAGGGTAAATAACCCCATTGTTTCAAAGGGTAAGAACCCTGCTTTTCCCCAGACAATGGCAGAAGACGCCCAGTTAATTATACACCAGAAGGACACCAGTCACAAGTAGAAACAGAACTAAGTGTAAAAAAAAATATATATATATATATATATATATATATATATATATATATATATATATATATATACACACACACACACAGTGGGGCAAAAAAGTATTTAGTCAGCCACCAATTGTGCAATTTCTCCCATTTAAAAAGATGAGAGGCCTGTAATTGTCATCATAGGTATACCTCAACTATGAGAGACAAAATGTGGAAACAAATCCAGACAATCACATTGTCTGATTTTTGAAAGAATTTATTTGCAAATTATGGTGGAAAATAAGTATTTGGTCACCTACAAACAAGCAAGATTTCTGGCTCTCACAGACCTCTATCTTCTTCTTAAAGAGGCTCCTCTGTCCTCCACTCATTACCTATATTAATGGCACCTGTTTGAACTTGTTATCAATATAAAAGACACCTGTCCACAACCTCAAACAGTCACACTCCAAACTCCACTATGGTGAAGACCAAAGAGCTGTTGAAGGACACCAGAAACAAATTTGTAGACCAGCACCAGGCTGGGAAGACTGAATCTGCAATAGGCAAGCAGCTTGGTGTGAAGAAATCAATTGTGGGAGCAATAATTAGAAAATGGAAGACATACAAGACCACCGATAATCTCCCTCGATCTGGGGCTACACGCAAGATCTCACCCCATGGGGTCAAAATGATCACAAGAACGGTGAGCAAAAATCCCAGAACCACACGGGGGGACCTAGTGAATGACCTGCAGAGAGCTGGGACCAACGTAAAAAAGGCTACCATCAGTAACACACTACGCCGCCAGGGACTCAGATCCTGCAGTGCCAGACGTGTCCCCCTGCTTAAGCCAGTACATGTCCGGGCCCGTCTGAGGTTTGCTAGAGAGCATTTGGAAGATCCAGAAGAGGATTGGGAGAATGTCATATGGTCAGATGAAACCAAAGTAGAACGGTTTGGTAGAAACACAACTCGTCGTGTTTGGAGGAGAGAGAATGCTGAGTTGCAACCAAAGAACACCATACCTACTGTGAAGCATGGGGGTGGCAACATCATGCTTTGGGGCTGTTTCTCTGCAAAGGGAACAGGACGACTGATCCGTGTACATGAAAGAATGAATGGGGCCATGTATCGTGAGATTTTGAGTGAAAACATCCTCCCATCAGCAAGGGCGTTGTAGATGAAACGTGGCTGGGTCTTTCAGCATGACAATGATCCCAAACACACCGCCCAGGCAATGGAGTGGCTTTGTAAGAAGCATTTCAAGGTCCTGGAGTGGCCTAGCCAGTCTCCAGATCTCAACCCCATAGAAAACCTTTGGAGGGAGTTGAATGTCCATGTTGCCCAGCAACAGCCCCAAAACATCACTGCTCTAGAGGAGATCTGCATGGAGGAATGGGCCAACATACCAGCAACAGTGTGTGACAACCTTGTGAAGACTTACAGAAAACGTTTGACCTCTGTCATTGCCAACAAAGGATATATAACAAAGTATTGAGATGAACTTTTGATATTGACCAAATACTTATTTTCCACCATAATTTGCAAATAAATTCTTTCAAAAATCAGACAATGTGATTGTCTGGATTTGTTTCCACATTTTGTCTTTCATAGTTGAGGTATACCTATGATGACAATTACAGGCCTCTCATCTTTTTAAGTGGAAGAACTTGCACAATTGGTAGCTGACTAAATACTTTTTTGCCCCACAGTATATGTGTGTATCTATATAGATCTATAATATGTTCAATTACAATGTTGCAACGCATTTTGTAAAAATCAATGTGTACTGTAGTCATCCAAGTATTTGACAAGGATTTGGCACCAGTTTGTTATGGTTAAAAGGTGATGTTTGATTCCATAAGTCTCTGTCAATCTCAATATATTGGGTTAGGTAGAGATTTCTTATAGCCAGAAAGGTACACGGGATGGGGACAGCAAAGGACAGGTCAAAAGGCCAGCAATCACCATATTATATTAACATGAAACATGTTAAAACACATTTCATACTAGCACTAGACATCATATTCTGATTACACCTTCACCATGATCACAGATGGGTGGGTGAGAATCAGGGCAGTTATCTCCTATGTTTGGAACCAATCACGAGATGGTAAACATGAAGTGAGGGGGGTAACCATCCAAGAATTTGCACCATACAAAAGGAGACACATACATGATCGGGGGGGGGGGGGGGGGGGGGGCGACGACGACCTCAGAGGCTTGTTTTCTCGAGTGACAAGAGATATTGTGTTTTTGAGGCGCGATTACCGCAAATTTTTTTTAAACACAGACAATTGGGCTACCCTTGGGTTATTTGTCAAATATTAAGGAAAATATTTTTATCACTGTGTTGATGTCTTTGGTAGGGTGTATGAAATATTATTCACCAGAAAATCCGGTTCTGTAAAAAGTTGTATAATTATACTTGTAAATTAATAAAAATTATTTACTTAATTCCATTGGGAGATATTTATACGTTGGTAAGAATTCCCCATAGACTAACAAACTCAGGAATTTATTATGGTATGTTACTGATTGTCTGAACAAAGCTCACTTTTTTTACCGTAAAGTTGGAGGCACTGCGCAAAACACTAAAATTTTATGTAATTCACATTCCCCATATGTATTAAGAGTTCATACCACACTCACAACAAGCTTCTTACATTTTTAATCACGAACACACAAAAATATGCCACATTCTTTGTAATGCAGCCTGGCTGCATAACAAGTACAGAAAATAAAACATCTTTGCGGTTTCCTAGTTTTCTTTTCCTACATCTGGCTACTCCATCTCTGAGACAAAACAAAAATGAAGGCTTGGGAGTTCCACCTCTGCTGGCTGCATGCTATTCAGATAAATAACTCACTTAAAATAGCAACTAGATAAAGATGTTGACTGGTGAACCAGTAACTTTAAAAGGAAGTCATCAACATCAGTACCAGCACTTCAGATGTGACAGGTTTCCTTTCAAAACACACACTCAAAACTCTGCATGACCACATCGCTTTGGTCATAAGAGCCAAGGGTCAGATATAATAGCCAAAACAACTGCAGTATCAAATAATATGCAGAGGAAATGTATAACAAAAGCATTCACATACATCTGAAAACTATTAAAATAGTATTTTTGTCCAATTAACTGGATCTGTTTTCATGCTGTAATTAGATATAAACATGTATACATGCAAAGCCAGGTCCTCTTACCTTGTAGGTTTGCCCAGATAGGCTAGACAGGTTAAATGTGTAATGACGCTGCTGGTCCATCAGAGAACATCCAGACAATATTTCCTCATCAGGACACACTAATGGGGTGCCCCACTCAAACACATAATTGCATTTAGCTTCTTGGACAAACTTTGGACTTCCCTGTTAATTAGGAATGAAATAAAAGTATGTATTATCTAATTAAAAGTTCTATAAAAGCCTGAAATGGTAAACTGACAAATAAATGTATTTACCAGGTCTACTCCCTTTTTGCAACGAAAGATGATAATGGTAGAATAGTTTAACTGTTTGTCCGCATCACATTGTGTCGAGCTGTTCATTGTGATCGAGACTGTTTGGTTTGCAGCATCCATCTGAGGAGGACTAGTTGGGCGACCAATATCCTTTAAAGGAATTAAAAGCGGGTTAGAACCAAAAATGTTTTAAATGTTGTTCAGGTAATTACACAAATCCAATTACACAGCTCCACAAAAACTTTGACTGTATTCACACTTCAGCTGTAGTTGCATAAACCGCTTTCGGACCAGCTGCGGCAGTTATACTGCGGCAGGTTGGCTCCCCTGCACGAGCCGTCATAGCTGCTTTAGCAGGCATGCACCGCCAGAGGTGTCTTTGCAGCCAATGCGTGTGCCCGGCAGGGGCGTTTGTCGGCCGGGCTCCCACGATCGCTCGTGAAGGAGAAACACACAAATCCCAGTTCTCACAGGGGAGTAGAGACAGATTGTGTACTCCTGTTAAGTAGGAACACCGATCGGACTCCTCCCCTAGTCGGTCCAACCCCCCCCCCTCCACAGTTAGTACACACCTAGGGAACAATGTTAACCCCTTGCTCGCCCCTAGTGTTAACCCCTTCCCTGCCAATGACATTTATACAGTAATCAAAGGCTATTTTTTAGCTCTGATCGCTGTATAAATGTCACTGGTCCCAAAAAAGCGCCAAAAGTGTCCGATCTGTCTGCCACAGTCATGATAAAAATCGCTGATCACCACCATTACTAGTAAAAAAAAAAAAAAATAATAATAATAATAATAATAAAAATGACATAAGTCTATCCCCTATGTTGTAGACACTAACTTTGCGCAAACCAATCAATATACGCTTATTGCAATTTTTGTTACCAAAAAAATGTAGAAGAATACATCTCGACCTAAACGGAGGAAAAACTTAAATTTTTTTTTAAAAAATTTTGGATATTTATTTTAGCAAAAAGTACAAAATATTGTGTTTTTTTCAAAATTGTTGTTCTTTTTTTAGTTTATAGTGCAAAATATAAAAAACGCAGGAGGTGATAAAATAGCACCAAAAGAATGCTCTATTTGTGGGGAAAAAAGGACATCAATTTTGTTTGGGTACAACATCACACGACCGCACAATTGTCAGTTAAATCGACGCAGTGTCGTATCGCAAAAAATAGCCTGGTCAGGAAGGGGGTAAATTCTTCCGGGGCTGGTTAAAAAGCAAAGACAAACATACAAGCATGTCTGCAAAGAGCAGAATAGGGGTCCAGTCACCCTAAAGTGGTGGTACAGGCTGAAGGTTTTTTACCTTAATGCATTCTCTGCATAAGGTTAAAAAAAAAAAAAAAAACTTCTATTGTCAGCTCCCAACTCAAGCGCCAACCTTCGCAACCCCCCCCCCCCCCAAATACTTACCTGAGCCTGATCTCAATACAGTGCTGTTCCAGAGAGCAGCCGCACTGCTCTCTATTCCTCCTCACTTGAGTGAGAGCAGTAAGAGTTATTGGCTCCGCTGCTGTCAATCAAATCCAGTGAGAAGGGTGGGTGTGTGTGTGTGTGTGGGGGGGGGGGGGGGCGCAGGACTGAGCCACACTGTGTGTGTTTATGCACACTGCACATTTATGGGAAGCTGCACAGTTCCCCATCCAACATTTCAGAATTTGGAGGGGACATAAAAATATGTTGGTTATCCTCCTTTTTAGGGCTCTCGGGGGGTTTGTGAGCTTTTAATACAGCAACCTGGCATTACTACTGCCCATAGCGGAGAAGTAGAGGAGCTGGATGTGATGGCAAAGCTTTGAAGTGGATTTAAAGTGATTGTAAAGTCTTTTTTTTTTTCAATAAAAATAACAAGCATGTTATATTTACCTGCTCTGTTGCAGTGGTTTTGCACAGAGCAGCCCATATCCTCCTCTTCTGTTGTTCCTTTTCTGTGCTCCTGGCCCCTCCCTCCTGTTGAATGCCCCCACAGCAAACGGCTTGCACCCGGGCCGAGTCACAGCTCCCTGTGTCCATTCAGACACGTAGCTGTGCCCCCTCTCTCTCCTGATTGGCTGACTGACTTTGACACCAGCGGGAGCCAATGGCGCCGCTCCTGTTTCTCAGCCAATCGACAGGGAGAGTCTTGGCTGGCTGATACACTCATGGACAACGCTGGACAGAGATGGGGCTCAGGTAAGTATTAGGGGGGGGCTGGGGCAGCTGCTGTACACAGGCTTTTTATCTTAATGCATAGAATAAAAAAAAAACTTCTGACTTTACAACCCCTTTAATGAGAATCTCTCATACATTTCAGTGAATTTGGTTTGCTGCTTGAAATTGGGCAGCATATGGTTCTGGCGAGTTTGAATTCTTTTTGCTCATGGCTGGGAAAGACACAGTTTTGGCGGATAGTTATTTGCATGGTGCTAGAAGATCATACGGACTTTGTACAAGATTATTTTGATTAGTATAAGAGCCAATCTGATTACTATCAAAGACTTATATTTAAGACCACATAATTGTTATCGCTTGATGGTAATGTGTTTGATAGATTTATGGAATATTTTCATACACCAACTGTGGGGTGCTGCATTTTTCACTAGTGTATAATATTTAAGGTGTTAGTATCAACCTATATGGCCAGCTGACTTTTTTATTTTTTTATCTAGCGCCATTTCCCTTTTTTCTATTAAGTTCTCTTGCTATGCTCAGAACTTAGCATGCTCTGTAGCGCAAAAAATAAAAACCACAGAGGCGATCAAATACCACCAAAAGAAAGCTCTATTTGTGGAAAAGAAAGGAAGTTAATTTTGTTTGGGTGTAGCGTCACACGACCGCACAATTGTCAGTTAAAGCGCCGCAGTGCCTAATTGCAAAAAGTGGCCCGGTCATTCAGCAGCCAATTCTTCCAGGGCTGAAGTGGGTAAATATGGCAGTTTGAAGTAATTTGAAAAGTTTGCAGTTCTAAAATTAACTTCCCAACATACAAACATAAAAGTATTTTACAGAAACAAGCGAAAAGTTTTAGGGCACTTTCACACTGGTTTGCTTCAAAACTGCCAGTAAAATGCCTATGCGTTAATGAAGCTTTTTTGCAGCATTTGCAGTGCTGTTTTTAATAGAAATGTGACTCAAAAACTGCACCAAAAACGCTTACTACGGGCGTTTTTGAGGTGCTTTAATGCGGTTCCCATTCATTTCAGTGGGGAGGGAGGAGTTATTTTAGCTCTACAAACGTAGATGCTGCGAGCAGGATTTTTTTGCACTGCAACGGAAACGCACCGCCCCAGTTTGAAAACATTTATTGATTTTACAGGAAAGCATTTTTCTTGAGTTTTTCAGAAACTTTTTTTTTTTTTTAAACACAAAAAAGTGTTTGAAAAACTCCTCAGTGGGGAAGGGCCCTTAATTCTGCAGCATTTAATTAGAACACTACATTGCACCTTTCCTACTAATAAATCCAATAAAGGAAAACACAGAGATTCATACTTACAATTGGTTCTCCACTAGATGTGACCCTGCATGCTGCTGCGCCTGGTTGACATTTAACACCAACAATCTCGTTTAAAGGCTGACATAAACTTAGGTAAAAGACTGCAGAATCTGACTCCTCGCTCTGCAGGACCTCATAGTAACCCACGTGCTTCATCAAAGGACCCAGATTAATAGTGGAGGTGCCATTCTGCACTGAGCATTCAACCTGGGGAAAGGAAATAAAAGATCACCAGACAATGAACAACTGCAGTTTGGATCTAATATACAACACATGCTAGGAACAAAAATATGCACACCTTTTTCTCACAGGCCAGAGACGTGTGCCATGTAAACTGCCAGGTACAGGTGTCTTCACTGAAGGACACAAAGGATGGAAGGCTGCCAGCAGCTGAGTCTGATCCACACACAAAGGTGATAACACTCTGGTGTTTGAATGATGGGTTCTTGCTGCATTCATCGCCATCTTTATAAACTAGCCTCAGCATCTGATCTGAGTAGGTGAGCTGGCTCTGGGCCTTTCCTGCATTCAAGTGCTTTCCACCTTCTGATACACACACTCCTACAGACACAGAAAAAAAAAATATTTCAAACCTTATATTTCCAAATAAATATTCAAATCATAAGTAATACTAAATATTCTAATTTTCAGATGCACTGCCCTGGAACTGGTATGCAGCCAAATCATCAGCCGTTTTGAAACAAACTTATAGGCTTATACAATATTAAAGAAAATTATCTTTACTACTTTAGGACCTGGCCTATTTTTCAGACTCAGTGTTTACAAGTTAAACTCATTTTTTTTGGTAGAAAATTACTTCGAACCCCCAAACATTTTTTATATATAAATAATTATTTTTTTATATATTCTTAGTTTCATCCGTCCAAAGAATGCTTTTCCAGAACTGGTCTGGCCTTTTTGATTTTTTTGGGCAAAGTCTAATCTGGCATTTCTATTCTTCAGGCTTATGAATGGTTTGCACCTTGTGGTGAACCCTCTATTTGCTCTCGTGAAGTTTTCTCTTGATTGTAGACTTTGACAATGATACGCCCACCTCCTGGAGAGTGTCCTTCACTTGTCTGGGTGTTGTGAATGGGTTTTTCTTTACTGTAGAGAGGATCCTGCGATCATCCACCACTGTTGTCTTCCATGGACGTCCAGGCCTTTTTATGTTGCTAAGCCCATCAGTGCATTCTCCTTTTCTCAGAATGTACCAAACTGTTGATTTGGCCACGCCTAATGTTGCTGCTATCTCTCTGATGGATTGGATTCATTTTTGAAGCCTTACAATGGCTTGTTTCACTTGCATGGGCAGCTCCTTTGAACGCATGATGTAGGTTCACAGCAATAGATTCCAAATGCAAATACCACACTTAAGCCTCGTACACACCCTTAGATTTTCGGACGACCGAACGTCCATATTTTTTGTGACATGCTAGTCTCATGTCGAAAGTGAAGAGGTTACTCACAATACGAAAATTTTCATATGACAGAATACGTCAGAAGTGACGTAATGTGTTAATAGTTTTGTAAGTATTTTTTTGTTTCTGAGCATGCATAGTCTTGCTCTTACAATTTTTTTCGTATAAAAACAGTACTAATGAAACAAAGTGCATGTTGAGTTCACATCTTCACACAATTTTATAGTCTGTACATCCAGCTTTTGTCTGACGAAAAAGCAAAATCAACAGTCGAAAGCACCGTACCAACGATCCTAAAGACAGCTCATCGTACAAATTATTCCATCCAATTTACATATCGTGTGTACGGGCCTTTAGAATCAACTTCAGACCTTTTACCTGCTTAATTGATGAAGAAATACCGAAGGAGTAGCCCACACCCAGTCATGAAACAGCTTTTGATTTAATTGTCCAATTAGTTTTGGTCCCTTGAAAAAGGGGCATGGCTATTCCTAAGAGCTGTAATTCCTAAACCCATCCTTCGATTTGGATGTACATACCCTCAAACTAAACCTGAGTGTGCACTTTCAGCCCATATTCATTATATAACAATAGTTTGAATATGTTTTGGAAAATACCTGAAAAAAATCTAAAATTGTGTTCAAATATATATAGACCTATCTGGATACGTAATACAAATCACTAAATTTTCATATAAGATTTAAAGTATAATTAAAGGCAAAGTTTTGTTTAGCTTTAGCTGAAGTGAAGGGGGAATACCGGTCAGGTTTTATTTCTGTGTCCCTGTTAGGGAGATGTACCTGGTAACCGCTCTCGCCGAAAGCAAAAAAATACTGATGACCGTTCTCACCGAAAGTGAAATAAAATCACAAATTTTGAGCGGCCACTAGAACAGAAATAGAAAATAAATCTTCCAATATATACAATAGTTCTGGTGACTACCAGGATTTCTTCTCACTTCCTTTTGTGGCTATGGGACAGGAAGTGAAAGAATCTCCCCAATGAGAGAACACAGCCAGCGGTAAATATTAAATATTCTTAACCTCTCTGTCTAAAAAGATGTGCTTTTATTGCAGCCTGTGTCCCTACCAGAGGAATTCACTCACACTCCCTGTTCTAATACCCATCAAATCAACAGAACGGGGGACACTTCTCTAAGTCCTGCCTGGCACCCATTACCCACTTTGTCTCTTTGAGATCTGGTAGGCCCTGGTAGGCCCAAAGAGTGAACAGGTTAAAACAAGCTGCAGTAGCGCCACCCCCCTTGTGCCCACACGGTGGATCACAGGCTCTTCCAATCGTCCTCTGCAGCAGTGTGAACCAGAAGTGCTCAGCTCAGGGTTTTAGAAAAAAAACGGCAATCTCCCTAATGGGTCACAGATAGAGAAAAAAAGGCATGCTCCACCAAAACGCCATGCAACCATAACATAAGTACGTACATAAGTATGTAGCCAGGAAGTGGCGGATAAGAAGCTTCAGAAAAATCAGCATCATTGAGCTGATCTGAGCATTTCACAAAAAGTGAAAAAAAGCAAAAAAAAAAAAAAATGACAATTGTTAATGATACGCGGTAATTTCGCAAACTCAAGGTCATTTATTTTTCATATACTTTTAGGATGAATTCACACCAACCACATGTTAAAATAATCCATTTAAAGGGTTACTAAACCCACAGCAGTTGTATATGCAGTTAAGTATGTTTGGTATACTCACTGTGGAACCTAAGGGGTTAATGCTCTGCATTGTGTGAAAAAGGCTGTTTGATCCTGTAAGCATAGATCCTCCCCTTATTGCATTGTCCCCAAAACATCTCCGGATAAGAGAGATAGTGGAGTCAGTCTGCACATGTTGTTTGGCATGTATTGCTAGAGTTCTTTTTTCTCTCTTTGGAGAGATTATGTGATCAGCACAGGGCCAATCAGCACTGTCCAGACAGAGGGTCAGGGGTCTTGAATCCCTATAGGACAGCTCAGTGTAGTATGAAAACTCCTCCTACAAGCTTTAACCAGTGCTCAGCCAGACACTGATAGAAGTCACAAGACTGCTATATTCTGCCGATGAGAAAAGGTATTTAGCAGTTTATATTTACCAATTATTGCATTTTCATGTTTTGTGTACTGTGGGAGACCAGATATAGTGAATGCAGGGTCCAGAGTTTAGTAACACTTTAAAGTCTGAGTCCAGTCCAACACTAAAATCCCTGCATCTACAGACATTCACGATCTAACACTAACCTATCTAGCCCTGTAAAGAAGAAATCAGTATACATACCTTTTTGAAGCTGATCTAATCGGCAGAAGTTCTGCAAAGAAAACAGCCATGAATGGGGAGTGACCTCATCTATAGACTTACTATGGAGTTTCCGTTGTTGGATGTGTCCTCTGCACCCTCCTCCACAGTGAGGTCGGGGCTAACAGCTCAGCGTGAGATCGGCTTCAGAAAAGGTATGTATACGGATTTCTTCTTTAGAGGGCTAGATAGGTTAGTGTTAGAGCACAGATTTCTGTAGACGCAGGGATTTTAGTTTTAGGGTGGAGTTCTACTTTAAGGGTGCGCTCATACTGGGACGGTTTAACCAAACTGTGCCCAAGTTCACTTGTCTCTCGTCCCTTGCTGGTCTGCACTTACATTGGACTATAAAGGAAATGTTCTTGGGCAAATTTATTCTAGCCAGCCCAAAGTGATCCCTGCTTCAATAGCTATGGATAGTTCTGTGCTCCAGCAAGGTTTGCAAACTATACCAGACCACAAGGGAACAATGTCCGGGACCACCACTTCTAGGTGATCCTGAATGTGTTTCGAAGCACTCACACTAAACAAACGAACCAGAACAAGGGGACAAACTGTACCCAGAATCAGGAGTGCCAGTGTGAATGCACCCTTAGAGTGCAGCTGGTGTTGGTTGTGTATCGGTGCCATGCGTTTTACAACAGATTTGAAAAGAACATTTCAACTGTCACCCACTCTTTATTCAGGGAATTTCAAACTTACCAGCTGCGGCATCGCAAAACTCAGGCTTAACGGCACTGCAAATATTTAACTTCATTGATCTTTGACGATCATTAATAGCATAACCATCTTTGCTTGATAAGGATGACAGATCAAAGAGATAACCTGGAGAAGGGACAGTTAAATTAGTCACATATAAAACTTAAGATACTGTAAAGTACAAAGATGGCATACAACTGTTTACGTACAACTAAAGGCTTCTGTATGACAGTCTAAACTAGTACCAAATACTGTTACCATGAGTTGCACAAGCCTCAAACAAAACAAAAAAAAAAAAATCTGATTCCTTTAGATTCCCTAAGTAAAAATTGGATTTTTCCTACATATTACCTGTAAAATCCTTTTCTTTATTGTACATTACAGGACACAGAGGCGGTTATATTAATAACTATTTGGGTCATAGGTGAATGGACACTGGTAGATAAATTGGGCTATATGTAAATAGACAAGGTAGATAAATCAAACAGGAAGTCCTCCCCTATATAACTCTTCCTATAAAGGAAGTACTTTAGTTTTGTAGCAAGCAATACATTTGCCAAAAAGAGGTGAGGGACCTCTGTGTCCTGTGATGTACTCCAAGAAAAAGATTTTACAGGTAAGATGTAGGAAAAATCCAAATTTTCTTTATAGTACATTACAGGACACAGACAGTTATATTCATAACTATTTGGCATGTCCTAAAGCAATGCCCTTGAAGGGAGAGAGACACCACAGAAAAACTGCCAGAGAAGGCGCTACTCTTACTGTTTGTAATACGCTGATGCCAAAGGCAGCATCTCCCACAGTTCTGACATCCACCTGGTAAAAACCTTGTGAATGTATGAACCAAAAAGACCAAGTAGTGGTCTTGCAAACCCGAGCCACTGACGCCTGATGGCGAAACGCCCAAGATGTGCCCACTCACCTGGTAGAGAAGCTCTCACCAGCAAGGGTGGGATTTTGCCCTTTCAAACCATAGGCTTAAATGATTAACTGGCGGATCCTATAAGAAATGGTTGACCTGGATGCCACCAGCCTTTCCAGATGTCTTTTGGCAACACAAACCAGGATTCCAGCCTGTGCTGTCAATTCAAATAAATCCTAATCACCCAAACTACATCCAGAGTATGCTGTAACCTTTTCTCTGCCAATTGTGGACTAGGAAAAAGAAAGGCAAGACACTCTAGGCAAGAAAGATGGAGGAGGACGCAGCATCATCTGAACACTATGCAAGACCAAAAATGGCTCCTTAAATGAGAGCCGCCAGCTCAGACATTCTTCTTGCTGAAGCGATAGTAACCAAAAGAAGCTACCCTTCAAGTCAAAGGACTAACATAGTTTCTCAAATTGGTACCAAAAGTTGGTTTCTGCAAGGACAGCCAAGACCAAAGTAAAGTCCCAAGGACACCAGGGTGGCTTTACACCCTGCATGAAACTTGAATCAAGGGGTGTTAAACAACAGTCTCTGGGGAAAAATGGATAGTGGCAAAAATCTGACCCTTAAATGGTACTTAAGACCAATCTCGTTTCCACTACTGATTGGAGAAAGGAAAAAATATCCCCTCACATATTTCCATGTGTGTCATTTCCTGGTTACACCCCAGGCATAAAAGATTTCTATGTCCTAAAATGGAAACTCCCAGAAGCCAGCTTGCTGGCGCTTAACAGTGCAGAGATAACAGGAACCAAGACCATTAGGTCTGGCTGGACCGGAAGTGACCAAGGAGCGTCCCCCACAGGATTCACTATGTCAGTGTACAAAGCCCTCAGAGGCTAATTCGGCTAACACTATTCTCTGTGTAACCACCTCACGGATTCTTCGCAAAAAATGTGGCAGAAATTGAAACAGAGAGAAGGCGTCAATTAGGGAGAAATGGTCCCTAAGATGTTACCAGTGCATCTACCCCTATTGCCAGTGGGACTCTCGTCTGGGACATAACCTGTCCAACCCATTGAAGAACTTGAAATTCAGGTGTATTGGCAAAAAGTCTTAAAATATTGATGGGCAGTATTCTCTCCTGTGAAGACCAAGTCCACTGACCTGTAGCCACCTTCAAACCAACTGGAGAGACTGGCATCAGTGGTTAATATCTTCCCAACCCCTGAAAGGAAGAATTTACACTTCTCCAGATTTTGAACCATAAACCACCAATTTTAGCTCTGCATTACCCCGGGAACAGAGCCCGTCGGCAATCCTATACCTGGATCTTCATGTTCTAGACAGAGAGAATGATCCTCTACAAAAGACCTGTAGGATGACTGTGTGTAGGGAACATGCTTCGACCTAGATAAAACTTCCTCCGGTAGAAATGTATCAAAGGAAATTCTGGAACCATCTGCTTCCTGAGCAAAGATTATTGAGGTATACAGAGATTGACACCCCCGTGTGGCTCGCGAATGCGCAGTGGGTGCCCGGCTATGGTTAAAATGCCGGTGCTGCCGAGCGGAGGGGGAGACGGGCGGGCTTCGATCCCCCGCATCGCTGGACCCTGGGATAGGAAAGTGTCTGATTATTAAAAGTCAGCAGCTGCAGTATTTGTAGCTACTGACTTTTAAATTTTTTTTTTTTTTTTAATCGGAACACCGATTTAAACAAGTTGCTAGCAGGCTTCAGCACTACAATTTATTTATAACATGGAGCCTGCAAAGCATTGTCCCCGCAATCAGTAGACTCCTGACAGCGGTCTGCCTGTACCTCCATACGGGCATTAAGTGGCAGTGTCACATCACCAGGAAGTGGAAAAAGAGCTAGTGGCTAGTGTGTCCTAGTAGATAAGGCACCTCATCCCAAAAATAGAGTATAATAGAAAACAGGAGAGGGGGAGGGGATTACAGCGGTGCCAAGAACAACTAAACACAATAGATAGATATAGTAGAAATATATACATTTTATTACAAATTGTTAAAAAAAAAAAATAATAATAATTTTGGTCAACAGAATAACCATATAGTGCTCCATTTTTCTACTGTGATTTAACCATTTGTAATGTTTGGTTTTTAAACTTTTATTAATAAAATGTATATATTTCTACTATATCTATTGTGTTAAGTTGTCGTTTGTACCGCTTTAATCCCCTCCCCCCTCTCCTGTTTTCTATTATCACCAGGAAGTGTGAGTGAACTATGAGGGTGCCGAGTCCATTAAAGCGCACTTCCGCCTAAAAAAAAAAAAAAAAATTAAAGTCAGCAGCTACAAATACTGCAGCTGCTGACTTTTAAAATAAGGACACTTACCTGTCCAGGGTGCCCATGATGTCCTCACCTGAAGCCGACCCGTCCCTCGGCTCCGGGAGGGGGCGCCGGCATCTTAGGTAAGGGAATCAGAAAGTGAAGCTTTGCGGCTTCACAGCCTGGTTCCCTACTGCACATACACAAGTCGCGCTGCGCATCCTGACTGGTCCCTGCTGTCTTCTGGGGCTTGTGCGCCTCCCAGAAGACAGCATGGGGGACAGAGGAGGGGCCGAACATGTCGTAGATTGCCATGGATATTGCGGCGATCTTTCACCAGAAGTGGGAGCAAATACCTGTATTAGACAGGTATCTGCTCCCCCCTGAAAGGTGCCTAATGTGACACCAGGAGGGGGCTTTAATCCGGACAGCGGAAGTTCCATTTTTGGACTACAAGCCGTCTGCCGCGGTGGACGACGGTATGCGTAGTTTGTTCTGTACTATACAAGTCAACATAATCTAGTCAAGTCAAATAAGGACTGGGTGGATGTGAACAAAAAAAAAAAAAAAAAAAACCTGGTGAGCTCCTGCAGCTTTCAAACAGACAGCCTGTATGGAGGTACGGGCAGAAAGTTGCAGGGCTTGTCTGCAGAAGCCTGACATAGCATTCCTGATCCACTAATCATGGGTGCAATGCTTTCCAGGCTTCTGCAAGAAAAAGTACTAAATGTACTTTTTTTCCTGCAAAAATATGTGCATTTATTTTCTTGAAAGGTGAACTTATCCTTAAAAAAAAAAAAAAAAAAAAAAAAGATGTAAACATTTTCTGGTTACCTTTTTATGTGCTTTTTACTTGCTTAAAAATCCTACTATCCCTGCATTGTAATGTTTAGGAGGGGGCTGTGGAGTAATGTAGTGTTCACAGTTCTTCATTATCATCGAATTTAAACACTGTCGTAACAAAGGGTTAAAACTTTAAAACTGCTCTCCTGAATTTTTCGTTAACGAGATATAGCTTGCTTTGTATGGGGACAAAGACTATATGGAAATTTTCAGAATCAGCCATGACACCTTCTCTGTATAAAGAGCTAAAAGTGAAGAAATTTTTTTTATAAAGCTTTCTTCTTTTTTATTTTTATAAGTATGGTGTGTGAAACGTAAAAAAAACAAAAAAACAAAACACATAGTGGGGGCTTGCTCAAATTAAAATGCAGGATATATTTTTATCGTTCATAAACTTAATTTTCAATTAAACATTTTGGGACACTGTAATAACAGTATTACAAGTAAGCCATCCACACATTTCTATGGCTAATTCTACGTACAGTCTTACCTGTTGTAGGGTTTGTAACTCTGCAGTCATCATGTGTGTTTATCTTCAGTTCACAGGCATTAGGTGTACCCCAATAAAAGGTATAGTCACAGTCGTCTAAGAATGTAATCAGCTGTGGCTTGGAATCCTGACAACAACATTTAAAGTCAAAGTTATCATTGACATAACACAATCTTCAAGAAAACACAAAAGCACACCACCATCACAGATTTGAAAATGGCAAAGGCCCTGGAGGCAGCAAGGACGACACCAATGTTGGCATCAGTCATAGCAGCCCCACTAATGTTGGTAAAGCAGGAGCCTTTAGTATTTGGAGAAATTAAAAGGAATGGGTCTCACATATTTGAGGAAAGCATACACTAATTAACTAAACTTCAGAGGTAAACATCCAAGCATTCGAAAGCTTTAACGTAAAACTTGTCACCTATGATAAATAGCCTATAAAGTAACAATATCCACCTCTGCTCCAGACGATTTAACCTCCTTCATGACCAGTCCATTTTATGCTATTTAGCACTGCGCTACTAACTGGTAATTGTGTGGTCATGCAAGGCTGTACCCAAACAAAATTTATAAACATTTTTTCACGTAAGTAAAGCTTTCTTTTGGTGGTATTTGATCACCGCTGGGTTTTTCATTTTTTATTATATAAATGAAAAAATATTGAAACTTTAAAAAAAAAAAAAAATTGAAGAAAAAAAAAAAAAAAAAAAAAAATCGAATTTCTTTATAAATTTAGGCCAAATGTATTCTGCTACAGGTCTTCGGTAAAAAATAATATAGAATAAAAATCCCAATAAGTGTATATCGATTGGTTTGCGTGAAAGTTATAGTGTCTACAAACTATGGGATATACACTATATTACCAAAAGTATTGGGACACCTGCCTTTACACACAAACTTTAATAGCATCCCAGTCTTAGTCTGTAGGATTCAATATGGAGTTGGCAAACCCTTTGCAGCTATAACAGCTTCGACTCTTCTGGGAAGGCTGTCGACAAGGTTTAGGAGTGTGTCTATGGGAATGTTTGACCATTCTTACAGAAGTGCATTTGTGAAGTCAGGCGCTGATGTTGGACGAGAAGGCCCGGCTCGCAGTCTCCACTCTAACTCATCCTAAAGGTGTTCTATCGGGTTGAGGTCAGGGCTCTATGCAGGCCAATCAAGTTCCTCCACCACCAACTCGCTCATCCATGTCTTTATGGACCTTGTTTGCGCACTGGTGCACAGTCATGTTGGAACAGGTGTCAGAAACCATGAATCAGACAGAGACAGAAGTGCAGTTAAAATCACACTCGTTTAAGAATAGTAAAAGGTAAACAGAGCAACGTAGTCAAAGCATAGCCAGAGTTTGGTAACTAGAACGGATAGTCAGACAAGGCAGGACGTCAGGAAGCCAGACATCAGCGTACTTCAGGACAGGCCAGGAAATCAGGAAACCGGAGAATCAGCGTAGTGGAACAGCAAGCAGGATCAGGAACCAGAAGGGATGTCAGCCAAGCTAGTCTTCAACAGGTACACAGGAGACAGTCTCTGGATGTGTTGACAAAGGCGAAGGCAGAGAGGAACTGAACAGCTTAAGTAACCAGCAGGACTGACGAACAGGATATCATCATAAGGTGAGTCACTGTGCAAAAGACTGGAGCTGGCAATTAACAGACAGCTGAGCGATCTGCTCTGAGAAGGAAGGGCTGAGCACAGCCCTGACAAGGAAGGGGCCATCCCCAAACTGTTCCCACGAAGTTGGGAGCATGATGGATGAGCGAGTTTGGGGTGGAGGAACTTGACTGGCCTACACAGAGTCCTGACCTCAACCTGGTAAAACACCTTTGGGATGAATTAGAGTGGAGACTGCAAGCCGGGCCTTCTTGTTCACATCAGTGCCTGACCTCACAAATGCGCTTCTGGAAGAATGGTCAAACATCCCCATAGACACACTCCTTAAAGTGGATGCAAACTCTCACATAAACCCAGTGAAGTGAACAGCCTCAGATGATACCCAGCGATGAAACATATCTCCCTACAAAAGTTTTACATCTATATCTGCTGTCTTCAGCTTTATATATTCTTTAGAAAGTTCAGATTGTGTTAGGATATTCTCTCTTCCTGTTTATCATTGCAATGAAGCCTGGGCATACAGCCAAGACAGCCGATTGGAGGAAAGGCACACCCCCCCCCCCCCCTCGCCTCATAGGTAGAGACTTTCAGAACTGTTCATTGAATAGTTCAGCACTCTGCTAAACTATTTATAGCAGGGATCTTGGAGTCGTTAGTTATTTCTTCCAAATACAGTGCAGTCTGAGAAGAAAACCTGTTAGAGTCTGCAAACTACTTAAGACTGGGGCGAAGGTTCACCTTCTAGTAGGACAGCGACCCTAAACATACAGCGAGAGCTACAATGGAATGGTTTACATCAAAACATATTCATGTGTTAGAATGACCCAGTCAAAGGCCAGACCTAAATCCAATTGAGAATCTGTGGCAAGACTTAAAAATTGCTGTTCACAGATGTCCTCCATCCAATCTGACAGAGCTTGAGCTATTTTGCAAAAAGAAGAATGGGCAAAAAATTCACTCACTAGATGTGCAAAGCTGGTAGAGACATATCCCAAAAAACTTGCAGCTGTATTTGCAGAATAAGATGCTTCTACAAGGTATTGACTCAGGAGTGCTGAATACAAATGCATGCCACACTTTTCAGATATTTGTAAAAATTGTTGGCTTGGTTGGAGCCAAAGCAGAGGCTGTCATACACCTTCTTATGGGGTTTTGCAGAGATTTGTGACTTCCAGAATTTTTCCCTTTTACAATAGATATCAAGCTAAAAAGTCAGACTCAAAGTACATAAAGAAAAATGAGATGACAATTATTTAGCTATAGAAATTTTCAGACAAAAACCTTATGACTAGATATTGTGTCATGACTGTTTCCAATGAAAACAATGAATTCAGTTAAATATCCAGTGTTCAGAAGACATCAGTCTGGGAAAAGTCCATACTATATGATTGAATGCAGTGGCTATAATAAATGAAAAGATGAAGGAGCATTACTTACAACTTGATCTCGTTCACACTTGAAACGTATAGTTGTTGTCTTGTTTCTTAAACCATCAGGACAGCGGTCTCCATTCGTATACTGGAGGACAGCAACACCATTGTCCCATCTAGGACTGGATAAAGGCTCTCCCAAACTTATAGCCTTGGTACCATTTAACAGACAGGCAGCAGCACCATATGGACAGGAGGCTGATCCTAAGTAAAATGAAACTTGGGAAGATTAGAGATTCTTTACATTTCTGTTTAATATGCTCTAAACTCCAAAAATATTTGTTCGTTTTCAAGCTGGTTTATTTAGGAATTTTTCTTTTATGAAATTCATGTTTACACATTTTCAATGTGGTTCACTTTAAGGAAAGATTTACATGCATTGCCATTAAACGCTTTGCAACATGTACTTTGCTGGAAACTGCATTGAAGAAAGCAAGCAGAACTTGAATGCACTTGGCAAAGCTCTTAATGGCAAGATAAAAACAACGAGAAGCCAAAGCTAAACTAAGGAATGGAAATCTAGAGAAGTAAAAAGAGCCCAACAGCCTGAAAATTAAACAGAGAGCCTGAGCATTTGTGTTATATTTACTTGTACATATTTCACAGTAGACAAAAAGATACTGCTGTCAGTTCTCCAAATTTAATGTGTAGCATAAAGGAACCAATGCTACCAACTGTGACATTTCTAGTCGCAGAGGGTGATAATGTACAACTCAAAAAACATCTGGGGCGCATTTAGACTTGCAAATAAGGGGGGGGGGGGGGGGGGGCCTTAAGCCAGCCCCATCTAGCAGCATTCTTAGTACACCCCCCTCAATCACCAGCGGACAGGAGTATTTACATGCTATCAGTGCTGAAGCGTTTGGTGGATAGTAAACCCACCAAATGCGACCCATTTAGGTGAAGAGTTGCCAATGCTCCATAGCCATGTGCATTTCACACTGTTGCTGGGTAAAACTAGCAGTGAGGATGTGTCACGCGTCAAACGCTTCTGAAAAGTGATCCAAAACATACATTTTCAGAGGCACAGCAGTTTAGGTACAAGTCTAAACTTAAGCTGGCCATAGATGGTTCGAATCTCGGCCAGTTCAGCAGGGACGGGTCGAGACTCAAACCATCTATGAGCAGGCTGATTGTACCCATCGATCAACTTGGGTTCAACCAGCATGTTGGATTTTTCTATGTGATTATTGCTAGTGGCTATAGTCACTAGCAATAATCACTGTGTTCTCCCAGCAGGGACGGCTCCCCACACACCACGCCAGGAGAACACAATAGCTCCACGGGAGGGACAACAGACAGTGTTGATGGGGGAATCAACCGATTTTCTTTCCTTCAACCCGTTATTGCAGCAAAAAAAAAAAATATCTAAACATCTGTAGCCTGCCTTAGCCTAAAAGGCGGATATTACCTTACAAGACCGTTTTTACAATTGGTTTGAAAATCTCTCAGTCAGAGGACCCATCCTGTCCTTATCTAAAGAACAGAGAAAGGGATTGAAGTACATAGGCCACTGACATTATTAGGCTTGTATCGCAGTGGGTACCAGAGGCAATGGTATGGTTAGTGAATACCTGCTTAGGTCAGTCTAAACACTCCCCGCTCCTACGTAAAAAGTCAGCAGCACAACAATGTTACTGGTTGTTGACTATTTTCCACACAAAAAACATTAATAAACCAGCTCACAAAGCCAACCTTGTTTGCTAGGGGATTAATCAAAACCAGTAAAATTGACAAATTACATGCAAGAGAAGTTTTTTGGATAGAATAGGGAAGGGTTAGACTCTCTACTGGCATTAGTGCATTATAAGTCTCTACTGTGGAAATTCACCCCTCTATTTGTCCTGATGACCATGATCTCCACAGGGAAATCTAAAATTTTGAAGCTGTTCCCAGGATGAAAGGTGAGAGGAAATCTTCCAATGGGGATACCTCTTCTGGGTGCAATTGTGTAAAGAGCGAGATTTAGAAAGTAAGGGAGAATTCCAAATTTGTAGTTGATGTAATGAGTTGGCACAAGAAGAAGAGTTGAGGGGAACTCCTCCAATCTGGACAAATGTCTTGGTGACAACAAAGAAGGGAAGTTTTTTTTTAGGAAGATCTCTTATCGCTCGCTGATGCATCTCCAGAATAGGAAGTGAAGGGAAATCCCCAGTGGGACACAGACGGCAGTGGCTAAAAGGTTTCTTTTGTCATAACTGAGGAAAACCATCTCTGTGCAGACAGCTTTAAACAATCACATTAACAAGGAGATTCATGCCTGCAGCGTAATACCATACACTATATACTACTTTTTAGTAACAATGCAGACACAAGAGTAAACCAATGAAAGGGTAAAAAAAAAAGTTTTCCTTGTCCATGACTGCCTTATAGGGGATTTAGGTGTTCTGCAACCACTACAAGAATAGGCAGAAAAGACCATGTATTTACATTTTGAGACATAATGTGCTAATACTGTAAATGTTTAAATAGGTTTTATCGTCCCATGGAGCTTAGAAAATACAATTATTCCACAAGAAAGCCAATCTAGCTGTTGATAAACTATGAAAATTAAAAAAATGAGGCTAATGGATATGTATGTATAAATGATCTTACCAAATTTTGGCACTAAAGGCTTGCAAATATTTAGAAGGTACGTTTGCTTTGAGTCAGACGGAACTTCAGCTTCCCAGTTTTCAGTGTAATGTGACAGTGAAGACAGGTCGTATGAGTTCCCATCAGTGTCCCTTCAAGGTGAATTAAAAATAAAGGAAAGAAACGATAACTAAATAAATATCAAAAACTTTAAAAATTATATTGATAAATGTCAGTTAAAGATTTCATCCCGTATTACCAGTTTCCCAATGTATGGTATAAATGACCCCATAATGGTTTTACTGCAGTACACAGCTTGTATACCTAAATATTTTAGAAAACTTTAGGTATACTTTACAGAAATAGAAGCCTGAAATGAATAAGATTACAAAACATTTGTTCTACCACAAACCTAATGATTTAAAAACAAAAATGATCTGAAAAACCACATTGGTCTTACTTGAAGGAGCAGTCAACGGGTTTGAAGGGAGGGCAGGCAAGGGGTGTGCGCCACTCAAACATATATATGCAGTCCGGAGTCTCTTTCATAAAAACAGGCTGAAATGATATGATAAAATACAAAAGCATGCTAGATGTTTATGCGCATGTATGTAATCACAATGCATTACACTAAGGAATTTACATAAAATGATCCAAGACTTAATTATGCCCTTATTACGATATGATAAAACTAAATCCTCTTTTATTCCTACTTCATAAAATTCATTAAGCCATCTACTAGTCTTGCCCCATACCTGTGCCTTATTGGCAGACCATTCACACCCTTATTCATTCCTTCTTTGGGTCCTGGATCTTTTTTACTCCAAAAAACATTTCTCCTGGGTCTTCCTCCCCAATTTTCCAAAAATCTTTTTGGCTCATTTGCTAACAGCAGCAAGCTGTTTGGTAGCTCTTAAGTAGAAAAAAAAAGTAGCCTCCCTCACGGATCGCGCTACATGCAAGGACCCCCAACATAGAGGATGAAATCTTATAGCCTCCCTAAACGATTCTCTGGACAAACGCAACCGAACCTGGGAACTGTGGGACTTCTTGGAAACGTACCGGGGGGGGGGGGGGGGATGGGGCACACCGTATGTTCCAAACTCAGAGGGGGTGGGGTTGGTGTGGTGGGGGTTTGGGTGTCGGGGACCTTGGCAGATGGACATTATTTTTTTCTCTCTCCTTTTATTTTATCTCTGGTTTCCTGCTTTCTCTTTTACTTGATTCCCTTTGTCCCTTCTTATTTTTACTACTGATACATAGACTGTTTTTTGCAGAACTGAATATTTGTCGATTGCCGTTTGCTCTGCCTGCATAGATACTGGTGTTATGTTGCTAGAGTTTTGCTCAGGAGCTCCTTTTAGCTACTGATTTCATATGTGTTCCTCTGCTGAATGGTCTATGCTTGACAGAATTGCTGCCATGACATCTTCCAGTCTATTTTTGAGCCTTTGTGTACTCTTGCTGTACATTTGCCCTGTATCATTTCTTACAAAAGAATAAAAATAAAAATGATCAGTTTTCAAAAAAATTAATTAGGCCAATAAAACTGATTAGTAAATTTGAACCTATATATGGCTTAACACTGACTCCTTTTGAACACAGAATCCTTTAAGCATAATGTTAAGACCGTTTAATACTGTTAACTGGACTGGCCCAAAATCCTGGTAACCGTGTCAACACAGAAACAAATCCTTGTGTTTTTCCTCTCTCCTAAAGGAAATCTAATGGCAAAACGATTTTTTTAGTTTAAGATTGAGTAGAAAGGATAAGAACCTTTGCCAGGTTTGACGTCTGCGTTCCTGTTTTGGAGATACACCTATTTTGCTTGCAATGGTCCAGGTCAAAAAATGATGGCAAAGCCCAAATTTCACATGCGTCACCACATCAGCAGGTGGGAGGGAAAGTTTCTAAAGGGCATATTTGCCTAAAAATGGGTCTAGAGGCAATCTAACCAGAACATGGTCAGCACAGCAAACAACTGCTAATGGGCACCCTGTAAAACAGGAAACCGGGAGTGCCTGCAACTCAAAAAGCAGCCTAGGGCCTGATGTCTGAAGCTAGCATCAGATGGGGCAGAAACATCCACCTGAAAGTGCCATGAGTGAAAAGGGCCTACAGAAAAATGCAGAATGTCCTGGTGAGCAGGAAAGATGGGTATATGCAAGTAGGCATTTATACACATCCAAAGTCAAGAAGCACCCTGGTAGAGGGCAGCAATTGCTGACTCCATACTGAATTGTTGGGCCCGATTTTAAACATTAAGGGCCTTGAGGTCCAAGATGAGGTGAATGTCCCCTTTGAGTTTTGGGACAGTGAACAGGTTGGAGTAAAACCAATGAAACCATTCTGCAGCTGGAATTTGGGTAAGGACAGGTGCAGAGAGTGTCTGATGGAGATTGGCAAGTTGCTCAAAGGAGAAAAAGAGGTTTGACATTAAAAACTGAGAAGGAAGGGAAATAAATTTGAGTTTGCAGGCCTGAGACACCACCTTTAGCACCTAGACATCGGGAAACATATCGGAATAGAAACTTGTTTCTGCTGGCTTTTTTTTTTAAGAAAAGCAAAACATTACTTTACATTTTGGTGTGCCATCCCTGTTGCTGGTACAATTGATTGCTTGGGTGAAAAGGAGCCCAGCCAGAACCTGAGATGCGATTGTTATGTATGGAGCCTATTTTCGCCAGGAGCGGCATGTGAAATATTTAACCAAAATTTTTTTTATTTGCCAGTGTCCAATCCTCCTGTAGGTGTCAGGATAACCTCCTGTGCTCCTCAATGGATTAAAAAAAAAGGGGTTTTCCTTTCAGTTTGGAGAAATTTCTTTCACTTTCTGCTGTGAAAGAAACGTTTTGACTTTAGATATATTGTGCAATATTGTGCGCTTATGGCAATCTTAAAAAAAAAAAAAATTTAAAAATTTAAAAAACGTATTCGACTATTAGAGATACTGGTGACGCCCAGACACATTCTTGCAAGAATTATTTAAAAATTAAAAAAACAAAAGTTTTCTTGTTTCAAGATCAATGAGGTATGGCTCAAGACTACATTCTGATAAATAACATGAACTGGTATTTTGCTGTGTTGTAAAGAAAATGGTAATTTTCTTACAAAATGTTTCCAAAAACATAATACCAACCTTCCATTCGGTTTTATCACAGTAGAAGAGAATAAGTGTTGTACGGTTATACTTCTGGTGACAGAGATCTCCTCCTGTATAATTTACCATAATGAGGCCATCTTCATATATTAACTTTTGGTTGGTTAATCCTATTATACAAAAGGAAAAATGGAACTATTATTACTAGGTAATACAATAAAAGAAGTGTTGTAAGTAGATTACAAACAAATTAGAATAGATTAGTAACAAAACATTATTGGTTTCAATAATCTGGGGGTGTTTTTGTTTTTTTTTTGATTTTTTTGTATGTGGGGCACAGATTTTAGAGTTAAACCTCCATCTCAACTTCAACCACAACATGTTTCAGAAATTAGTCAAAGGTATAAATCATTTCCACTACAGAGAACAGCTAATGATGACTAATGGCAGGTAGCTGATGCTATTTGTATGCTTGTCCACACTGCAAGACTACCATGAACAACTGTATCCTTATTCCCAAGAGTACAATATTGTACAATAGAAGTGATGGCTTATATTCTTTTCTCTACCTACAAGATATTCCTCAAAATGTTGGCAATCATCTGACTGATAGCAAGTTCTTCCAAAGCTTAGAAGTTTTCAGTCTTGCTCTAATGAAGGCTTGTATTAAGTATGATCGTTACAAGGGTTGTCTCGTCCTGTTGCACTGCTTGCAAATATTGGGTGATTTGCAGACAGAAAGTTATAGAAAATTTGATGCAATGTACATTTTTGGCACAGAGCTTTTCCATGCCAAAAACAATTGTGTGTGTTATAGTGTACACTTTCAGGCTAGACAGTTAAAGTGCACCTATAGCCAAAGCTTTTATGTTTTTGGACAAAGAAGAAAAAAAATTAACATATCTGTGAGGTTTTCATTACTATGTCCCCACAGGGAAAATTCGCCCTTTTTGTACTGGTAACTATAGACCCTGGAAAATAAATTTTTGACTGCTCATCACTTTAACAGTAATCACTGAAACAGAAAGTGAAGGAAATAATCTTCCAATGGCTGCTGGTTCTTGTGATAAAGAGAATTGCCCCCTACTTTAAAGAGACTTCAACCAATTTCCTGTTGTGTTTCTGAAACATGCAGTAAAGCCAAATCTACCCAGTAGGACGTTTACACACACAAAAAAAAAAAAACACGTTTCTTTACACTCTAACCAAAACTAAAAGCTTCTGTGTAGACACACACCTTTCCAACTCCCTTAGCTTTAAGTGTTACTAAACCCACAATAGTAAAATCAGTCTGTATGTGCAGTAAAGCATGCTTGTTATACTCACTGTGGAACCTAAGGCGTTAATCCTCCACATTGTGTAAAAAGGCTGTTTGATCCGGTCTTTTCTGATCCTACCCTTCTACCACTGTACCCCAATATATCTCCCAATAGTACAAAACCTTAGGAGTCATTCTGCACATGCTCATTTTGGTGTGTATTGTGAGATGAGTTTTTTTCTTACCTTGGGAAGGTGCATGTGACAAGCACAGAGCCAATCAGCACTGTCCAGATTGAGGGTCAGGGGTAATGCTGCCTCATAGAACAGTCAGAAGATAATGAAAACTATTTTAGTAAATTTAAACTGCTAAATACCCTTTCTCATCAGCAGTATATAGCAGTCTTGTGACTTCTATCAGTGCCTGGTTAAAGCTTGTAGGAGGAGTTTTCATTCTCCTCTGACTGTCCAATGAGGCTGCATGACCCCTGACCTTCTGTCTGCAGAGTGCCTCCATTGCTATCTTCTATCAGGAGACGGATTGGGGACAGTGGAAGAAGAGGAGGATCATAGAAGACAAGATAAAAACAGCCAATTTACATATTGCAGAGGATGAACTCCTTAGGTTCCACAGCGAGTATAACAAGCATGCTTTACTACACAGACTGATTTTACTGTTGTGGGTTTAGTAACACTTTAAAAGTAGACCTGTCATACAAATGTATTGTCTTAAATGCTTTTCAAGTTAAAATCAACAAGTTTTTAAGGTCATTTAAAGCGCCAGAGTTACATTTATTAAGAATTTATGACTGTTCGAACTCCAATCAATAAAAGGTTTTCACAGGACTATTTACATTCAAATACAAACTAAGATAAGTTTACCCTTTGGTTTCTTCAAAGTTTACTTAGAAACTGACCCTTCAGTTAAACTGCAATAGAACAGGATTATATCAGTACCTGCCACCTTTACTGTGGTCCCCTTAATCTGGCAGGAAGAAACTGTTGTTCCACTAGGTGCTTTGGATGTACAAGAAGATCCCGTAACTTCCCCACAGACACGAAGCTGATAAGAGTAATCGCCGTCTTTCACTTCCACATTCTTTTCCCCCAATGATTTAAGATTATATACATGACCATATTTTGGGTCCTTAACTTGGCATTTGTCACCTATTAGAAAAAAAAAAAAAAGTGATCGCTATTAATAATTCTGATATTTAAATAAGTTATCATTTGTCATTTTTCAGCTAGATGCTGCCAATTGCATGTCAGGTATATAGGGGTGATCGAATGACCATCAGCAGTTCCCAAAAAGGTGTGTAGTATATGAGTAAAAGCATTGCTGGTTAGTTTCATAGCTCCTGATTACTAGACAAATGGGGGCCAAGTTACTAAAACTAGTGAGTGGAAAATCTGGTGCAGCTGTGCATGGTAGCCAATCCACTTCTAACTTCAGCTTGTTCAATTAAGCTGACAATAAAACCTGGAAGCGGATTGGTTTCTATTCAGAGCTGCACCCGATTTTGTACTCTCCAGCTTTAGTAAATCAACCTCACAGTTTTGGTTTAAAGTGCAAGTCCACCCTAACGCTTAAATCCTCACCCTGCAATCATTAATGTGAGCCAAGTTTAGCCTTATGCCTCAAAATGAAATATCCCAGCTTATCTACCTTTATTTTGCAGTATCCAGTGCCATCACATTACTTCAATTCTACTTCCTTGTAAAATCAGCCAGTGGGTGTGGTTCCTGAAAGCTAGTGACATCACATCCTGGGAGGGACATTGTTCTTGTGTAGCCAGTGGGCTTATACAGGATGGGAGGAGCTGATCACAGGTTCCCACCCAGGGTTCTCTCATCAGTAAGGATGCATTGTAAGAAATTAAGAAATAAAAAGCCCCATCCACACGTGGGGGGGGGGGGGGGGGGGAGAGGTGTAGTGCATATAGCCATAGATCAGCAATTGTTAACTGAAAGCAAAACCCCTCTTTCTTTGCTGACTTCCCCAGGGTGGCTTCACCAGCTATAATCTTGTGCTTGGTTCAGATAACAAGTAGATGTGGCACATATGCAGCGTAAGCTTGGATTGGCTTCCTTCTCTCACTCAAGAAAATAATCTACATTCTGTCACCAATGACTATTAGAAGTGTCTGGTCATGTAGGGTCATTCTTTTGCAATATTAACATTTTGAGGTCAACAATTTAAAAAAAATGTGCATGCAAAATATGATTTTTGACTTCCTGTAAGTTTGCTAGGATTTAAAGTTGTTATAAAGTCAAATAATTTTTACCTTAATGCATGCTCTGCATTAGGGTAAATAATGTTCTGCTGTCTGTTCCTTTCCCCCCCACCTAATTACTTTCCTGAGCCCTCTCTTGATCCAGCGCTGTGTCCATCTGTAGCAGCGCTGGTCTTTGCTCCCCTTTTCAAAGGACATTTTGAGAGTATCAGGAGCCATTGGCGCTTGCTGATGTCAGTTAAATCCTGTGAGGAGGGAGCAGAGGGCATGGCCAAGCTGTGCTGTGTATATATATATGGATGCACACAGCCTGGATTTGGAGCGCGCCCACACGTGTATCCCTATAGCAGGCGTATGCAAATAGTGGACCTCCAGCTGTTGAAAAACTACAAGTCCCATCATGCCTCTGCCTCTGGGTGTCATGCTTGTGGCTGTCAGAGTCTTGCTATGCCTCATGAGACTTGTAGTTCTGCAACAGCTGGAGGCCCACTGATTGCATATCCGTGCCCTATAGCAAGTGGTTTACTATAGGGGCACACGCAGGAGGAGGAGTGGATAGACCCCAGAAGAGGAGGCAAGGAGACACTCTGTGCAACACCACTGCACAGAGCAGGTAGCTATAAAGCTCTTATTTTAGTTAAAAAAATATAGACTTCACAGCAACTTTAGGGGCCAGTTCACACCAGAACTCAATGAATACAAAGCTACCTCTAATTGGCTGAGATGGAGATTGTGACATAATCCACCCACCTCTCCACTTCAGCCAATCAGTGGATGCCTTGTATTATTTGAGGCACTGAAAAACTTCCTACTAATGGCAGCTCTCAGATCTGACTCGATTTTGTTCCAGGAGCAAGGTTCCCATACTGCTGCCAGAACAGTGTTGTACACCATATGTAGCTGATCCGACATACCATTTATACAGCACTCCCAGTGAGCACATCTGTTAGTGAAGCAAATTGTTTGTTTGGACCAACTTGGTCCAAATGAAATACTTAAAGTCACAAGAAACATGGAGTTAGGCTTCAAGCATAAGATTTGTGCAAGGAGACTAAACCTCCTCAGGCATAAAATCATCCAAAAGAGGATAAATTAAACCTCCCATCATCCTCAGCTGTGTGTGCAGAAGTGGCTGCAGGCATATAGGAGACAGACTCTGGAGGAGAAGGCGTAGAGTAGACAGACACTTGAAGGCCCAGAAATCATGGATGTGATTTTACTCATAAAATCATCACATTACAGACAGATCTCAGGGTCCAGGTACCATCTTTAAGACAGCGACAAGAATCAGACGATCTGGAAAACTGCAAAGTGAGTTCTCTTGGCTCTGCAGTTAACAAAGAATTTTTGTTTTAAGAAACAATGTCTTGATTGAAAGGAAAAAAAATGGCTGTTGCCTTTCTCTGAGGAAAAAAAACAAAAAAAAAAAAAAAACATCCATAGTTCTAAAACACTAGCAAAAAATCTAAAGCATGATGGGAGTGGTAGGGATTATGTTGGCTGACTAACAGGTTTTTGTTGCCACTGTCCAATTCTTCTGTGGGTGGTGGCATAACCCATATGTCCCAGAATTCCTTCTGAAAAGTTTGATATCAGGATGCAGAGTATTAACTGAAAATATTGAATGGGTACAAGGGGTCACACCCATCTAGCATCTCTTGTGCATTTAAAAAGCAGCTGTTTGGGAGGTCAGATGTAGAGACCATCATCGACTGTGTTTATGCCTGTCAGTTGGACAGAGAGCAACATTTAGCAGAGTGACCAAAGTTGGCCATAAACAGTTCACATTCTGGCCAATTTCTGATGAACTAATCAAAGTTCACTCAGCGGGTGGCCCAGTCAGCCACTTCCCGCCTGACGTCCCTCAACTGAAAAAAAAGGAGCCAGATGGAAAACACAATCAGATGCAGCAGCTGTTGAGGTATTTTGACAGCTGGTGGGGCTGGCTGTCAAGTGAATGGGGGCATCTTGAACTTTTTACGTGCAGTCTGCAGAGTGAATGGGAAAAAATCAATGTGTGTATGGCCAGCCCAAGGCAGGAGAAATCTCTGGCTGTGTAAATGCTTACCTTCAGCTCTCATAACAGGGCAAGCTTCAGATGTCCTCCATGCGAATACATATTCACAGTCATCTAGCTCTTGGAAAACAGGGGACCCCTATTATAATAAAGAAAATATTAAAAAATGCCATAGATATATAGACTGATTTATACTGTAGAGACAGGCACAGAAATCCTTGTGTTCTCATGGTTTCTAAAAAAATTCAGTATAGAAAATTTGTATTTGGAAGCCATTAATTCCCAAACTGGTTTACATGATAACCTTTGCTCTAAGGTCTTATTCACACCTATGCAGGTTGCAGTTTGCACATTCCAGGTGCATTTTGCGTTTTTCAATACACGCTTTTGATCCATTGATGGAACCAAAAACCAGAAAAAAAAAAAAGTCCCTGGCCCTTTCCATAAAATGCACAGATGTCAACTACATCCATAGGAAACCACGTTATAGAGGAGTTCCACCCGAGGTCCAGTCAAAAAAAATAAATAAAAAAAATTAAAAGTCAGCAGCTACAAATACTGCAGCTGCTGACTTTTAATTGGACACTTACCTGTCCCAGGGTCCAGCGATGCGGGGGATCGAAGCCCCGCTCGTCTCCCCCTCCGTTCAGCGGCGCCGGCATTGCAACTGTGGGAGGCGGGCTGTAGCTTCACAGCCTGGCGCCCACTGCGCATGCGCGAGCGGCGCCGTGATTGGCCGCTCAGTCACCTGGGACCTGTAATGGGTCCCAGATGATTGACAGGAGGGAGGGAGCAGAGCTGAGCCCTTCCTTTGCCGAGGGGGAAGTGATGTCACCAGCCCAGGCACTGGAAGAGGCAGACTACGAGGGACCCCCTAGCAACAAGCATTTAGAGGTAAGTAAAAAGAAAAAAAATATCCAAATGTTTTTTTGTATTTTTTTTTTAGGATTTTTCATGTAGTTTTTTTATTTTGGGTGGAACCCCACTTTAAATGGACTGTAGTGTGTTTCTGCAAAACTGAAAATGCACTAAAAAAAATCATGGGTGTAAACCAGGCTTTATACATAATTTAAAATCCACATGAAAGAGAAACCATGACATAACAAGTCCAGATTTAGTTAGTAGTCAGACAATTTGACAGCACTTAAGGAATAAAAGGGAGTCGTACTATGTTATGGCCACACTGGAAGATGATTCGTGTAGAGTAACGCTTGTGGTCTCTACATTTGTCTCCACTCATGTAGACGATGGTAAGAGACCCATCTGCTGAAGCCTGAGGACTCATCTGAATAAAGCCAAGGTTGAAGCTTTTATTATCTGTAGTCTTCATGCAGGACCCAACAACTCCCCCTAAAGAGAAAAGAACAGGTTATTTGCCTACAAGTCACATTAGACAGGGAAAGATACATCACAAAGGCCTTCATATATAATCACGGTTACCATCTTAGGGATTTATTATGTTCCCGTTTGGCTGAGAGAAGCATCATGGTGGGAACGACCCCAAGGCCTACCCTTACACTAGCGGTGGAGGCATGGGAAAAGTTTTTGTGTTTTAAAGCTGTAGATGTAAAAGGACACAAATTGATGCAGCTAATAAAGTGTTACTAATCCTAGGACCCTGCATTCACTATATCTGGACTACCACAGTACACAGAACATGGAAATTTAAAGTTTTTAGTAAATATAAACTGCTAAATACATTTTTTTCATCAGCAGTTAGAGCAGTCTTGTGACTTCTATCATTGTCTGGTTAAAGCTTGTAGGAGGAGTTTTCCATCTGCTCTGACTGTCCTATAAGGCTTCAGGACCTCTGACCCTCTGTCTGGACAGTGCTGATTGGCCTTGTGCTGATCACATGCACCTTCACAAGAAAAAAAAACTCTTTAGCAATACACACCAAACTGAGCATGTGTAGCGTGTCCTCTACCCTCTATTCTATCAGGAGATGGTTTGGGGACTTTGGAAGAAGCGGAGGATCAAACAGTCTTTTAACACAGTGTGGAGGATTAACTCCTCAGGTTCCACAGTGAGTATAACAAGCATAGAAACAACAAAAAGTGTAGCGCTAAACCATATCATAAATAAGTAGGTATACAGTGAAGGGGATCACCAGTACAAAGACCCATTCATGGATAGGAAGTCCTGATATAAGTGTTATGACTAAAGATGACAATGTTTAGTCCTTAAGTAACCCCCCAGATGACGTCTTTTTAGGACGAAACGCGTCGGACAGGACCCCATTGTCGCCACTTTGTCACAGGGCTGTATTATTCTTTGGACTTATACGTGAGTGTATTTCCTTACAGTTATTATTAAAATCTTATAATCGGATTTACACTATGTGGCCCTTCCTTTCTTTTTTCCACACTAACATCACCTAAACCCAATGAATGCTGGTTTGAGGGACCCATCCACGGAGCACCTCATCCCCCCCCCCCCCTAGGATCCAGAGAACTATCTACATTCTTGGGACTCCTCACACCTTCCAGGACCCGGGCACCAGTTGGAGGAATCCAGTAATCTGCGATACCACAGACATCCACAGCCTCTTACCACCCAAGCCTTATCTGACCCAATTCGGCGTATGCCCTGTCGGGTCCACCACATCTGGTAAGCCTTTTTTTCTCTCGGTGGTAGTGAGCTGATCTGCCGTTTTGGGACACTGGATTCACCTGTTTATAATATGTTTACTTAAGGACTAAACATTGTCATCTTTAGTCATAACACTTATATCAGGACTTCCTATCCATGAATGGGTCTTTGTACTGGTGATCTCCTTCACTGTATACCTACTTATTTATGAAATGGTTTAGCGCTACACTTTTTGTTGGTTTTTTTTGTTGTTTCTTTGCATATACACTGTGTTGGTTGTGTTAGCTGCTTTTTTTCTTTCTCCCTTATGAGCAGCGCAGGATTATTTTGCATATACTGATCTAGTATAACAAGCATGCTTTACTGCATATACAGACTGATTTTACTGTTGTGGGTTTAGTAACACTATAAGTGTATTTTATTTTAATACAAGTCGTGTTATTACCTGAATTAAAATTGGTATCATCCTCTTACAGTCCCAGTACAGCAGAGCTGCAGGGTAAGAGGGAAACGCAGTACAAGGAGCCAATCAGTTCTTGTGCTGACAAGAAGCATGCTGATTGGAGCCAAGTGACTGTGTTGCTTATTCTTTCACGGTCCAGTCACAGACTGAGGTAGGACCAGGACCACCTGAGCTCAGAGGAAGTGCAATAAATGATGTGGGCAACCAGACTGAAGACATCTAGTAGCAGAAAAGTGCTGCAGGAAAAACCTCTGGACTGAAGCTGAATATTACATTAATTGTTATTTTATCTTTTGAAGGCTATCCATTTTTATGTTGTTGCTTTTGGCTGGAGTTCTGTTTTAAAGGGAAAGTACAGTACTTAATTGAGCACACATTTTAATGTACTATTGCACTGTTAAACCTGTAGTGTATGTCTAAGCATGTCTTACAACTTTGCAATTCATAAACATTTTGTTATGTTTTAGCTCTTTAAAAATGAGGCAAAAAAAGAAAAATACCCACTGATCTGCCAGTGTGCTACTAAATTTGTTTTGTCAGCCCCGACCAGTTCTCTTTTTCTGCACTACAGAACACTCTATCCTCTCTTCATTTCCATAATATAGGGGGACACATTCTGTAATTTTAGAAATAAGAACTGGACAGGGCTGATAATACTGCATGAAAAGTCAGTGCATAGAAAGCGAAAATGTCATGGGATTGTTGGTAGATCAGCATGCATTCTTCTGTAATTACAGGGTTTTTAAAAGGAAAAAAAAACATGGGGAAGTGTGTATGTATTGTAAGACACCCAGAATAAAAACAGTTTTAATTTGACTTTTCATTTTACATGCTTACAGTTCCATATTTTGGCGATTGTTTTAAATGAAGAAATTAACATTAGCCACTTAAATAACACTACATAGCTACTTAAAACTGTTAGGATAAAAACTGCATGGTTTTAGGAGAGTTGGCCAATGCAGACTTGCATTGTGAGAAGCAGCAAAAACACTCAAACGGTGTATATGTATAGCACCAATTACTGTACCAGGAAGCAGAACCCCCGCAAACATGGTTGCCCCCATTTAAAAGACAATGCGTTTTTTTTAATGAATTTACACATTGATTAACCACCTGCCGACCACTCACAGTAAATATACTGCGAGCGGGCAGCAGGTATAGGCATAGAGGCATACATGTACGTGACGACCAGCCTTATTCCATGTTTGAGGCACTCATCTGCACGCCCCCTGCTATGATTGGACACTGCACGAGTTTGGCAACAGATTTCAGCCAATGATTTCAGCTGAAACCTGCTAATTGGCTGTGTCCAATCATACACAGAGTTTTGTTTACAAAACACATGGTGCACTGTGTACATAGGAACAGCAATCTGGCTGTTTCTTCTCCCTGAAAAGCAGGGAGAAAAAACAGCCAGATTAGTAAGTAAAAGCAGAACACATTAGGCACACAGTTAACCCCTTGATTGCCCCTAGACGTTAACCCCTTCCCAGCCAGTGTCAGAGTACAGCCTCACTGACCACTGTATTAGTGTCACCAGCAACAACAGTGTCATTTAGTGACCCTCCCAGCCAGTGTCTGTTAGTGCCAGATTGCCCTCCACCCCATCACAGTCACACTATAAGTCGCTGATCACTGCCATTACAGTATAGTGTCTATAGCTGAGTAAATTCCAGTATACCATAGTTTGTAGACGTTATAACTTTCATACAAGCCAATTAATATTAACTTAATGGGATTTTTTTTTACCAAAGACGTGTAGCAGAATAGATTTTGGCCTAAATTTATGAAGAAATTAGATTTTTTTTTTTTTATTTTATTTATTGGATATGTTTCAACACGTAAAATGTTTTTTTTTTTCAAAATGTCTTTTTTTTTTTTGTTTATATAATAAAAAAACCCAGTGGTGATTAAATACCACAAAAAGAAAGCTCTATTAGTGTGAAAAAAATTATATAAAAATTTAATTTGCGTACATTGTTGCATGGCTGTGCTAATGTTAAAGTAGCGCAGTGCTGAATAACAAAATTATATAAAATTGTGATTAAATGGTGATCTTTTATACAGCATCTCACAAAAAAAAAAATTATATATATATAGTGGGGACGGAAAGTATTCAGACCCCCTTAAATTTTTCACTCTTTGTTATATTGCAGCCATTTGCTAAAATCATTTAAGTTCATTTTTTTCCTCATTAAATGTACACACAGCACCCCATATTGACAGAAAAACACAGAATTGTTGCCATTTTTTCGGAGATATATTAAAAAAGAAAAATAACATGGTCCTGAGTATTCAGACCCTTTGCTGTAAAACCCATATATTTAACTCAGGTGCTGTCCATTTCTTCTGATCATGCTTGAGATGGTTCTACACCTTCATTTGAGTCCAGCTGTGTTTGATTATACTGAATGGACTTGATTAGGAAAGCCACATATCTGTCTATACAAGACCTTACAGCTCACAGTGCATGTCAGAGCAAATGAGAATCATGAGGTCAAAAGGAACTGCCTGTAGAGCTTAGAGACAGAATTGTGGCAAGGCACAGATCTGGCCAAGGTTAAAAAAAAATTTCTGCTGCACTTAAGGTTCCTAAGAGCACAGTGGCTTCCATAATGTGTAAATGGAAGACGTTTGAGACGACCAGAACCCTTCCTAGAGCTGGTCGTCTGGCCAAACTGAGCTATCGGGGGAGAAGAGCCTTGGTGAGAGAGGTAAAGAAGCACCCAAAGATCACTGTGGCTGAGCTCCAGAGATGCAGTCGGGAGATGGGAGAAAGTTGTAGAAAGTCAACCATCACTGCAGCCCTCCACCAGTCGGGGCTTTATGGCAGAGTGGCCCGACGGAAGCCTCCCCTCAGTGCAAGACACATGAAAGTCCGCATGGAGTTTGCTAAAAAAAAAAACTGAAATACTCCAAGATGGTGAGAAATAAGATTCTCTGGTCTGATGAGACCAAGATAGAACTTTCTGACCTTAATTCTAAGCGGTATGTATGGAGAAAACCAGGCACTGCTCATCACCTGTCCAATACAGTCCCAACAGTGAAGCATGGTGGTGGCAGCATCAGGCTGTGGGGTGTTTTTCAGCTGCAGGGACAGAATGACTGGTTGCAATCGAGGGAAAGATGAATGCGGCCAAGTACAGGGATATCCTGGACGAAAACCTTCTCCCGAGTGCTCAGGACCTCAGACTGGGAGAAGGTTTACCTTCCAACAAGACAATGACCCTAAGCACACAGCTAAAATAACGAAGGAGTGGCTTCACAACAACTCCGTGACTGTTCTTGAATGGCTCAGCCAGAGCCCTGACTTAAACCCAATTGAGCATCTCTGGAGAGACCTAAAAATGGCTGTCCACCAACGTTTACCATCCGACCTGACAGAACTGGAGAGGATCTGCAAGGAGGAAGGGCAGAGGATCCCCAAATCCAGGTGTGAAAAACTTGTTGCATCTTTCCCAAAAAGACTGATGTCTGTATTAGATCAAAAGGGTGTTTCTACTAAATACTGAGCAAAGGGTCTGAATACTTAGGACCATGTGATATTTGAGTTTTTCTTTTTTAATAAATCTGCAAAAATGTCAACAATTCTGTGTTTTTCTGTCAATATGGGGTGCTGTGTGTACATTAATGAAGAAAAAAAATGAACTTAAATGATTTTAGCAAATGGCTGCAATATAGCAAAGAGTGAAAAATTTAAGGGGGTCTGAATACTTTCTATTATACAGGATTTATTTAGCGCCAACAGTTTGCGCAGCGCTTTACATCATGAGGGCAGACAATACAATTCAATACAGGAGGAATCGGAGAGCCCTGCTCGTTAGAGCTTACAATCTAGGAGGGAGGGTCAAGTGATAAAAAAAGGTAATTGCTGTGGGGGATGATCTGATGGAGAAAGTAAAAGTATAGTTGTAAGGTGGGGGCCGGATAGGCTCCTCTGAAAAGGAGGGTTTTCAGGGAGTGTTTAAAAGCAGAGTAGGAGATAGTCGGACAGATTGGGGTAGGGAGTTCCAGAGGATGGGAGAGGCTCTGGAAAAGTCATGGAGGCAAGCATGGGAGGAGGGGACGAGGGAACTAGAAAGCAGGAGGTGAGTGAGTACACCCCTCACATTTTTGTAAATATTTTACTATACCTTTTCATGTGACAACACTGAAGAAATTACACTTTGCTACAAAGTAAAGTAGTGAGTGTACAGCTTGTAAAGCTGTGTAAATTTGCTGTCCCCTCAGAATAACTCAACACAGCCATTAATGTCTAAACCGCTGGCAACAAAAGTGAGTACACCCCTAAATGAAAATGTCCAAATTGGGCCCAAAGTGTCAATATTTTGTGTGGCCACCATTATTTTCCAACAATGCCTTAACCCTCTTGGGCATGGAGTTCACCAGAGCTTCACAGGTTGCCACTGGAGTCCTCTTCCACTCCTCCATGACGACATCACAGAGCTGGTGTATGTTGGAGACCTTGCGCTCCTCCACCTTCCGTTTGAGGATGCCCCATAGATGCTCAATAGGGTTTGGGTCTGGAGACATGCTTGGCCAGTCCATCACCTTTACCCTCAGCTTCTTTAGCAAGGCAGTGATAGTCTAGGAGGTGTGTTTGGGGTCCTTATGTTGGAATTCGGCCCTGTGGCCCAGTCTCCGAAGGGAGGGGGATCATGCTCTGCTTCACTATGTCACAGTACATGTTGGCATTCATGGTTTCCTCAATGAACTGTAGCTCCCCAGTGCCGGTGTTCTGCCGGGAAAGTTCTGCTCGGTGGCTAAGTTCCCCCCTCTACTGCGCAGGCGCTGCGCCTGCGCAGTAGGATCCGGCGGAAATAGCCGAAGCGGAATAGCTGAAAATCAGCTGTACACGGCGCCTGTAAGAGGGCCCCTTGTGGGCTCGCTTCGCTCACCACGCTTCGGGCACGGCCTCGCTTCGCTCGGCTCTTTTAGATTCCCCCTCTAGGTCCACTTGGATGGTGGGGAAGGAACCTGGACCCAGAGCGCAGGCGCCGTGTACAGCTGATTGAAGCGTTTGAGCTTCGGCTATCTCCGGCGGCTGACAGTAGTCCGTACTGCGCAGGCGCTGCGCCTGCGCAGTACGGGGGGGAACTTATCCGCCGAGGGAACATTCTCGGCAAGACACCGGCAGCAATCATGCAGCCCCAGACCATGACACTCCCACCACCATACTTGACTGTAGGCAAGACACACTTGTCTTTGTACTCCTCACCTGGTTGCCGCGACACACGCTTGACACCATCTGAACCAAATAAGTTTATCTTCGTCTCAACAGATCACAGGACATGGTTCTAATAATCCATGTTCTTAGTCTGCTTGTCTTCAGCAAACGGTTTGCGGGCTTTCTTGTGCATCATCTTTAGAAGAGGCTTCCTTCTGGGACGACAGCCACGCAGACCAATTTGATGCAGTGTGCGGCGTATGGTCTGAGCACTGACAGGCTGACCCCCCACTTCTTCAACCTCTGCAGCAATGCTGGCAGCACTCATATGTCTATTTCCCAAAGACAACCTCTGGATATGACGCTGAGCACATGCACTCATTTTCTTTGGTCGACCATGGCGAGGCCTGTTCTGAGTGGAACCTGTCCTGTTAAACTGCTGTATGGTCTTGGCTACCTTGCTGCAGCTCAGTTTCTTCTTATAGCCTAGGCCATCTTTATGTTGAGCAACAATTCCTTTTTTCAGATCCTTAGAGAGTTCTTTGCCATGGAGGTGCCATGCTGAACTTCCAGTGACCAGTATGAGAAAGTGAGCGTGAAAAACAAAAAAACACCAAATTTAACACACCTGCTCCCCCTTCACACCCGAGACCTTGTAACACTAATGAGTCACATGACACCGGGGAGGGAAAATAGCTAATTGGGCCCAATTTGGACATTTTCAATTAGGGGTGTACGCACTTTTGTTGCCAACAGTTTAGACATTAATGGCTGCGTGTTGAGCTATTTTGAGGAAGATATTGTAGTTCAGCAGTAAGACTGCTAAAAAAGAAAAAAAATGTAAAATAGCAACAAACCTGTGGCAATGCTAAACACACATGTTTCAGAAGCTTCCTTTTCCAACTCACAGGCCACATACTAGTTCTTGGGGAGCAACGTCCCCTGTAATCAGTCTAAATAGACTCCGTTTGTCTTCCCAAGAACTACTGTAATTCACAGGTGAGCTGCACAGAGATAGGTGCTAAGCTTTACAACCGTTAAACAGAAAACAGAAGCAGATGTTGACCCAAAACCTTACCTGGGCATCCTCGAATGTACGGAAGAGGCTTGCAAACATTGAGGTAAAATGTTCTATTTTTTGCACTGTCGGATGTATCTATAGCTATCCAAGGTTCATTATCCCGACTAAGGTCACTTAAATCATATTCATTGCCTGCAGAATCTAGAAATGGAAAAAAATATATACATTTATATTTAAAAAAAAAAAAGGAAAAAAAAAACAAAAAAAAAAACACACCCACAATATACAGAAATGCAAGTACTTACCTGTAACCTGACAATCCACTAGAGAAGGGGAGCAAGCCATTGCAGTTTTAAAATCAAAAAATGTGTGGTAGAGTTGAGTTTGAGAGTTTATTTCCTCTCTTGAAAAGCTGAGTTCACCGGGATAAAAATCATCATCGCACACAAAGTTTATTATAAACCTATCCCCTTGGCCTAAAAAAAAAAAATAGATACAGTATTAAACAATTATTGAGTTTTCTCTGAACTGCCAACACCACTTTCTTCTGTCATAAGGCACTAGTAGAAAAGCTTAAAAATATTGTAATCAACTATAATGCCTCATGCACACTGGACACTTTTGCAGCTGCTGTTTTTGGCTTCGGGCATTTTTTTTTTTGCAGCCAGTGTGTCCATGCACACATAGGCTGTTATTAGTGTTTTTTGGCAGGGGTGTTTTCTGGCTGGAAAAACCCCCCAGAACTAGTGGGTTTTGAGAGACGTTTTTCAGCTGTAAATATTAGGGGGTTGCCGATATTCACTTTTTTTGAACACTCGGTATCGGTCACCAACTGACCGATATTGCCTCAAGGGGTCACACCAGGGTGATGCATGCAGCTGCAGGCATCACCCCAGTACCATTCTTCAGAGCGGATGGTAAACTTCAACCGATAACTATCGATGAGGCCAAGTAGCCGCTCGGCTGTTATAACAAGCAGCGGAAGGGGATGTCCCTCCTCCCGCCTGGGTCTCCCGTCCCACCGGGAGGCCCGAGCGACCAGCCGGCACGCCCGCCGGCTGGCTGAAGACCTGAACAAAGAAGGAATCTGCTTTGTTCAGCTCTCAGATTTAGTAACCCGGAAGCGATGTCATACTTTCAAGTGCAGAGTCTGGGGTCTTATAGAACCCAGATCTCTCCATGAAGAGTACCTGCCACTACTTATTACGTTCCTTGTGACAGCAATAAAAGTGATTAAAAAAAAAAAATTAAAAAGGACAGTGTAAAAATAAAAAAATAAAAACCTTTAAATCTACAAAATATCGGCACCTGATATCGGCTATCGGCCTAAAAGGCAGCAGAAAAGTCGGTATCAGAACTGAAAAAAATATCGGTCGACCCCTAGTAAAAACGCTCTAACGCTGATAAAAGCTTAAAAATGCAAGAAAATTAGTAAAAAAGGGCTATTCAGTGTTTAACAGTGTTTTTGAGCCATAAGCTTTTGTGGGAGTATAGTTTTGCTAAAGCTAAAAAAAAAAAAAAAAAACGTTACAGCTAAAAAAAATGCTGAAAAAAAAAAAAACGCAAAAAAAAAACAAAACGCAAAACAAAAAAAAAAAAGCTACTGCAAAACTCATTCCACAGCTACAGCTTTCTACAGCTAATGCTACTGGCGTTTTTATAACGTCCAGTGTGCATGAGGCCTAAGGATCTACCTTATCTATTACATATATCCTTGACCTGCTTCGGCAGAAAAATACACTCAACAAGACTTCTCTCTCCTCCTGTAAGATCAACTGTAAGTGAAGGTATAACTTTGAAACAGGGCCACGGTCTTTAAGAAAACCCTGACACAAATTAAAGGTCTAATATTTTTTCTTTTAAAGCGCTACTTGGGGTCTTCCCCCGTACTCTGCTTATAGGCTGGAGCAATTTTTAGCTTTGGTCCTACTGATTTCAACAGGAGAGGAGGGGGGATCAAACCAGATTCTATTTTGGCAGTATTGTCTTGCCAAAGGGACTCAGGAAGTCTTTAATCTTTGGCTTATCGGTCACTGTCAGAAGTTTTTTCACCTTAATGCATAGGATGCATTAAGGTGAATAAACACAAGGGTTTACAACCCTTTAACAGTAAAAAGGATTAAGAAAAAGAAATAACTGCTATGGGGAACGCATTATAAAGGGTTGCGATAACAATACTGTAATCATTTATTAGTGAATAAAGGACTTTGCAGGGTTCATTCACACACAAGAGAACATAGCTGTCAAACTGAAAGTCACTATCAGTGATTTTATTGAGTAGAGCATGCACAGCGCAGGAGGAAAATCCAGTCATACAGGTTCATTATAGGATTATCATGCGTTTTCAACTGGTTAAAGTATATCTAAACCCAAGGACAAAAACGTTCATATATTGCAGCTTACCAGCCCTTTGACACGATGGCTGAATTTGTCTTCTTTTTCTCAGGATAAGTATATTTTTTGCAAACATTGCAAAATTACCTGCCACTCTCGCCAGAATTGAACCTTTTTCCGCTGACCGTACGCATATATGTGGCCTCTTGGTGGGTGGGCTTTAATGCAGAGAGGCCACATAAATGCTGCCTAAATATAAAAATTTCTGTGCAATGGCCAGCAGGCATCAAAAAGTTCCCCATGCATACTTACGATCGGGTGCTTTCCGATCGTGTGACCGCTGTGACAGCCAATCGCAGCAGTCACATGACCCGAATGCCCACCTTCACCTCCTGGCATCTAGAAGCTCTTAAAAGGCTGGGAAGCAGTGGCAGGAATGGGTTAACTATCTTTATAGATTTCTCTGCATTGAATCGGCATCTCAAACAATGTTATTAGCTTTGCCGTCTTCTGTGAACTACAAAACAACTCCTCCCTACCTAATAGTGGTGAGAAGAGGGGAAAGTGTTTGTAGTACAAAAACAGAAAAGCAGCCCAGGGTGACAATGTTAGATGGATACTGCAAAGGAAATGGAGCTTGTATAAATCAAACTAATTCAGCCAATACATTTTTGTGTTTTATATATACTCTGAAATCTGAATTTCCTAAACAAAAACATTCATGATGCCTACTCTGAGAATAACAGAAAGATGCTGAAGTAGTGGGTATCCCAATAGCTACTTCCATTTCTCAGGGATCCTAGTAGTGAGATATTCCCACAGTATATCATACAAAAGAGAGACTTTTACTATATGCACCCCTAACCGACTATGTCAACAAAAGTGAATGGCAATTGTGTGATTATTCTTCTCACCAGTTTCTTTATGAAGGGGTCCATGATAGGTAAGGGAGATGAAATCTGAAGAAAGATCCAGTGACTGGCTTATCTCGACTGGTCTAGATACCACGCCGTTTTCAAGTTCACAGCCAGCAGCTGGCGAACTCCCAATAGAACCACACTCCTCAACTGGGCCACATATATTCAGCTAGTGAACAAACAAATGACAAAAGTTGTTAAAAGGGCCTAAAATGCCATAACACCACAGAAAAAAAACTGCAGAAATCAAATTGTATGGCAAGCACTATAACAATTTAAGAACATTCTATGTGCAAAAGTATAATGCACTTCTGATAGGATACAAGATGAGTAAGTTGCTGTATTGGCAGCCCAAGATGAGCAAGTCACTACAGATGGAAGCCTGTGTCGGCGATCAGTGTTAATTTTGGCGTCAAATTTTGATTTAGGAAAAGTCATAAGGCCAGTTCACACCATAGAAATGTAGTCAGGATGTGTTCCAGATGCTTTTCTGCATGCACATTTTTTGATGTGTTCCAGTGCATTTTTGATACAGTCCAATGCATTTTTCCCCCTCTTTTTTTCTTAACCTTAAATAAGGACATGTGTGTTCCAGGGAACAATACACACCAAACTGAGCATGTGCAGAGTGACTCCAAAGGCCCTGTTTTATTAGGAGATGGATTGGGGGCAGTGGAAGTAGGGGAGGATCAGAGAAGAGAGGATCAGACAGCCATTTTACACAATGCAGAGGATTAACCCCTTAAGTTAATGCATATACAGACTGATTTTACTGTTGTGGGCTTAGTAACACCTTAATTGCAACTTTTTTCCTATTATTTTGTTCCCAACCCCTTGCACATAATTCTTTTTTTTATAAATAAAGAATTACAATTCTCACCTTCCTGGGATTGCTACTTTAAAGCTCTCCCAGACAGCAGTGCGTTTCTAAGCCGCAAAGGTTCGGCTCATGTGCGTATATGAGGTTTATTTCCGTGCAAGCCTACAAACGTAGCAGAGCTTTAGTGCCCCATGTAGCAGAAGCTGGCGGCACTTGTGTGCACGTGCGGGAATCTGCTGCACGTGACTTAATGTATATGCCAAAGTGAGCAATTTCTTGACGAAAAACAGTGAAAAGACTGTACATTCCCTTTATGCAATGTGCCCACAAGGTCAAACAACTGTATTGCAGTAGGACGGCAGTTTCGCTCATTTCTGTAATCTCACACTTATCTGGGAATATTTATGCTTTCCGTTAATAAGCCCTTTAATCCCCCATACACACAATCAGAAATTCCGTCAAAAAAAAACTTGGAAAAACCATTCAACGGAATTCCGCTCAAGCTTGCCTTGCCTACACACTGTCACACAAAAGTTCTCTGAACTTTGGACCGCCAAGAACACGGTGAGGTACAACACTACGACGAGCCACGAAAATGACGTCCAATGCTTCTGAGCATGAGTTGAATTGTTTCCGAGCCTGCGTGATTTTTTTGCGTATCCAAATGGCATACAGATAAACGCATTTTCGGATAGGAACTTTTTCCGACCGAAAAATAGAGAACCAGCTCTCAATATTTTGCTGGCCGGAATTCTGCCACCAAAAGCCTGATGGAGCATACACACGGTCGGAATTTCTGACCAAAGGTGCACATCAGACTTTTGCTGGCAGAATTTCTGATGGTGTGTACGGGGCATAAGTCTACTAACCTAAACATATACTTCTTTTTGATTATATATGAAAATCCAGCTATTTAGAATTCTGGCTTTTTACCTTGTAAGTTTTACCATTTCCTTTAACAACATATCCAGACTGATTCCTCAAAGATTCCAAATTATAAACAAATCCTGTGTTTGGGTTTTCCACTTTACACTCCTGCAAGCAAAAACATTATTAGAGTTATGGTAGATAGACTTGGAAACAATCAATATAGGAATCCATAATGATATTAGCTGGCAACTCAGATGCTTCTTATTGAAAGTCCTTTATTATTTACAAGTGCCCTTTTTTTTTAAATCTTGTAAGTGCAATATATGGTTTTAACTATAATAAATAAAATGGTAATACACTATGGAGTTTTCCCTCTCTTAATATTACTGCATGGTCCGACTGGAGGTGATAAGGAGAGAGTAACCCATCATTGTGGAAGCATCGACTGTCCAAGGGAGGCTTTTGCCTGCACACCATTGAAGAACCTAATCAGAGGAGGTCTCCATCTTAAAGTGCTCTTTGACCTGCTGATCTTAAGGGGTCAACAAATTAGGATGAGTACAAGTGACATCTTTAGTGGAAAGTGGACACTTTATTGTTTAGAAACTTTTATTCAGAGTAGAATTTATGACTGAGGAAGCGGGCTTTGTAGTCCCAGCACAAGCGCTTTTAAGATATTTTGTTTTGGACTCTAGTTCACAAGACACAAGGCTTAATGAAATATTGAACATATGGTTTCACATTTTAAATTTAGGTTTATTATGCATTTATTATATATGGGAGGCATTTTGTGGTACTGTAATAATTTGCATTAATATATGACTGATTTGTATGTACAGTGCCTTGCAAAAGTATTCACCCCCTTGGCTTTTTACCTATTTTGTTACATTACAGCCTTTAGTTCAATGTTTTTTTAATCTGAATTATATGTGATGGATCAGAACACAATAGTCTAAGTTGGTGAAGTAAAATTTGAAAAATATATACATAAAACAATTTTTCAGAAATAAAAAACTGATAATTGGCATGTGCGTATGTATTCACCCCCTTTGTTATGATGCCCATAAAAAGCTCTGGTGCAACCAATTACCTTCAGAAGTAACATAATTCGTGAAATGATATCCACCTGTGTGCAATCTAAGTGTCACATGATCTGTCATTACATAGACGGACCTTTTTAAAAAGGCCACAGAGGCTGCAACATCTAAGCAAGAGGCACCACTAACCAAACACTGCCATGAAGACCAAGAAACTCTCCAAACAAGTAAGGGACAATGTTGTTGAGAAGTACAAGTCAGGGTTAGGTTATAAAAAAAATATCCAAATCTTTGAGGATCCCTAGGAGCACCATCAAATCTATCATAACCAAATAAAAAGAACATGACACAACAGCAAACCTGCCAAGAGACAGCCGCACACCAAAACTCACGGACCGGGCAAGGAGGCCATTAATCAGAGGCGCAGCACAGAGACCCAAGATAACCCTGGAGGAACTGCAGAGTTCCACAGCAGAGACTGGAGTATCTGTACATAGGACGACAATAAGCCGTACGCTCCATAGAGTTGGGCTTTATGGCAGAGTGGCCAGAAGAAAGCCATTACTTTGAGTAAAAAAACAAAATGGCACGTTTTGAGTTTGCGAAAAGGCATGTGGGAGACTCCCAAAATGTATGAAGGAAGGTGCTCTGGTCTGATGAGACTAAAATGGAACTTTTTGGGCCAAAGAAAACGCTATGTCTGGCGCAAACCCAACACATCACATCACCCAAAGAACACCATCCAACATGGTGGTGGCAGAATCATGCTGTGGGGATGTTTTTCAGCAATCAGGACTGGGAAAATGGTCAGAGTTGAGGGAAAGGTGTATGGTGCTAAATACAGGGATATTCTTGAGCAAAACCTGTACCACTCTGTGTGTAATTTGAGGCTAGGATGGAGGTTCACCTTCCAGCAGGACAATGACCCCAAACACACTGCTAAAGCAACACTTGAGTGGTTTAAGGGGAAACATGTAAATGTGTTGGAATGGCCTAGTCAAAGCCCAGACCTCAATCCAACCAGACTTAAAGATTGCTGTTCACAAACGCAAACCATCCAACTTGAAGGAGCTGGAGCAGTTTTGCAAGGAGGAATGGACAAAAAATCCCAGTGGTAAGATGTGGCAAGCTCATAGAGACTTATCCAAAGAGACTTGGACCTGTGATAGCTGCAAAAGGTGGCTCTACAAAGTATTGGCTTTAGGGGGGTGAATAGTTATGCACACTGACTTTTTCTGTTATTTTGTCCTATTTGTTGTTTGCTTCACAATAAAAAAAACAAAAAAAAAAAAAAACATCTTCAAAGTTGTGGGCATGTTCTGTAAATTAAATGATGCAAATCCTCAAACAATCCATGTTAATTCCAGGTTGCGAGGCAACAAAACACGAAAAATGCCAAGGGGGGGTAAATACTTTTGCAAGGCACTGTATGTTTATCAAATAATTTCTAGGTGAGTTCCTGAATACTGAACTCTGCAAATGTATTATTTTTTATTTTTTCCTCCATGCAGTGGGGCTGTGCCCACACTACGCAGGTTAACTGCTCGTTTTTGTCTAGGGGACTGGAGAGCGGAGATATACTTACCTAATCCTGCTGACACAAGATTGATCCCTGCACCTCCTGTCCCCAGCAGTATAGCCACCCTGTGCAGTGGACTGTTCCTGATGTCATCACGCCCATAGACCTGTTCTCGACATGATAACACCAGTAACAGTCTACCGCTGGATCATGGGGAGCACTTTTTGCCACTATAGCAGAGGATCGGGTGAGTACACAGCTTTCAGATCACCCCTTGCTAAAACGAGCAGTTAACCCATACAGTGCAGGCTTTCAGCTTTAAACTCTTGGAGAGAAGACTTGTTTACAAACTTCTTTAAGCTGCAAATGGCATCATTCCTTTCCTTGTGCACAGACATGGCCAAAAACTTTTTTTTTTTTAATACAACATTTGATTAAAGTTAATCTCCATGTTTGTCACTTTAAAACGAAGCATTCGCTTTAAGCACTGTATGAACTGTATGTAGCATCAACCACATACAGTACACAGTGCTAGGTTTCCGGCTGTGAGACAGACTTTCTGTCTCACATCCGGAACAAAACAGAGTCAGTCTGTGCAGTGCTCAGCCATTCATAGGCATCTTTATATTCTGTGACTAAATACAAAGCTTCCTCTGATTGGCTGAGGCGGAGAGGGGGGCTGATGTCACACTCTCGGACTTGGTCAGTGAGATGAAGCTTTGCATTCATTCACAGAATACAAAGCTGCCTCCGAATGGCTGACCACCACTCAGACCTACTCTTATTTTGTCCGGAATGTGAGACAGGAAGTCTCTGTCTCACAGTTGGAACCCGGCACTGTGCACTACTTTATGTAGCTGAAGTTACATGTGGTACATATAGTACTTCGAGCCAGTGCAGCACTTAGTGAAGGAATCTGCATTGGGACCGGCTACTTAAAGTGACAGGAAACATGAAGATCAGCTTTAACCATTGAAGCCTTTTCTGGCAACTTTTGTTTACAACTTTGAATCACCAGATTTTCCTAGAAAGTTACTTATAACCCCCAAACATTATATGCATTTTTTTGAATCAGAGACCCTAGGGAAAAGAAATGGTGATCGTTGCAATTTTTTTTAAATGCAATTTTTTTGGGAAAAAAACAAACAAACACTTTAATGAATTAAAAAATATATAGAATATATAAACCCTTCTGTGTAGAATATGATAAATGATGTAATGCTGAGTAAATAGATACCCAATATGTCACGCTTTAACATTGTACACGCATGTGGAATGGCGACAAACTATAGTACTTAAAAATCTTCATAGGCAATGCTTTAAACGCCTTTACAGGTTACCCGTTTAGAGTTACAGAGGACGACTAGCGCTAGAATTATTGCTCTAACAATCACGCCCCCTCCCGCTGCTTTGGAAAGCGATCCAGTGGCTAATGAGTTGCTCGGACCGCTTTCATGAGAAAGCCAGTTGAAAAAAAAAAAAAAAAGATACCGGTGTTATGACTGAAAGCTTCAGCCATAGCCCTGGTAAAGCATGGGCAAACCACAATGTATATATACATATTGTGGTCAGCAAGTGGTTAAAAATAGTTAAAAAATGGAAAATAACAAAAATGTTATGGTTTCATGTTTTTTTATCTATTAAATAGTTTAAATTTGATTATTAAAACAGTGTACTAAATAAAAGCCTTTCTGAGTTATTCACTTTAAGGTCATCATAGGAGGACAAGGGGGCACTCTTTACATCTGGAAGAAAAGAGATTTAATCTCCAAATACGAAAAGGCTTCTTCACAGTAAGAGCTGTGAAAATGTGGAATAGACTCCCTCCAGAGGTGGTTCTGGCCACCTCAGTAGATTGCTTTAAAAAAGGCCTGGATTCTTTCCTAGATACACAGAATATAACTGGATAAACATTTATAGGTAAAGTTGATCCAGGGAATATCCGATTGGCTCTCAGGGAGGAATTTTTTCCTCTACTGGAGCAAATTGGATCATGCATTTTTTTAATTGCTCTGGATTAGCTGTGGGTGTGGGATTACGGGTGTGGAATTGTATCTTTTTATTCTTTTTTCCTTCTATTGGCTGAAGTGGATGGACTTGTGTCTTTTTTCAACCATACTAACTATGCAACTATGTAAGTACGTTTAACAAGTAAAGGCTATTTGATATCATGCAGGTTGAATATTCAACTAAATATGTTTTAATTTTTCACTATAATGTTCTCAAAGGCATTGCACTACCTAAACTACATGGGATGTATTATATACTCTTTATAAATGTATAACTAAAAGGCAGTTTTTTTTGTTTTTTGTTTTGAAGTGCAGAGGGATTAGAATATCTGTAAAGTTTTTATTACTGCCTGCCACCCCACTAGGGAGAATCACCCTCTCGTTGTCATGTTTACTGTTATCATCGAAAGTGAAAAAAATCCCACATTTTGGGTTGTCCCCAGAATAGAGGGAAAATCTTCCAATGGGGACACTAGTTCTGGTGACAAGCAGGTATTCCCTTACTCTGGAGGGATTTTCTCTTGCTTCTTTTTTTGGTTATAAACCTCCTTTACTTTATATCGATATATCTTAAATGTATATATTCTACCAAAACATATTTTAAATTAAAAAAAGGTTTCCAATAATGTACCATTAACTTACTTTTCCATGTGTTTCTTTGACAACAGGACAAGCAGCTTCAGTGTACCATAGAAACGTAGCTACACAATTTGAAACTGCAATAAAAATTGGACTTAAACTCTACAAAATAAAAAAAAGAGAAAAAAGGACTTATTTTAGGCATATATTCAGTTATTCTATAAAGATTCATACAACTAGACAGCATTTTGTTCAAGCGATTGTAAAGTCTCAATAAAAGAAAAGAAAAAAAAAACACAAAACAACAACAACCATGTTATACATACCTGCTCTATGCAGTTGGTTTTGCACAGAACAGTCCAGATCCTCCTCTTCTCAAGTCCCTGTTCGGTGCTCCTGGCCCCTCCCTCCTGTCCAGTGCCCCCACAGCAAGCCCCCACTTGCTATGGGGGCACCTGGGCCGAGCTGCAGCTCTGTGTTTCCATTCAGACACGGAGCTGCCGTTCTGCCCCGTCCCCTCTCTCCTGATTAGCTAACTGACTTTGATTGACAGCCGCAGGAGCCAATGGTGCCACTGCTGTGTCTCAGGCAATCAGGAGGAGAGGCCCGGATGGCCGAGGGAATCGTAGACATCGCTGAACAGAGAGGAGACTCGGGTAAGTATGAGGGGGTGCTGGGAGGCTGCTACACACAGAAGACTTTATCTTAATGCGTTGCGATAAAAAAAATATATTTTACAATTCCTTTAATCACTTGCCGACCAGCTCACGCCGATATAAGTCGGCAGAATGGCACGGCTGCGCAAAACAACGTATGGGTACATTGTTCTCTTTAAGAGCCACCGGAGGCGCATGTGTGCCCACGGCGCATGATGCGCGTGGCCAGCGGGCGCGATTGCGGGCACGAGAGCCAGCACGGAATTTGTGTGTGTAAACACACAAAACCCTGTTCTGTCAGGGCAGAGGAGACACATCCTGTGTTCCTAGTAAGTAGGAACAACAATATGTCTCCTTCCATAGTCAGTCCTATCCCCATACAGTTAGAAACACTAACTAGGGAACACACTTAACCCCTTAATCGCCCCTAGTGTTAACCCCTTCCCTACCAGTGACATTTACACAGTTATCAGTGCATTTTTATAGCACTGATCGCTGTATAAATGTCAATGGCCCCAAAAATGTGTCAAAAGTGTCCGATCTGTCCATTGCAGTACCATTAAAAATCGCAGATCGCCGCCATTACTAGCAAACGAAAAAAATAAAAAAAGGCGGCCATAAAAAAGCCATAAATCTTTCCAATAGTTTATAGATGCTATAACTTTTGCGCAAACCAATCAATATACGCTTATTGCAATGTTTTTTTTACCAAAAATATGTAGAAGAATATATTTTGGCCTAAACTGATGAAGAAATGTGTTTTTTAAAAACATTTTTGGGGATAATATAGAAAAAGTAAAAAATATTGTCTTTATTTTAAAATTGTTGCTCTTTTTTTGTTTATAGCACAAAATTTAAAAAAAAAACAAAAAAAAAAAACAAACACAGAGGTGATCAAATACTATCAAAAGAAAGCTATTTATGGGAAGAAAAGGACGCAAATTTTGTTTGGGTACAGCGTCGCATGACCGTGCAATTGTCAGTTAAAGCGACGCAGTGCCAAATTGTAAAAAGTGCTCTGGTCAGGAAGGGAGTAATATCTTCCGAGGCTGAAGCTGTTAAAGATCCCATGAGACCTTTCACAAAAAAAAAAATTTTAATTTTAAGGCCAGTTGTCCCACATCTATTTATCTATTGCATTGGTGGAAAACTGTGTTGCTCTTTAATTTCCTCCTCCTCCTCCATTTTCCACTGTATGCCTCCAAACTACTTTTTTCCTATCCAGTATTAAAGTGGTTCTGAACGCAAAATGTTTTTTTTTTTTTTTTTAAACTATAATGCATTAAAGGATAAGTGTGGGATTTATTTTTTTCCAGAATTATAATAACCCAGGTGGATGCATTATCGGTCCAATGCTGCATCTGTCTCCCGCCAAGACTGAGAACCGAGTGATCAAAAACCGCGGATCACTCGGTTCTCAGGGCTCCCTGAACAGAGAGCTGGTGACTGTCAGTCACTGCCGTCTGCTCTGCAATTCAGATTTAACAAGGAATGGAAAGGGAGGGTGGCCTATGTCCTGTTCTTTAATTCAAGATATGGAATTTACAGTTAAAGTGTTACTAAACTCAGGACCCTGCATTCACTATATCTGGTCTCCCACAGTACACAGAACATGGAAATGCAATAGTTTTAGTAAATATGAACTGCTAAATACCTTTTTTCATCAGCAGTATATAGCAGTCCTGTGACTTCTATCAGTGTCCAGTTAAAGGTCGTAAACCCACTAACAAAAAAAAAAGAAAAAAGAAAAAACCCGCAAAACAAAAAGGCATAATGAGCTAGTATGCATAGCATGCTAGTTCATTATGAATTACTTACCCGAGATCGAAGCCCCCCGCAGCGGTCCTCGTACACCGCTCTGGCTGGCGACATCGCTCCCGGAGTTACTTTCAGGTATCACGGGCTGCGGCGTTGTGATTGGCTGGAGACGCGTACGTGGCATTGTTTCAGTACGCATGTGCCGATGACGTCGGCACATGCAGATACAGGGGATATCTCCTAAACCACTTTAAAGCTTGTAAGAGGAGTTTTCATTCTTCCCCGATTGTCCTGTGAGGATGCAGAACCCCTGACCCTCTGGACTGAATGGCCCTGTGCTGATCACATGCACTCTCCCAAGAAACAAAAACAAAAAAACTCTCTAGCAATACACACCAAACTGAACATGTGCAGCTTGTCTCCTGGCCTCTGTTCTAACAGGAAATATATTGGGGACTCTGGAAGGGAGGAGATCAGAGGTGACAGGATCAAACAGCCTTTTTACACAATGCAGAAGATTTACACCTTAGGTCCCACAGTGAGTACAACAAGCATGCTTTACTGACTATACAGACTGATTTTTACTGTTGTGGGTTTAGTAACACTTGAAGTTAAAATTCCTCTTCTCTTAACCCCTTGGAGCTGGCTCCTGCCAGCCCCGTAAGGGAATTAGAATGCTGGGGCGGGGATTAGAATGCTGGGGCGGGGCTTAAGGTCATGTGACCGCCATGACTGGCTGTCACATGATCAGGAGCATTCCATTAGCCAATGGTAACTTTTCCCAGGAGCACAAACACTTACCGTAGCGCCTTTCTTGCAAGAAAGATGTATTACTGAAGAATAGGTGGTCCGGTTTCCTTCCATGTCGATACACGCAGATCCATTTGTATATTCCAGGATTACGTTATCGCCATCTATAACAGGCTTCTTGCTTGCCACCCCCAAATTGCCGATTTCCACACTTTCAACCATCATGTCCTTAAAACAGAAGCATTTGAACAAATGGATGCATATGAGTGATTGAAATCAAAACCTCTAGCTAACTAGATTAACTAGATTAGTAATTATCTAACTTTGCTATAAGAGAATATAATCTAGAAAACACAGTAAAATGTCCCAATCACAGGTTGTGTGTCTATATTTTCTGTATTCTCTCCATTACATCTTGTTGACTGACAGATCAGCTCATTCAGAAATCCAGTCTCATCTTTAGCTAAGGACGAATTTACTTTGTTCAGATCTAATCACATATGATGGGCCGAGTCAGGCAGTTCCATGCATAAACCAAAAAGAAATAGTATGCCTGCAGAGCACAAACTAGTGAACCAGTCAGAAAACTTGTATGCTAATCTGCAATGGACTAAGAAGCAATTCAGCAATCTCATAAATGCTAAAGCCAAATACTATACTAGGGTCCACTAGGCTGACTCCAGGCCACGAACTTCATAGAAAGAAAAGCAAAACATTTTAAAAAAATATGTCAACACCAATTAAAATAAAAAAAACTTTGTGGTGCCATGCAGTCCTGGAGCAACAGAAATATGGGGTCTAATGCAAATTCTGCCCCTACCAGTCCTGCTGCACCATCACTATGTCCACTCTAGCTGGGTACTTCCTCAGGGAGCTGTGACCTGAGAAAAGTATGTGGGCCGCTCAGGCTCGATAGGGAGGAGGTATATAGGTAGTGCATCCGCAGCTGCTACTAGAGTGCTGACAGGGGATGGAGCCCGTTCTGGCTCCTGCAAAGGTTCAAGAAAGGAAGGGTGACCCCTGCAAGTCTCACATCTATGGTGTCCTGCTGCAATAAATAGAGTGGCAACCTCAGCCTGGACTATGGGGGCATGGCCTGGTCGGAGTCCAGGCTGAGGTTGCCACTATTCATTGCAGCAGGACACCATAGATGTGCGACTTCCAGGGGTCAATCTGCCTTCCTCAGGGAGCTGTGCCCCTTAACAGCACTGACAGGCAATTTACTGCCCTTTAAAAGAGAAGTGTGAGATTAAAAAAAAAAAACAATTATACTCACCTAGGTGGAAGGAGCATGTCTCCCACCATCCCCAAGACCAAGAACTGAGCAATCAAAGATGGCTCTCTTCTCTGCCCCTCCAGTGTTTACTGCAGCACTGGGCTATGGAGGGGGCACACTGAGCAGCACGCTGAGAGGCTGGGCCAGCTACTGGTCAGGCATCTGGGTGGATCCCAACATTAAAGTCGGGATCCCTCCAGAGTCTGGACCGCCTGAATGACTTCAGCCAACATCAAGCTTTAGTCTGCTTTTGGCTGAACACAAGTCACAGGAATGCAGAACAAAGTGCACACCTGTGATCTACAGGAAAAATATGGCCAAAACAGCTTTGGCTATACTTTTTCTTTAAATATCCTATAAACCAGAGTAAGCTGAGCAAAGATAATTTTTTTTTTTAATAAAGCTGCACAGGGAAGTTACAGGGCAGGGACAGAGCATAGTAATTACTATATGACAAGACATTAAACAACAACAACCTGTTGTACCCAAATTTTTTCTATGTTTATGAGGGGCAGTGCTAATTATGCGTATGTCATTGCCAACACACGATAGAATAATCCATTGATGGCCCTACAACTATTTTCTATGGCTTTTCCTTCTTCCCCCTTCTCCATGTCATAGCCACCACCTAGTGGCCTTGGAGGGCCATGTCACCTGGGGGGTGGAGATGCTACACACATGCCTTCCTGGCAGGGTGGGGAGACGCAAGGGTCCTGCGTCTCCCTACGCGCCCACTAGGTGGACGCTACCCATATCCCTGCCAGCGGCATTCCGGATCCGCTCCGGACGCCTTGGTCACCCGCGCGTTACCACGTGCGTGCGCGTGACGTCACGGCGCCTACGCAGTTGCGGCGGAGGTGATGGGTGTATCCGGGAGAACTTCTCTTCCGGAATGCTGAGGGAGTCACACCAAGAGCGCCGCTATTGCGTCGCTCTCCCCTCATTGGGGAATGGATGGAGGGGGAGGGATACCTGCACCTGCGAGACATTTAAGCAAATTAGTTTCTCTATAAACTATGTTGGCATTGGGAAAGGTCCAGTGGGATTACTTGTTGCCACTGGACGCTTCTGTGCTTCCTTATTCAACTTGGTGGTAAGTACATATTCTCTATTGATTCATACACCCCTTCACTGCATTCATGATGCGTGGCCCACACCACGACTGTTGCTCTGTGACCTAATCGATTTTACACTGAATCAATGCCCCCCTCACTTACCCTCCCACCTTACATGCTTTTCTCACATGTCACTCACTCATTACACCTGTATGGGGGTTTTTTGCTTTGTTTTGTTTACGTTCATCTTTGTTTTTTCACCACTCTTTTTGGCCCCTTGAGGGGCCTCCCCCACACTTTCTGGTCTCTACACACTTACACCCCAGTGTCTCAGCCTCCTCACCCACAAACATGGATGTGATTTGGGAGTCGACCCATACAATATATATGTTCTTCCCATACCGAATTTAATATTTTTATTTTATTTTTTTTTTCTTTCTCCTCTCCTGCCCCCTTGTACCTTCCCCCTTCTTTCCCTTCCCCGCCTTTCCCCCCTCTTCCTCCTCCCCCTCCATTCCATCCCTGTTCATCACTTATCTCCCCTTCTTTCCTTTCCCTCACCCCTTCCTCCACCCTTTCCCTCACATTTTGCTATCCTTGATGTCTTCCCTTTTGTATGGACCCGTTATCCCATCACGTCCGCCATTCAGTTTTAACACTTTGAACCTAAACAGCCACATAGACATATTCTTCTTTTGTCTTTTTTGCCTTATAAACCCTACTTTGGAATCCGTTACTCAATATACATTGTGATTTTATCGCAGGTGCAGTGTACACCCCCTCCTCTCCCCCTACCCTTTGGGGATACCTAGTGTGTGATTCCTTGCAAGACATGTGTGAGTGGCACTCGCTCCCCTTGTGACTGGCCCACCCGCTAGGAGATCGGGGATACAATAAGAGGGAAACTCCCTCACATTATGGCCACCTGTAACCATCAAGTACATCGTGACTGGTAAAGATGCACAATATGGAACTGTTTATATATTCTTTTTCTCTTGGCTTTAAATCGTTTGACACATGTTTACATTTTTACAGTTTTTCTATATATTTATCCTCTAAAGAAGACCCATTGGGGTCGAAACGTGTCAGGATCTCACACAATCAACATCTCTGTGTTATTGTATTACTGTTGATTAGGATGTAACCCTATCGCACACTGCCCTTTGCTATTTTCATTGTTTTCTCATTTTGTTCATCTTCGGATTTTAACCTACGTCCCAACTCTTGTTGTCAGTACTTGCTGTATTAATAAAACAAAATAGCCATTACTACTCCTTTTGTATTCTGTTTATCATATACCACTGGCTGCATTAAAGCCCCATTAGGGGGATTTTCCATTTTTTATAACAACAACAACCTTTAGCAAGTTTGCCATGAAGACCTTCTGACAGCAGCTTTCCATTCATGCATGGTAATCTTGTACACACAGGGATATGTACAGGAAAAGTTGTGATACGAGAACCAGCCCAAATCCCAAGGCAAATGCTGCCAGTCAATAATTCCCTCTTCCGACCAAAAAATACCTCCAGACTGGGTATAGTGCAGCGGGAGCTTGCATTTCATTCTGCTAATGTAATAAAATGATATTTGCGCTTATCCTAAAAAATTATTATATTAAAGGTGCTGCTGCTTAAGATACTGTAGCTAATGATAATGTGAGAAAAACATAAGCGCGCTACCCAATTAAAAATAAATTTACGATTACAAACAAATCACACATAATAAGTGTCCATGTATATAAGATATAGTGTCAAAAGATTGATAAACAGTCCAACAAGTGCTCAAAAGCAAAAAAATATATTGAAAAAAGTGTTCACTTGATGTGTTCTTAAACTATAATCACAGCCGCTTACCAGAGCAGTTGGATCTCAGATTAGAGAGATCAGATGCACTCATTCAAGGATCTCTCTTTGGATATGGATCATCTGTCTCCAGATATTCTCAGCTAAATGGATTAATGGAATGAAAAGGCTTCATAGTGTAGTACTTCACACAAAAATGTATTTAAAAATATGTAGCAAAAAAAAAAAAAGATCCTTTACCGGTTACAGCACAGTCCCATTGAGGAGGTGCAGTGTGCAGAGGATCACGAGGAGAGGATTTTTCGTGCTGAATCTATTTGCATGAGCACATATGATCTCTATAATCTGAGATCCAACTGTTCTGGTAAGCGGCTATGATTATATTTTCAAGAAGAACACATCGAGTGAACAATTTTTTCTTGTCAAAAGAAGTTTATTGAGTATACAATATTATAAAGATACATAAAGTAAGTTTACAAGGATCTATAAAGTAAGCTCATTGTTTTACAGTAGGGTTTATATAGGTAAATATCATGAAATTTCAAATATTAAACATTGGGTTCACGTAAACCTAAATTAAAGATATATATCATTTCCTTAGTTACTTTTGTAGGTATTTAAATGATTTATACCTACTATACATATTGTTTACAAGTAGAGTGTATATACGTCAAATAAATTCTGATAATGAGCTTTAATCGTAAGGTGGAGAAAAGGAAAGAGAAAGAAGAAAAAGGGTTGAAAGGTAGAGGTATGGTCCACAAGGTTGTCCCGCTAGTCATTTTATTATTCTTTTTAGTTCTCTTTGAAGCCTTAGAATGGGTGTCTCTGTAAGTCATTTAATCTGTTACCATGGCAACAGGACAGAGTCATTGAAGTTTGACAGGAACTGTTGTTTTATCCAAGGATGCCAAAGTTTTTCAAATTTTGGAATTTGATTTTGATCGATGGCTACCATCTTAGCATGGGACATTGTATTATTCATTCTGTGAATTGTTTCTGCTAGTACCAATGTAGGAGATTTCCATGCCTTGGCCACTGTTTGTTTTGCAGCCGTTATTAGTTGGATCATAAGTTTGAATTGAGAGAGTGTTAACCATTCCGGTTTTAGATTAAGTAAAGTTAAATATGGATCTGGTTGTATTATTTTTTTAAATATTTTAGATGCAATCACGAAGACTTCCTTCCAGAAGGTTTGGATTACTGGGCACGTCCACCATATGTGTAAATATGTGCCTATTTCTGGGCATCCTCGAAAACAAAGAGCTGAGGTATTAGGTGAATATTTTGCCACTCTTGCAGGTACAAGGTACCAGCGAGTTAGGACTTTATAATTTGTCTCCAGTGCTAAGATGTTGGGTGAAGATGACTTAGATGTGAGCCATATGTTAGACCAGTCCGTGTCTTCTAAAGTTCGTCCCAGGTCCTCCTCCCACCTCTGAACGTAAGAGGGTCTATTAAGATTTGCTACTCCATATAATTGATTATAAATTGATGAAATTGTACTTTTAGCAAATGGATCTTTTGTACAGATTGATTCAAAAATGGATAATTGGGATAATGGTGTATCCCCCTTTAGGAATGGTGTATAGAAATTTTTGATTTGGAGATATCTAAATATCTCAGAGTTTGGTAGATCATATTTTTCTCTAAGCGATGGGAATGAAAGGAATGATTTAGATGCTATGAAGTCATTTAGTGTCTGAATGCCTGATGTTGTCCAAGCTTTAAAAGAATTTGGGTAGATCCATGCCGGATAAAAGGCCGGATTTCTGATAAAAGAAAGGAGAGGATTGTGTGGAGATTGTAACTGATATTTGGTTTTTAGTTTATCCCAGAGAGATAAGAAGTGTTTAGTTATGGTATTATGAATTTTAAAGCGGTCTTTAGGATCAAGTTATAATAAATTTGATATATTAATAGAGGGTCATTTTCTGAAGCCTCTATAAATACCCATAATGGGATTTCCTGTTTTGCATGGTATTTGGACAAACTGGCCAAATGTGCTGCTCTGTAGTAGTTAGTAAAATTAGGGTATCCCAGGCCTCCTTTATTTTTGGGAAGATGTAGTGTGTGTATAGGTATACGTGGTTTAGAAGAGCCCCATATAAACGAAGTTTCTCTTTTTTGTATTATTCTCAAAAAATAGGAAGGAATTGGAATAGGGAGGACTCTGAATAGATAAAGCAATTTGGGTAGAATAGTCATTTTGATTGCATTAATCTTCCCTATCCAGGATAAAGGAAGTTGCGACCATTGTTTTATTAGATTTGTGATCTGTCTTAATACAGGAGGATAATTGGTTGAGAATAAGTCAGAATGAGATGCTGTTAAATGAATTCCAAGATATGGGATTGATTTTTCTGCCCATGTGAATGGAAGTGCAGCCCTAGCCGGGATCAATTCCATGTTTGTGAGTGAAATATTAAGCACTAGGCATTTCTTAGGATTAATCATAAGGCCGGATAGGGCTGCAAATCCATCAAGAGCTGGTATTAAGTTAGGACCAGAGACCTGTGGTGATGATAGAAAAAGTAATATATCGTCTGCAAATATACATAATTTGTGTGCAATACCTCCTACTTCAATGCCAGTTATAGTTTGGTTTGTTCTGATGTATTGGGCCATGGGTTCGAGTATAAGGGCAAATAATAAGGGAGATAATGGGCAACCCTGTCGGGTACCTCTTTCGATATTAAAGGCTTCAGATTTGTATCCAGCATATTTTATATAGGCTTTGGGTTTATTATATAATGCTTTGATCCATGTTAAAAAGTGGGGTCCAAAACCCCATTTTTGTAATGAATATTGCATATATTGCCAGGATACTGTGTCAAATGCCCTCTTAATATCGAGAGATAGAAAACATAAAGGGATTTTCCGTTTTTTAGCAATATGTGCCAATAACACTGCCCTGCGTATATTATCGCCTGCCTGTCTATTTGGCATGAAGCCTACTTGATCTCTATGTATTAATTTTTCTATAATGCTATTGAGGCGTTTTGCTATTATTTTTGCTAATAATTTAATATCGAGGTTTAACAGAGAGATAGGCCGATAATTCACACAGGAAGTATCATCAGAAAGGGGTTTTGGGATCATACAAACAATTGCCATTAGTGTTTCTTGCCGAAAAGAATGTCCATCTAGAAGTTTGTTAAAAGTTTCAGTGTGAATGGGAGAGAGTATTCCTGAGAATGTTTTATAGTATAAGGCCGAGTAGCCGTCTGGGCCTGGTCTTTTGTTAAGTTTTAGGTCTTTTATGGCGTTAGCAACTTCATCTATAGTTATAGGCTCATCCAAACTGCTTTTTTGATTCTGAGATAACTCGGGTAAGGTTATTTTTGAGAAGAAGGATTCAGCCTCTGTAGGATTAAATTCATTGTTTGTCTTGTATAAAGTTGCGAGATGTGAGTGAAATTTATGGACTATTTTAACTGGATTACAAGTGTAAACATTTTTTGATAATTTCAAACGTATTGGTTTGAAAGATTTGTTAGTTGAATTTAATGCCCGAGCCAAATATGTACCTGGTTTGTTTGTATTCATGTAGAAAATTGTGTTTGGAGCGTTTGAGGGATTTATCAACTGACTCAGTGAGAAATAGATCGTATTCCAATCTAGATTTTTCCAGATGAGATTTTGTACTCTGAGATGGATTATCTTGAAATGATATGTAGGCTGCATTAAAATTGAGTTCTAGTTTTTTGCTAGATTTTTGCGTTCCCGTTTAAATAGTGCCATTTGTCTTTGTATTGTACCACGCAAGACAGGCTTATGAGCTTCCCACAGTGTTATTGGGGAGATGTCTGTTGTATTATTAATTGATATGTATTCCTTTAAAGCTTGTTCAATGGCCATCTGATGTAGTGGGTGTTTGAGCATTATGTCTGGTAAGTACCACGTTGGGTCATGCGCTTTTGGTATGGCTGAGGCTATAGTAGTGTATACTGCATTATGGTCAGACCACGGAATCGGAATTATATCTGATGCAATAATTTCTAGTATCACTCCTATTGTTAGAAAAATATGATCTATTCTGGTGAAGGTTTGATGAGGGTGTGAGAAATAAGTGAATTTCTTTTTCATTGGGTTACTTTCTCTCCACGAATCTACCAGATTGTATTTGGAAAGAAGTTGAGAAAAAGGTAATCTAGAGGTTATTTTGGATGGTGTAAAAGGTGATTTATCTAGAAATGGGAGGAGGACCTCGTTCGAATCCCCACACATTATCACTGTTCCTATTTTGTGTGTATTAATCACTTGTAATATATGTGAGAGGAATGGTGTAGGTTGTTTGTTAGGAGCGTAGTAGGAAATCACCGTGATTGCTGTATCCATTATATAACCCATGAGTATCAGGTATCTACCTTCTGGGTCTTTAATTTCTGATAAGGTGAATGGTGTGGATCAGTGAAATGCAATTAGAGTTCCCCTTTGTTTGGTACAGGCAGAAGCCGTGTAAATTTGTTGATAAAAAGGAGAAATATATTTTGGAGTAGAATCTTTGGTGAAGTGTTTCTTGGAGGCATACTATGTGAGCCTTCTTGTTATGGAAAGTACGGAAGGCTTTGGTCCTTTTTTGGAGGGACATTTATTCCCTGAACATTCAGGGAAAGTATATTCAGTGGTGCCATGGCAACAGATCAAATAGTTTTGACTTACTTTTTGTTATGCAGAGCTGACTGCGCAGATCAACCTGTGTGGACTGAAGAGATGAATAGATAGAAAAGAAACCAGTGAATTCTGGAGTAAAGAGTAAACAAAAAACATATGAGATTAGACGATACATTGTATAAATTATTTTTTGCAAGTAATCACAATTTACCCGTGAAAGAGAGTAAATATCTCTCTCAGGGGAATAAGTGCCTTCGTCACACTCCCACATAATATGGTTGGGAGAATGAGGAGGGCTAATGGGGGTACACGGATCTTCCGCTTACAGGAGAGAAGTGCTATGTCAAAAGACATCAAAATGATGTTTCATTAATTGGAGTGCAGAATATAGTTTTTGTTGAAATTATTTATTCCAGGGTGGTTGTATATGGTTAGTCTTGCCCTAGGCTAAATAATTCAGTTAGAAAGGTACTGTTAATAACTTTGGTATTGATGAAGATGGTTTGAATTATTTTGGGATATTAACCCTTTTAGAGTAAACAATTACATATTTTATTCATATGTAACTGTTTAGATATGTTAACTCATAAAATTGAGGTTGTATTGCTTCAGATTAGAATAAACAAAAACATAATTCTAGGAACTAGTTAGGTAATAATATATTTGTTTTAAGAAAAGAAAGAAAAAGTTTCCATTACTTCTGGATTATTGAACATATTTGTCCTAAAAAGTAATAAATCTATTGTTATTACCTGAAAATATATAACTGAACAAGAATTTCCTTATTTCACTTATATATTCTAAGGCTATATGAATCAGAAGTAATAAGAAATATAACTGGAATGTAACATGATCCCACACAGTGTGTGACTATCAGAATGCAGTTACATTCAGTTATAAATACAGGTTTTTTATAGAGAACCATCTCTTAGTATAATAAATGAAGAGATATCAGGAATTAGGATGTCAGTCCATTGAATCTTCTTGGTCCATGGATGATGTGGCATAACGGCCTCTTTTGTGAGAATGATGATTCCCATTTTGTTCTGAAATTTTCTGGGTGCTGCCTGAAGGTGAAGATGATGCCATTCTTCTGCGTGTGGGAGAGTTGCTGCTTGTGGGTTCTGTCAGATTTAATTTTAAAAGGGTTTGTTGTAGTTCATCTGCTGATCTGCTTCTGTAAATTGTACCTTGGTAGTTAAATCTGACTGAAAAGGGGAAGCCCCATTGATACATAATGTTGTGACGTTGCAGTTCCATTAGTTGGGGTTTCATGGATCGTCTTTTAGTAATAGTAAGTTGGGATAGGTCAGCAAAAATTTGATAATTGTGTCCTTGAAAAATAAGTTCCTTTTTTTCTCTTGCAGCAATTAGTATTTGTTCTTTCATTCTGTAATAATGAAATTTTGTGATTATATCACGTGGGGGTCCATCTTTCTTTTTGGCTGTGAGGGCTCTGTGTACTCTGTCCAGTTCTAAACGTTCAATAGGGATATCTGGCTTTAGTTCTTGTAATAGAGCAGTAATAGTAGATTGCAGGTCTGTCACAGTTTCAGGTATTCCCCTTATGCGCAAGTTTGAACATCTGGCTCTATTTTCGTAATCTTCGAGCTTAGTTTGAAGTATTAAATTCTCTTCTTTTAATTGTTCCAATTTTGTTATATTTACTTGGGTTGTAATTTCAATTTCATCCATTTTTATTTCTAAGGCTGCGGTGCGGTTTCCCAGCTCTCTTATTTCTTTGGTCAGGCTGTTTGTTATTTGGTCTGAGGTTTGTTTTAAAGCCTTATGAAGCATCTTTTCAAATTGTAATAATATTACTGGGGATGCTGAGGAGGCTTGTGGAGAAGTTTGTGAGAGGATTTGTTCTGTATCTGACTCAAATGGAGAGTCTTGCTGTGACATTTTCTGTCTGTGAGAGCGCCCTGATGCTGTATATTGTGAGGTGACTGGAGCTGCTTTAGTTGCAGTGAGTGCCTGTGAGCTCTTTGTGAGGTGATTTTTATTTCTGCCACGGTTTCCTCCCAGTACCATATTTCCTGCCCAAACTTTCACAGTTTGTTCCCTGGGGCATAAAGGTTCAAATGGATACCTTTTGAGCCTGCAGGCTCCGCTTTGTCCTTCTCTTCTCTCCTCAGCGGTGCAGAGCTCTAACAATGCATGTCTGCTCCGCTAGGCTCCGCCCATCTCCCTCCGTGAACAATTTTTTCAATAACAATATTTTTTTTTTGTTTGTTTTTGAGCACTTACTGGACTGTTCATCAACCTTTTGACACTATATCTTATATACATGGACACCTAATAGGTTTGATTTGTTTGTATTCATTGTAAATATATTTTTAATTGGGTAGCGCGCTTATTTGTTTCTCACATTTCATTCTGCTAGAAGAGCAGATTCAATCTCCCCCTGTTTTGATAAGCTTATATGGTGCCAGCTTTTAACCCATTGCGGAGAATAAGATATATATATATATATAGATATATATATATATATATATATATATATATATATATATATATATATATATATATATATATATATATATATATACTCTTTTTTTTTTTAATTCTGAGAATATATATACTTACAGAGACCTTAGTATATTCCATTTGGCACACAGATGCAAAAGGATCACACCCTGTAACAGGTATCAAAGACCGGCATACATTAATATAATATTTTCTCCGTTTCCCATGGCCTTCATCAATGGAATACCAGTTTGTAGTGTGTACCCCTTGTACCTTAGATAAGCTGCAAGAAAAACAAAAGAATCATACACTGTATATTTCCAAACTCCTAAAGGATGAGCAATGCAATAAGTACGCAGCATTTGCATTTATATATTCATATATTTTTTAATCTAGATAAAATAATATACTGCTCGTATACTGGTTATGTACGAGAAAGTGTTGTAAAGAAGCATTCATCCAATAGCAGTGGGAGACATCACACAATGGCCGAGTCAAAAGCAAGCACATGCATATTGGAAGAGCTGATATGCTTATTCTTGTTCCAGGTTTGTGCTATTTATTGACTTTAAGAATAAGAACAGCCCTGGTGCATGAATGCAGCTTCTATTTCAACTGTTATTTATTGGAATTGCTGGTTGAAGAGTTATAAAAACTTAGAGAAGACTTTGGCAAGTTTTTTCAGGCTCCTAGTAGTGCTAAAGGCTTGTTTAAAGCTTCTGAAGCCAATATTAGTCCAAATCTTTATTTATTTTAAACAAGATGATGTCTTACTAAACAGTGTTCAGTTTTCTCAACTACAAAGCACCAAAAAGGTAATATTCAATGTAGCAAGGTCTCTGGCCTCGTCCAGTCTAATGGGAACTTTCCCAGCCAAAGATAGCTGACACCCTCCTGTATGTGGTGGGTTGCGAGGAAAGGTGGACAAAGTTATTGGGGACCAGACACTCCTTGGATGTAAAAGAGGTTTTATTTCTCTTACCAGTGCTTTTTATATTTTGGGGGAAAGAGGGTTAGGGCCAGTACACCCTTAAGTAGTTGCAAATTCAATTGGCAGACTCCGAGATTTCAATAGGAGGACAGCCGTACAGAGAAAGGCCCCAGCAAGGTGACACATCTGCACATACAGGAATGTTGTCTCCTATGGCAACAGTCTAACAGTTCCTAACTCAAATGTAACAGTACCTTCAGCTTTACTACAGTTCTTCCACACTGAGCTCCCAGTCTCTCACTAGACACTCCGATTCACTAGCGGTGAATCCCTTGAGCTCCTCCAATATTTGCGGTGGTACCTCCCTCAAGCATCACCCACACTTCCCTGCTGGGTCCCTAGCTTGGCGCTCCAGATACTTCTCAAGCTTCACCCCTGCTAACCGGCTCATCCCCTGGCTTGGCTCACAAGGCTGCTCTGCAAGCAAGCGTCACCTCCACTGGTTGGGTCCCTGACTTGATCACCGTCTGAAGTTTCCACAATTCTCCACCCGTTCGGTGAGAATGCTGCTCCGGTACTTGCTTCAGTTGCTCACTGTGGTCCCTGGTAATAAGGTGGTTGGTCCCTTTGTGGTGACAGCTTCCCTTCTACTTCCAACCACTGACAGGTTCTCTGGCCGGCAGAACCGTCACTTCTGGTTGGACTGCAAGCCACAATCCCAAACCTGGGCTGCTCTCTTACTTCTGGATAGGCCCTCACACAGCCTAGCAGCCAGATGCCCCTGGGATAGGCCCAATCTCCGGCCTAGCAGCCCGGGGCACACAACACACATCCACCCAGACAGCCGTCCAGGTGGCACAGAACAAAGATCACCTGACTCCACTCGAATATATAGGCTCTCCCAGCAGGCCAAGGGATCCAAGAAAACTCCTGCCCATTGGCTGAGATACCCCATATACCCATAACCTGACCTTGACTTGTTCTTCTCATATCTAGTACCACCAAGTGCCTGGCCACCTAGTGTTAAAAAAAGAAAAGTACAGCCAGGCCAAGCTTAGGGAAAAATCAATGGATCTCTAATTGACCAGGGTAACTACTCCTGGCAAGTAAATGTGTGAGGAGCATCCCTGACTAAACCGCAGGGTGTTACATCAACATTATTAAATTGTTTCTAAAATGTTGTTTGTATGATAACCGCTATAATTTCCTCTGTCGATTTACCAAAAGAATGCAAATCAGCAAGGTTAAATGTATGTACTGAATCCAATTCCTGCATATTTAACTTTGGAAAACTGTTTACCGTGTGCAGGAACGACCTGGGGCACCGGCATCTCAATTATGTATGCTATGAAGAGGGGCAAAGGGAGTGCTGACAGACCCCCTCCAGGCATAAGCTTATTAGAAGATTAAGATGAGCAACTGTACAAGGTTTCCAAACCTTTTCCCTACATGACTAACAGCCAGTGCTGGCCGCAGTGAAGAAATCAATATTGCTGCAACTGTAATTAATAAAGTATAGGCAAATTTAACCACTTGCCTACTTTCACCCCCTTCCTGCCCAGGCCAATTTTCAGGTTTCAGAGCGGTCACACTATCAATGACAATTGTGCAGTCATGCAAAACTGTGCCGATATGAAAATTGTATAATTTTTTTGAGACAGATTTCTTTCTTTCAGTTGTATTTGGTGGAGCTTTCTTTTGGTGGTATTTAATAACCAAAGGTTTTTTTATTTTTTTGCTTAACAAAAATTTTGAAAACAAAAAAAGGCACCTTTTTCTTCATTTCTGTTATAAAAGTTTGCAAATAAGCAATAATGTGCGCTAATGAGGCTGCACTGATGAACAGTGTAAATGTGTGCGATTGCTGGATAGCCGGCTATTAGCTTTCCTTTCTTTGCACAGTGACAATGCTACAGAAAGGAAATGCCAATAGCCGCAATTTGTGTACATGGGATCAGCTGTGATTGGCTTGGTTGATAACATGGCAAAGGGTCATTGTGAAGGGCTGAAGGTTTTTTACCTTCATGCATTCTATGCATGAAAGTAAAAAACCTTCTGTATGCAGCTCCCCCTAATATTTACCTGAGCCCGATCTCAATCCAGTGATGTGCAAGATGGCTCTCTCCCTCTTCATTGGCTCTGACACAAAAAGGGGGAGCCAACAGCTCCCGCTGCTGTCAATCACAGTCAATGGACACACAGAGGGCCCCAAAAGCTAGCGGCTTGGCTCTGGGGGCACTCAGCAGGCGGAAGGAGCCCAGAGCGTTGGCAGGGGACCTGAGAAGAGGAGGAACAGTGCTACTCTGGGCAAAACCATTGCACAGAGCAGGTAAGTATAACAGGTTTCTTCTTTTTTTTTTTTATTCCTTTAGTATCACTAAGTAAAACAAAAAGCACAATGTTGTAATAAAGCAGAATTATGGATTCCCATTTAAAAAAAAAACCAAAACAAAAAAAAAAACATATGCTGCAACACCTAATCTGAAAGGGGGAATGGGGGCGCTTTAATTATTTTATTTAAAACTTTTTACACGGTCCATATTTTATTTATACTTTTTTTACCAACTTTATCGCCATCACAAGGGATGAACAACATCCCTTGTAAAAGCATGGGATGTAATGAAAATTAATAATTTCATACCGCGCGCTCATATGTGTATAAACAATAAAACAAAAACAATAATGAAATCAATTAGTGTTCAAATATGAATGAAAATTTAATAATAATAAAGTCCATAAGCCACCACCATTGATTCTTCAATCAAGTGCACAGTGATGAATAAATTCAGTGACAGGAAGTAGAAAGTGCCGTCTTCCACCAGTTTTAGGCAAACATCCTACTCACCAGATCAGACACCCATGACAGATGTCAGTAAGCAGAAAGGTAAATCAAGATGTATCCACCAATGTAGACGCCTTTCACCAGCGATGTAACCAGACGGGATTAATAAGTAAAGGAAAAAAAGAGGAACAGCGCAACGTGTAGCCATTTATTTGAAAAAAAAATTTCCAGCAAAAAAAGCACACAAAATGGAGCCGGCACACCAAGCTGCATTCCACCTGCGCTCTAAAGTGATGGCAGAAGTGATGTGACGATTGTGTGATGTGACGATTGTGTAATCTGACACATATCGTCAGCACGTCTGGAGAGGTTTGAAGCGGATTGGATATCCAATTCACCATTACTGTATAAATTGCGCCGAAAGTGACGGATCTGATTACATGACCCCTGATGACATCAGACGTGCTGACGAAGCGCGTTGGTTAACGCAATACGTCACTTCCTCCATCGTGTTGGAGTGCAGCTTGGAATGCCGGCTCCATTTCATGTGCTTTTTTATTGGAATTTATTTTTACAAATAAATGGCTACAAGTTTAAGGAGTTCCTCTTTTTTCCTTTACTTGTTAATCCTGTCTGGTTACATCGCTGGTGAAAGACGTCTGCATTGGTGGATACATCTTGATTTACCTTACTGCTTAACCGACACTTGTCATGGGTGTCTGATCAATCTACCCTGTTTCCCCGAAAATAAGACCTAGCGTGATTGTCGGTGATGGCTGCAATATAAGCCCTACCCCCCAAATAAGCCTTGTAGGTCTTATTTTGAGGGTAGGGCAATTTTCGGGGAAATAGGGTAGGGCTTATATTGCAGCCATCACCCACAATCACGATAGGTCTTATTTTCGGGGAAACAGGGTAGTAAGTAGGATGTTTGATTAAAAAAAAACTGGTGGAAGACGGCACTTTCTACTTCCTGTCATTGAATTTATTCATCACTGTGCACTTGATTGAAGAATCGTCGGCGGTGGCTTATGGACTTTATTATTGAAAATTTACATTCAAAATTGAACACTATATGATTGCATTATTATTTTTGTTTTTATTGTTTATACACATTTGAGCGCGGTATGAAATTATTTATTAATGTTAATTTCATTACTTTTGACCTTTGGTTATACGATGAGCTGCTCTAGATTGATTTATTCCATTGGTTATAGTTATAATTATTGTATCCAGGGTGCGTGGCTTAAAAGGTTTCACCTTTAATTTCACTTAAAGCATGGGATGTACCAGGTTTCCTTTATGGTATCTGGGATCTATTAAACCCAAGATCTCTCCTCTGCCCTTAAAAGCATCTGATCAAACCAAGGTTGGTTTGATCAGATGTTTTTACAAGACAGTAATGGCTTGTTTACATCCTAGAGAAAAAGGAAGTGACAAAATCCTTGGTCGCCCCTGGTTTCTTAGACCATAAAAATGATCAGGGATGTTCTGGGCCTCAGTCATCAAGGGCATGTAAAAGCAGTCCAGCATCTATTTAGCCGCTCTGAACACTTTTACATTATCCAGCATCGCTGGCCAAAATTTTTGATACCAGGGTGATTCTTGCAGCTGCAGACATCATCCCGGTGTAACCACTGAAAGTCCAGGATGTTATATGACGTTCTACGGGTAGGAAGTAGTTAGAGAAATAAAGCAGCTGTAACAGACAGACTGGGTGTTCACACACCTCTTCTAGCTGGTTGGGTTGATCAGAGTTTTGACAGTCATTAGTTCATTTATGAAGTCAGAAGCTATAACTTGCTAGAATGAAAAGAAGTTATTCCCGCGCTATGATGTGTGGGTATCAGAAAAGATGGAAAAGCTGCTTACACCGAATAGGGTCCCAATCGACCCTGTACTAGCAGAAAACTCAGTGAAAGGTATGGTGCTGCGCTAATCCAATAATAAACTGACACTGCTGCTAAAGGTAGCAGTATGCCTAGAGATCACTAATGGGGGACTGCGTGAACTAATTAGGTTTCTTAGCAGAGCAAATATCAAACTAGCGAGCAGAAGTATGGTGCCAAGTAAAAACAGTGTATAAATAATATCAATAAATAAGCATAATCATAGCATAACAGGTGTAGTGCGTATTATATACAAAAAGTGACACAGTGCAGACCGATTAAGTGCAAACTGATGCAATATTAGGAATGCAATGCCCATCTAAGGGCACAAAGATAGAATAAAATTAAAACATTAATACATTAGTGAATACATAGTGATGCAAAGTAAATGCAACCAGTGAGAAAGTGCACTATAGTAAGTGCAGAGTAATGCAATAATGTGTGTCATGCACACATAAAGACACACTATAATAGCAGCATGTAATGTGAAAATAAACACAGTGACAAAATTTCCATTAACCACTTCCGGACCGCTCACTGTATATATACGTCATGTTTTTGAAGATGGATATCTCGGTAACGGCAGCAGCTGCTGCCACAACCGAGGTATCCATCTTTTCAGTGAGCGGTTCCGTACACGATAATGGTGGTCTCTGCGGCGGGTTCGCCGCGAGATCACCGTTATCGGCGGCGGGAGAGGTGCCACCACCCCTCCCGCCGCTCTCCCGCACCCTCCGCCGCTTACCGGAGCCGTCGGTAGCGGCGGAGGCGATCGGGTCCTGTCACTTCCTCGGTATGGAGATGAGTGAGGCCAAGATGGCCCCCACCCGTCTCCATACCATGTGACGGCCGGAGCGACGTCATTACGACGGCTCCGCCCACGTCTCTTAAAGGCACAATTATTTTTGTCATTTTTTTAAACGAATTTTTTTTTTTTTTTTGCATTTTAGTCTAAATATGAGATCTGAGGACTTTTTGACCCCAGATCTCATATTTAAGAGGACCTGTCATGCTTTTTTCTATTACAAGGGATGTTTACATTCCTTGTAATAGGAATAAAAGTGATCCAAATTTTTTTTTTTTTTAAAAACAGTGAAAAAATGAATAAAATAAAGTAAAATAAATAATAAAAAAAAAAAAAAATTTTTTAAAGCGCCCTGTCCCGACGAGCTCGCGCGCAGAAGCGAACGCATACGTGAGTAGCGCCCGCATATGAAAACGGTGGTCAAACCACACATGTGAGGTATCGCCGCGACCGGTAGAGTGAGAGCAATAATTCTAGCCCTAGACCTCCTCTGTAACGCAAAACATGCAACCTGTAGAATTTTTTAAACGTCGCCTATGGAGATTTTTAAGGGTAAAAGTTTGACGCTATTCCACGAGCGGGCGCAATTTTGAAGCGTGACATGATGGGTATCAATTTACTTGGCGTAACATTATATTTCACAATATAAAAAAAAATTGGGCTAACTTTACTGTTGTCTTATTTTTTTTTTCAAAAAAGTGAATTTTTTCCAAAAAAAGTGCGCTTAGAAGACCGCGGTGCAAAAAAAAAAGTATTGCAATGACCGCCATTTTATTCTCTAGGGTGTTAGAAAAAAAACAATATATAATGTTTGGGGGTTCTAAGTAATTTTCTAGCAAAAAAACCTGTTTTAAACATGTAAACACCTAAATCCAAAACGAGGCTGGTCTTAAAGTGGTTAAAGAAACGCCAAATAGATCATATATAAAAGGGTAAATAAAGGTGCCAAGTGCAATAAGACAAGTGACAGAGGTTCAGTCCAAATTGTGCTAGTAAAACATCCAGTGATTTCACATCAAGTAGGTAATTCTCCACACAGCGTATAGTGGAAGAGATGGACACCGTGATGGGTGTAAGCCAGGAAACCAACACTCTAATTATAACTTGCTATCCCAAGATTTCCCCATACATGGCCTCATGTATGGGGGAGTGAGATGCTAATGGTGGTTAGACAAAATACAGGTTATAACCGTAAAACACAGAAATTAAGAATGGGCTTTAAAGTATAACTAAAAGGAGTTAAAAATCTAACCGTCCTGATCACCAATGTCACTGAGACTAAAAGAGGGTAATCCAAAATGTTGACTGGCCACCAGAACAGTAATAGAAAAAGAATCTTCCAAAGAATACACTTGTTTCTGTGACAACTCTCTATCAGGACATAAAATCTTTTCACATCCAGAGTATACAGTACAGTTGAAGGGCTATCTCCCCAATGAGACACAGAGGGCAAAAATGGACTTCTGCTGTAACCCTCCCCCACTCTACCAATAAAAAAAATAAATAAATAAATAAATAAATAAATAAATAAAAGTCTTGGCTTTAGATATACTTTAAGCCCTTCACCGCCATGTTATACTTACCTGCTCTGTGCAGTGGTTTTACACAGAGCAGCCCCGATCTTCCCCTTCCGGGTCCCTCCCACCTGTTGAGTGCTCCCACAGCAAGCAGCTTGCTATGGAGGCACCCGAGCGGAGTCAGAGCTCCGTGTGTCCATTCAGACACGGAGCCGCGGCCCTATCCCGCCCCCTTTCTCTCATTGGCTCACTGACTTTGATTGACAGCAGCAGGAGCCAATGATGTCACGCTGCTGTCTCAGCCAATGATGAGGGGGGTCCCAGACAGCCAAGTCTCTTGTGCAACACAGCTGGATCTAGATGGGGCACAGGTAAATTTTAAGGGGGCTGCTGCACACAGGAGGTTTTTTATCTTACGCATAAAATGCATTAAGGTAAAAAAGCTTTTGCCTGTACAACCACTTTAATGCCAGGAGGCAGAGTGCCTTCCTGAACATGTGTCTGCCGTGACCGACTCTCGGGTCACATGATCAGGAGCCAGCAGCAGAAGAATCTATGACCAAGTGCTGCTGCAGACAGTTAAGTCAGCGCAGTGAACACACTCTCAGCAAACAACCTCAGGCACATATGTGCAGCGGCTGGGCCCCCTTTTCCTGCCACCACGTGTGTTATACAATCAGGAAGTGTGCAAAATAATACAGAAAAATTACATAAATATAATTTTACTATTACCTGGATAAATCATATTGTTCATTTGTTTTTTCATCTACCACGATACATTCCACAGGCTGTGCTGGACAGGCATATTTAGTGTACCACTTGAAGTTATACGTGTAATTGTCTTCTTTCTAATATTCCAGAGAAAGAAATCAAAACACTGAACTCATTTATCATAGGGGACTTGTTACATTTCAGTACACAAATATAATTTCTAAGCATTTTTTTAATTTACATTTTAAATTTTACAAATCTCTAAGAACAATACTGTATTCCTGTTATGAATTTTAATTGAACCTTCAATAAATACCTTATTCTCTCTTTAGTTTAACTTTGGTTATCACCCGTACAAAAGGGTTTAGACCCAAATAAAAAAGGAATCAGCACCCTGAGCCATTCCGGACTCCATTAATGTGCACAGTGCTGTCAGTCTAATGCTGTAAATTTTCTTACAGGATCAAGTACAGCCCCTCTCGTTCACTGTATATCCAGCAAAATGAATGCAGCCCATTCACACCTAACGCATTTGGCTGCATTTTTTACTGCACTCTAACTGCATAGACAGTCCACAATTAATGTGACCTTATGGGCATAGTTCACATTATTGCAATGTAGTTAAAAAAAAAAAAAAAAAAAAAAAAAAAAAAAGAAGTAGAGCATGCTGCATTTTTCCGGACCACAAAAATGCATGCAAATGCACTGCAACGCATCGCACTGCCCATAGAAGCCCAGGGAAAGAAAAGAAAGAAGTGACCTCACATGACAAAGGCAGATAGAAAAACACACGTCAACTGCATGTAAATAAACATAACAATGCACAGCAAATGTATGCATATGTGCAAGAAAAAAACATGCAATAGGTGTGCAGTTTCTAGTGTGAATAGGCCCTTACTAAACTGTGCTACTGGGGATAGAGATATGGCCGTAATACCTGAATTAAGACTATTTTGTCAGAATTCTAAAACTTCTAGTAGGTAGTTCACAAATGTGCATTTGTCTGGAATCTGATTTAAGCAACCTCATTTAAACAAATTAATTCATGTTCTGTATGTTACGTTGGTATCCTAAAACACATTAATAATTTTAACATCTTAAAATTATTTGAGAATGTAATTGTAACACAGAGCTTGGCAAATAAGGTGCTAAAAAGCACCTGGGGATATTTTCAAGCACTAATAATGTATATATAACGTATATATTCAGTTCCAGAAAAAAAAAAAAAAAAAAGAGAAAAACACTGTACTGGCATGCAGTAAAAAGCATCAAAATGGACCACTCTGCAGTCCTGGTGGTTCTATCAGATCTATGGTCAAAATCAAGACAGCCTTCTTGGCGATTGAACGAATCCTTACTGAGTGATCCTATAATCGCCAAGGAAGTGGAGAAAGCCATACGACAATATTTTCAGGAAAATACCCTTCCGTCCTCTTCCCCAGAGATAGTATGGGCAGCCCATAAGGCCACCCTTCGGGGTGTATTAATACAATTAGCTACCAAGGTCAAGAGGGAACGAACCCAAACAGTTCAACAACAGGAAAGAGAATTAGATAGACTCTCACATGAGCAAAAAGCCAATCCACACATGGACCTTAGAAGCCAAATTGACACAGCAAGAACAGCACTAAACCTGAGTCTCACTACTAAAAGCAGAAAAATATGTCAGATGGGCTAAACACCGCTATTACACAATGGGGGACAAACCAAATAGATTACTAGCTAGAAAACTAAACCCTAGACCTTACAACCCGGCGCTTCCTAAACTGAGACTGCAGACTGGACAAGTGACACAAAATCCCCAACTCATACTCCAGGAATTCTATACATTCTACTCCAAACTATACGACTCCCCAAAGGACTTTAACGTACACAAAGCTGAAGAATTCCTGAAGGATATACCACTCCCAACCCTGTCTAGCGACCATGCTGAGATGATGGAGGCAGAGTTTACGACAAATGAAGTAGCGGCGGCTATTAAATTCCTGAACCCGTCGAAGTCTCCGGGTCCGGATGGATTCTCAGGCCACTATTACCGCAAATACACGGAAATTTTGTCTCCCCGCCTCTGCGCTTATTATAAGTCATTAAGAAAGGGACTTCCGATTCCACTTCACGAAAACAAGGCATTCATACATGTCATACCCAAACCAAATAAGGACCACGGGGATTGCGCAAACTACCGCCCCATATCGTTGATCAACGTAGACCTCAAAATACTGACTAAGATATTAACCACCCGCATGAACTCGTTCATTTCAAAATATATCCACCCTGACCAGACGGGATTTGTACCTAATAGGCAAGCGCCTGACCAAACTAGACGCATAAATCGACATAATCTCTGCCTTGAACTCGGGTTGGGATGGGGGGGGCCGGAGAGGAGCATTATTGGTCTCATTGGACCTACATACAAATGTGCAATGTTCGCAGATGACATTCTACTGCTTCTTTCCTCTCCGGTCACCTCCCTACCCAACCTACAGATAGTACTTAGACACTTCACGGAATTTTCGGGACTTAAAGTGAATCACTCAAAAACTCAGGCGCTTAACATTTCCTTACAAACACACATAATTCAAGCATTACAACAATCCTACCCTTTTAAATGGCAGAAGGAGACAATGCCATATTTGGGCATCTTTCTTACTCCTACCCTCACTACGGTGTATAAATATAATTACCCTCCCCTATTTAGGAAAATACTTGACGATCTCAAAAAATGGTCGAATAACCCTCCGTCATGGTTTGGAAGGCTGTGCTCAATCAAAATGACGGTCTTACCGAAGGTGCTATATCTGTTTAGAACCCTACCAATAGCAGTTGTAAGGAATGATTTACAGATATTCCAGAGGAAATTGTTAGACTATGTGTGGGGACATAGGAGACCTAGAGTGAACAAGAGAACACTTTACACACCAAAGCCGAGAGGGGGCCTGGGAATGCCAGACTTACTCAAATACTTCCATGCAGCACAAATGTCCCAATTGATCAAATTCCACACTAGGCAGTCCAGACCGCTCTGGATGTCAATTGAATCCTCTCTGTACCCTGACAGAGAGATTAGCCAATTAATGTGGTTAAAGGCGAAGGACAGGCCGGCCATGATGTGCCCGAGCTTGTCTTTCTCCCTAAATTTGTGGGACAGACTGTCTACAGCACATGGGTTTAGTTCCCAACACTCCCCTTTGGCTCCTCTACTCGGGAATACTCTGTTCACTCCGGGTCTTCAACCCCGGAACTTCTCGTGGTGGACCAATAAAGGTTTAATGCGCATTGCAGATTTTTGTGACCACAGAGGTGCCCTATCGAAATCAACTCTACAGGAGAAATACGAATTTCCAAATTCGGAACTTTTCCGTTTTACCCAGATAAGAAATTTTTTAGCGACATTGAATCGCACCTCTGATATTACCACATTCACCCCAATGGAAAACCTCTGTAAGAATTTCGATAGACACACTGGTCATATCTCACAGATATATAATATTTTGACTTCATCTACCTCAAAACTGTATTATATGCACAAATGGGAACAGGACTTGGATACGGATTTAGATATGGAAGTATGGAGCAAGATAATATTGAATGCATCTAAGTCGCTAGTTAATACCTCCCTGATAGAGGCAAACTATAAAGTAATGATGCGATGGTATATGGTCCCAGAGAGGATAGCAACTTTCGTTCCGGGGGCGTCCCCCCGGTGTTTCAGAGGATGTAGTGTAAATGGCACCTTTTTCCACACTTGGTGGACGTGCCCCAAAGTGAGGAGATTCTGGATACGTACGTACAACCTAATATATTCCCTCACACAAGTGAATCTAATTAAGTCACCTCTGCACGCGCTGTTGGGACGCCCAGTGGAAGGGACTTCTAGGGCAATGCGCAGACTAATCACATTTATATTTGTGGCGGCCAGGATTTCAATAGCCAAGTCCTGGAAGTCTCCCACAGTCCCCTTTTACCTACTGAAAGCCAAATTATCATGGATAATGGTAAACGAACGCCTTACGGCAATCCTGAAGGATAAGATTACCGGATTCAACAAAACATGGGATCCCTGGATAAAATACCTCACCAACACATAGGTTGCCGAATGATTGCGGCACCTGCGGTGCGGCAGGAGCGTACCCCCTACCACCTCTCCCCTTCCCCCCCCTCTAACTCCCTCTCTGGTCTGTTCTTCCTTTTATTTCTCCTTTCTTTCTCTCCTCCCAGGTTCTCGATGACACTATGATGCATTAACGGGTTGATGAATCGTTTGTGCTCGGCAAATATAGTAGTGTAAAATGTTTATAAGTCGGGTTGCACACAGGCTACAACAACACAATAAGCTAATGATTGAGTCCATTACAGTGCTAAATTCCTTACATTGGTGATGTACAGGGACACTTGTATTCCCCCGGTCTGGTTCGGGAGCTTTACTGATAATGAATAAAAGATGGATGCCAATAAATGGATATAGCGTTGAGGAGACTGCACCCTCGCCTAGCCACAGCAAGCTCCCAGGGGGGTGGCGGGTGGGGGATTGCAGCGCCATCTGCACAAGATATGAATGCCATGAACCAGGCCGGGAGGAGGTAACTTTAAGTCAAAAACTAACCTGAAAGAGGTTACTCTCCCCTATAATTTTGTTCCCCCCCTTTTTCCCCCTCCATTTTCTTTCCCCCTCCCCCCTTTTTTTTTTTTTTTTTTTCTTATATTTATTTTATTTTATTTTACATTTTTTTTTGTTATTTATTTTATTTTACACTCCTTACCTCTCACCACAGTAAATGACATCTGTAACAATATGTTAAATAATGTCCTTGGTTGTTTACGTTACTTTCTGTAAACTTGGAAAACTGAATAAACACTATTGTTTAAAAAAAAAAAAAGCATCAAAATGCACCAGACCCCAGTAAATGAGTATTATTACCTGATATTCTGGCTGACCAATACCTGCATCTCTATCACACAAGAAAGTAAAACGCGATGAGCGAGGGGTTTTCTTATCATCGTTGTAGGGTGTTCCTCCTGTGTAGCTTAGCTGGATCATTCCATCATAGTATAAAAGTTTGGAACTTCCTACACCAATATTCCAATGATCACTCTTCCTAAAAAAGAAAAAAAAAGAAAAAAAAAAGAAGAAAAAAATAAAAAAGATACACACATTACTGGTAACCAATACTACTTTTACACACGCAGTAAAAAGCATGAAAATTTTAAAATAGCTTACGATTTTGTCACTTGACATGCTCCTGAGCCAGGGTCACAGGGTTCTTGTGTTACATTGCTGCATACATTTAAATAAAAGTCATACTGCTCAGCGGCAACACTGTAACTTTCAGTTTTCTTGGTTAGTGGTGACAGATCAAAGTAAAAACCTGAAAATAGAAGGGAAAAAAAAGGGATTTAAAAAAAAAATAAAACTATTTTCTGTAGAATATATATACACATATATATATACATACACATATATACACATATATATACATACACATATATATACATATATATACATACACATATATATATATATATACATATATATACATACACATTATATATATATATATATATATATATATATATATATATATATATATATATATATATATATATATACACACATATACATATATACACACACACACACACACACACACACACATATACACACATATATATTGTATTTGCTGTTTCTGTTGGGTTTGAACAAAAGGGAAAGAAAGCATTTACTGTACAATATCAGCAAAGAATCCTTTATTGTAAAGGCTTTACACCTTTTGGCCAGCAATGCCATCAATTATAGTGATGAGCCAACAAGAAAAGTTGTATCCAATGAAATTTGACAATTATTTAAAATAAAGCTTTTTTTTCTTTTTTTTTTGTGTTAAAGCTTTGTGAATGCCTTTTTTTTCTTATAGTGAAGATAGATGTAATCCTGATCCAAGTTATAATGTCCAGTGTGTCACACACTTTAAACAAGCATGCTGTTCTTTTTTTTTACTTAACTGGTTATGCTTGTTCTAGGTCAGTGCCTGACCAACTAGTATAGCTACAATCAAAATGACAGCTTCAGAGCTTGCCCTTTTAAAAACCAATGCAGTAAAGCAATGGCAGTTCCCATATTTCTGTCTTTGCATTTTCACTTTAAAGGGTACTAGTGTTCAGCAACAACAAATCTAAAAATTATAAAACAAAAATAATTGCAAAAGGGAAAAAATAAATTGTTAAAACCTGTAAAAGAATATAAAAGGTCACCATGATCCTTCTGGAGATGAGACTTGAAGTGATATTAAACACTTTTTTTTTTTTTTTAACATACGTGTTCTACTTACCTGCTCTGTGCAGTGGTCTTGCACAGAGCAACCCCGATCCACCTCTTCTAGGGTCCCTCGTCGGCGCTCCTGACCCCTCCCTGCAGCCGAGTGCCCCCAGAGCAAGCAGCTTGCAATGGGGCACTCAAGCAGGCTCATTACCAAGCCGTGGCTCTGCGTGTCTATTTACACACAGAGCCACAGCTTGGCCCCACCTACTCTCTCTCCTCAATGGCTTGCTGGCTGTGATTGGCAGCTGCTGTCTCAGCCAATGAGGTTTTTTTTTACCTTCATGCATATTTTATAAAGGTAAAAAACCACCTCTGTGCAGCAGTCCCCCCAATACTTACCTGAGCCTCATCTCTATCCAGCAATGTGCACGAGAGCCTCGGTTCTCTGAGGACTCTCTCTCCTCATTGGCTTGCTGGCTGTGATTGGCAGCTGCTGTCTCAGCCAATGAGGAGAGAGAGTCTTTAGAGAGCCGAGGCTCTTGTGTACATTGCTGGATAGAGATGAGGCTCAGGTAAGTATTGGGGGGACTGCTGCACAGAGGTGGTTTTTTACCTTTATGCATAAAATATGCATGAAGGTAAAAAAAAACTTGAGTCTTTGGAACCACTTTAAATCAAACCTGTTGCAAACCTAGACAAGCTTCGAGCAGTATTTGCACACACAGATTTTCATCATTAAATGAGAGTGCAAACCACATTTTAAGCAAGGGTTTAATGGCCATTGTCTAGGTTTAGAGGAATAAGCTGTAATACTTAACCCTATTCCTTGATCCAGCAGGGTAATCAGACCGGCAAAGTCTCCTCTCTAAGGTGCTCACAGGTGCAATCCCTCTCCTGCCTTCTCCATGTACAATGCTAGGTTAATAGCCTAACATTGTATGCGATGATGCCAAGAGGCTGCTTACAGCCCATAGCACTTTAGGAAGAGAAAGACAGCACCAAAATGGGGCGTTGGCCTGTTTCATACAGGCCAAAAAATAACAAAGAAAAATTCCAAGCTCACTTACCAGTCAGTCTGCAACAAACCAAATCGCCCTGACTAACAGTTCACTTTAAAACCAGGGGTTTAGATTGCACAAATTTGCAATATATGCATTAACGGCATACCAGTGTACTGCAGTCCTAACTATATACATTTTGTTTATACATTTTTGTCTCCAAAGTTGGAGCACATATAATGGATAGATTAAGGGCAGGTATGCCGAGGGAGCCCACCCCTCAAAAGCACAGGGACACACTAGACACCCAGCAATAGCACAATGGCAGCATAGGTATCCAGTGCCCACCACCAATTCACTGCCATTGTGCTACTGCTGGGTGTCCAGTACGTCCCTGTGCCTTTAAGGAGGGGTGGGCTCCCTCCAGGCATAGCTGCCCCTAACCTGTCCATTATTATATATGTGCTCCAACTTTGGAGGCTCTCAAAAGTTAGAGTTATTACTGCAGTAAACTAGGGTGCTGTGAGCGGCCACTGCAGCTTACGCATATATTTGCAAATGCGTGCAAACTAAACTCCTGGTTTTAACATGAACTGCTAGACAGGACAATTCGGTTTGTTGCAGGCTGCCTGGTAAGTGAACTTGAAATTTTTCTTTGTTTCTTTTTTATATGCGTCACTAGAGATGTAAATTTTGAAGCTCGGAAAAAAAAAACCTGTTTTTTTTCCTTTTTTTTGGGGGGGGGGGGGGGGGGGCGACTGAAATTTTCTGAAAAATTGAAAAAAATGCTACATTAGCACTTTTTGGTCTTTTTAAGACTGAAAGTCATTCTGTTACTTTAGGAACATAAAATATGACTATGGACAACTTGACTTGGCATAAAATTATCACAACTAGCATATTAAAAATATAGTGTAGCCAAACAATCACAAACAATTTACTTTTTTATAATATGTATTTGTAACAAAGGGAGCAACAATCTCCTGAACCGATTAGTAGTTTATGTGGAACAGCCAAAAAGCCTCCACAAAACAATTTTCAAAACCAAAAGTAACAATTTTTCATATTTCTTCTCCACAGTACGGTATTAAATAAAAATAAAAACCCCATTCTCATAAAACAAATTGAAGATGAGGGAAGTGAAGAGAGTGGGACTAAGTTTCAATGGACATTTAATCAGAATCATTTTCTGAGCTGAAATTGTCAGTATCCGTCTCTGCTTCTGCAGCTACTCTTTTTTGTCCGTCATCACAATTAGGAACTAATAAAAACTTAAGGTGAACACCCTGTCTAAAATATTTTATTCATCATGTTAAAATAAAATATTCCACAATTTTTTTTCTTTTTTCAATTTTTCCAATTTTTTGGAAAAAAAACAAGAAAGCCTTCAGTAAAAAAAAAAAATAAATAAAACTGAAAAAGTTTTTCTTCTGAATTTTTCCGTTTTTTTTCCGGGCCTTCACATCTCTATGCGTCACCCTTCTATGTGCTCCTTGCTGCAAAGGCAAGTTACAGGCTGGGGTGGTGGCCATTTGTTTGTTTCACTCAGGCATCAGTTTGCATAACAGCAGTGTCAACAGCAAGCTATGACAAAGCATTTGCAGAGCTTTCTGCAAGCTTTGTTGAACATTTTAAAAGTACCATTTACTGTATCTCCAGCTTGTGAATGCCACTTTAAACAAGCTAGCAGGCTTCAGTACTACTTGAAGCTTGTTGAAAGTGACAACCAACACTCCCATTAAGATCGGTGTATACCATTTCCCAACAGGAGCTGAAGGTCACTTTAAAGGCTTGGAAAAGCAGCTCAAAACTCTGCAAAAGCTTGCTGGTCACACTGCTCTTATACAAGCTCAAGCCCAGAAACAGGCCAAAAGGGAAGCAATTCAGCCTCTTTATCTCTCCCTAGACATAACAAGCATTTGTGTGGGGTCCCTGCAGGGTTTCCTTAACTTCTTCCGGCCAGGTATTGGGCTTTATTAAAACTTTGTGACACAAAATGAAAGTTCCTGTGCAGCTGATCTGGTGGCTTCGAGTAGATTTATGGTACTTGGGCTCCATCTATTGGTATTAAAAAGTGCAACATGCATACTTTATTAATAAATTATTACTGGTATTTATATAGCACCAATTTATGCAGTGCTTTGTACATATTTATATTTTTTTTTGGCTAGGACCATAAAAAAGAAGAAAATAAAAAAAACTTAAAAAATTACTTTAGATTTGAAATATGGTTTATTAATATTCCGTGCTATGCTTTATGCTCCAGAAGGTGGCGCGTTAGAATGTGTTCCACAATAATGAAGGCTTTTCAAAACTTTTACAAGCTGCTAATGAAACAAAATCATGTGTGCAGAGAAAACAAGGAACTAATGTTGCATAAACTCACCAACATGAGGATCAGACACTCTGCAATTATCTCCTTCTGTTTTGGATAGGGCACAGGCTGCAGCAGTGTTCCACTCAAACTCATACAGGCAGTCATCTGAATGCTTCAGTATAGGGGGACTTTCGAGGTTTCCTGAAAATAACACAGATGCTGTCGTTAAAGAGATGTGATACAAAAGTAATTTAAAAAGTGTCACTAAACCCACATGATAAAAAAAAAACATATCTATAAATGGTGTATTACATGCTGTTCATACTCAGTCACTATGAGATTCATTTTCTGTATCCTGCAAAAAAAACCTGGTTGACCTTGCTGCTCTATATCTCCCCTTTCTGTTCATGTCCCCAATTCAGCTAGGGATTTTGCAGTTGTGGTGTCAACTCTGCACATGCTCAGTTTTCATTGAGTTTCTATGCTGGGCATTTTCTCCCCATCACATCTAAGCAGCCCATGTGACACATGTGGGCTATACACAGTGGTAAATGACAGCTCACTCCCTCCCTCCCTCCTCTCCTCCATGCCCACTTATCAGCTTAACACAATGGGGGTGGGATAGAGCATGTAGATTATTGGAGGCTTCACCTCTCTCTCTCATAGGCTGGAGGGATGTGACACAGCCTGTGACTGACAGAAATCCACCCACACCATATCATTTCCACAAAATAATAAAGATTTGATTTCTAATACATATTTGTATGCCAACTTAAAATCTTTCATTGATATTAATTATTTTTACTCTGTATTCCAAAGGCTGTTTTTTTTTTTTAACATGTGACCAGCATCAGAGGACTAGAAGCTCCTCCTGCTTATGTTTCCCTGCAGAAAAGCTGGGAAAGATCTGTGTCATGTGACAGCTGTATATCGATTAGGAAAAAGGTACTTCGATTTTCTTTTTTTTTTAATTAAAATAATTACAGTGCCATCATCCACATACAGAAATAGAAGAGACCATATAAATTAAACAGTGTGTGTTTACTTTAACTTAAGGCCTCATGCACATAGAGTTTTAGATAAAAATGCTGCTTCTACTGACATTTATCTTTTCTTTATGCTTGTAAAAGCGCCTCAATGTTAGCCTTTGTGGTCATGCACATTGAGGAGTAACATTAGAGCGCTTTTTTCTGCAATAGGCCTCAATTTAGCATCTAGTAATAGACTTGTGTTCTTGATAATGTGTAAATACAGTATATGAGCTAGCATAATAAGTGGTAAATCATTTCAACATCTATACACAGGTACTCAGAGGGTCTGATTACCCTTTTTGGTTTGGTCAGCTTCTTTTTCAGCTCAATGAATATTTGCTTGTTGTTTATGAATAATAATGAGAAAACCTGCTCAAACCAACAAGAAACATGTTTGGTACAGATGTCATTGTTTCTACATTGGCTCTTTATACTAATGACAGTTCTGTGGTTGGATATTATGAGCTTGACTGGCTGTGGTCTAGTGTCTGTAGGCACTTTTAGAAGGGTTCATTCACATACAGCTTAAGAAAAACACCGTATATTTATATATATATATATATATATATATATATATATATATATATATATATATATATATATATATATTCATTCCAGTAGGAAAAGATTTCCTTTCACCTGCTGTCCCAGAGGCACAGAAGGAAGAGGAGATCTCTCAAAAGCAATGGGGTACCCCTTCTTTGATATCCCCCCCCCCTCCCCCCAGTGGAAGATTCCCTGCTCACCACCTCTTCCTGTGAACGCAGAAATTTTTCTTCAGTAGGGAGGGAGAAACTCCCCAGTGATAAACAGGGGTGGCCCATCCATTAGGGCGCCCGGGCACCACCCCCTCTCTCCAGGCCACCTCCTATATTCAATGGATAGATTCATGCTATACATGAATCTATTCATGGCCGCTGTGGCCACCCCCTATTCATGCATCCGGCCCATTTCAGGGCACTGGGCGCATGAATTAAAGGGGCCGGGGTTTTTTTTTTTAAAGCACCCAATTAGAGCCAGAGGCTCCAATAGGCTTCAAAATAGGGTGGGCTCGGGTCGCAGAGGATGCATCCGGAGCCCACCCAGGTGTGTTGCAACAGCGAATGAATATTCGCTGTTGCAACACTGATCCTCCTCCCGGACAATCAGGAAGCAGGTCTGACACACGTCACCCAATTGGCTGAAGGGACAGGTGATCCTATTGGACGCCTAGGAGGAGGGGAGGAGACGCATAGCGGAAGCGAGGAGGAAAAGAGCTGCTGCCCGATGCCTGGTTGCCCGATCCCTGCTGATGCCTGGATGCCCAATCCACGCTCCTCGGATGCCTGATCCCTGCCGCAGCTCCTCAGATGCCCACCGTCTAGATGGGGTAAGCGTTGGTGGACCGACTGGTGGACAGCAGGTGGGGGGTAGTTCAGTCGGTTGTTTGCCAGCTCCCCCCCCCCCCAAAAAAAACAAAAACAAAACACCAGCCGCCACTGGCAATGAATCCAACAGCAATGCAAGCCTACAAACAGCAATCCCCCCAACCTATAACTGCTTTTTTTCAGCAAGGAGCACATGGAAGGGCGACACATGTCAAAAAACAACAAAGACAAAATTCCCAGCTCACTGACCAACCAGCCTGCAACAACCCGAATTGTCCTAACAGGTCACGTTAAAACCAGGGGTCTAGTTTTCACATATTTGCAAATATATGCGTAAGCTGCAGGCCCAATTCACAGCACCCCAGTGTGCTATAGTCTTAACTCTATAAATTTTGAGAGCCTGCAGTACACTAGGGTGCCGTGAAGTGGCCCTGCAGCTTATGCATATATTTGCAAATGTGTGCAAACTAAAACCCCTGGTTTCAACATGAACTGCTAGACAGGATGTTGCAGGCTGGTTGGTAGGGGAGCTGGGAATTTTTCTTTGTTTTCTAAACAATACAATCCTGGCAGAGGTTTCTAACCCTAACCACATTCTATCCAAATATTAAAGAAAAAGAAAAAAAACAAAAAAACAAAACAGTTTTAGGTCTAATTATCACCACATCGACAGCAACTGATATTTTCATGGTCTAGGCACAGGTCTAGGTACAGCTTTGGTTTAAAAGAAAACCTAGTAAAACACCGCTCTTTCCCACCCATTCCAGTGATGTTTACTGTGAGGCTCTGCCTGATGCTAGCAAAGAAAACATCCCCTGCGTGTGATCTTTTTACCAAGCATGTGCACCACAGAATCATTTATTCACATGGGTGAGCTGTACTTATGCCAGCCTTCAGCCATCCAGCGTAATATGGCTCACCCATAGGATGTAATGCTCCAATGAATGGGAGCATGTGACATGCACAGTAAAAAAAAAAAAAAAAAAAAAAAAAGGGACACAGGTTTGTTTTGTTAATGCCTAGTACACACAATGAGGAATCGGACGAAAAATACTATTTTCAGAGCTCTCGTACGATAATCTGATCGTCTGTACACAGCTTTTGAGAGCGGATCACTACAGTTATTACGAAATTATCCGAAGGGACAAACAAAACAAAAAAAAAAAAAAAAATTTCGTACCATTCCAGAACAAACGATCGATTTTCGTTTTAATCAGTACAGTATTGTCCGAAAAAAATCCAAGCATGCTCGGAAATGAAAGAATATATTACAATACAACACGTTACATCACTTCCGAAATTGTATTTTGTTGTACGAAAATTTTTGAGACTTTAGCAACCTATCGGTTTTCGATATGAGACTAGTATGCAAAAAGGAAAAAAAAAAAAAAAAAAAAAAAAAGGGGTGGGGTGGGGATCATCATTCCTCTTATATTCTCATTGTGTGTACGAGGATTTACAAAGGCTGTGCTGCACTAGGTAGTACCACAAAGTGTAGATAACTGGAACACGGAGGTGGGCAACACTCAGGGTATTTGAAGGAATAATAATGTAGATGTCATTCAAAGAAAGCCTGTGCCCAGACCATGGAAAAGCAGGTTTGAATTAAATAGGTTGTGCATAATAAAAAGCATTTTGAGAAGAAGTAAAATACAACCACTGTATAACTGCAAAGATGGAAGAACAGCTGCTAATTTTATGAACAAATAAGGCTGTCCCTGTGCTAATTAAAAAAAAAAAAACTCAAAATAGAGATGATAAAAAGGTTTCCAAAACACCGATACGTATAAATAAGCTGCTTTACATCAATTTTAATGGTTTTAAACGTATATCTAAAAATTATTACTAATCAGTCTCAACTTTCCCTTTCAACTTTACTAGTTATGTATTTAAGAGATAGAATAAAGTACAGAGGATACAAGATACCTGGACTGCATATAAGCGTGATATTGGTTTGAATTCTCTTTTTTTCTGCACACACTGAACCCTCTGTGTATTCAAGTACAATGTGATCGCCAACCAACTTTGGAGGGGACAAAAACTTCCCTAAATTTTTGTTTTTGCCGGAATCTGTAAGAAAATAAGAAATAAAGTATAATACCCCAAAGAAATAAACACATAGCTGGCATATAGTATTACAATTCCCATTTCTTACCCACTGCACAAATTGCAGCATCCTCCTCACAGCCCGCAGCACCTCCTCTCTGTAAGACCTCATGGCACACATTAATATAAAAACGATTCTTGTCATTGGGGTTAGTGTTCAAAGCCTCCCAATTCTGAGCTGTGCTGGACTCTGAAAGAATTCACAAATTAAAAGGAAATGTAATATACTATTTTCAGTGAAAACATTCTAAATATTTCAGTTAGTCCTTTAAAAATTACTGCAAGGTGAACAACATTGTACATGCCTTTTTGTTATAAAAGTGTCATTAAACCCACATAAAAAAAAAAAAAAAAACTATCAAATGCTATATTACATGCAGTTCATACATACTCAGGCACTTTGAGATTCTTTTTCTGTATTCTGCAAACAAACTTGGTTGATCCTGCTGTTCTCTATCTCCCCCTTCTGTCCATGTCCCCAATTTAGCTAAGGATTTTGCAGCTGTGGTGGCAACTCTGCACATGCTCAGTTTTCAGTGAGTTTCTTTTTATGCGGAGCATTTCCTCCCTATCACATCTGAGCAGCCCATGCGACTATAAAGTCACACATATGGGTGTATACACAGTGGTAAATGACAGCCCAATACCTCCCTCCTCCTGTATGTCCACTAACCAGCTAAACACAATGGCGTGTTGGGATATTACATGTAGATTAGTGAAGGCTTTACCTGCCTCTTATTCTAAGACACAGGCTGGAGGGTTGTGACACAGCCTGTGACTGGCAGAAATCCACCCACCAAAATATGTCAACAAAATAAAGATTTTATTTTAAATATACATTTGTATGACAATTTAAAACAGTTTATTGATTCTAATTATTTTTACTCCGCATTCCAAAGGAAGTTTTTTTTTCTATTTTGAACATGTGACCAGCAGCAGAGGATTAGAAGCTCCTTCTGCTTATGTTTCCCTGCAGACAGGCTGGGAAAGATTTGGGTCACATAACAGCTGTATATCGATTAGGAAAACCACTTAGCTTTTTTTTAATTAAATTAATGACAGTGCCATCATCCATATACAGAAATAAAAAAATAAAAAAAAACAAGGAGAGGGGCGCCTCTGAATAAATAGTAAACACTTTAAAGAAAAGCAATATCAACTCACATGAGAGAAAGCAATGTTGCATATAGGCGAGCTGGATACTGTCCAAGAGCAGGGTGGGTCAGGATGGATGATCAGGTTACGGTGAGATCCACTTCTCACTAGTGTGATGGGAGTCCTGCTGGAACATCAGGTATCCAGGGAGGGGTTGAAGTGGTGAGTTGTCAGAGCCAAAGCGCTCAGTACTGCTATTCCTTGCTTGTCCTCGCTATTCACCGCTGCAAGATGGGAGACAGCCGTACGTTATCATGTCTCATCCAGAGCGATGCTTGGAAGGCACGTGGCGGGGCTGTGACGTCACTAATATGCAACGCGTTTCCGAGCTTTCATACTGCCACAGCTCCGTGCCGCCATGTGCCTGCCAAGCCTCGCTCTGGATGAGACCTGACAGTATCCAGCTCACCTATGTGCAACATTGCTTTCTCTCATGTGAGTCGATATTGCTTTTCTTAAATTAAAGTGTTTACTATTAATTCAGACGTGCCCCTCTCCTTGTTTTTTCCCCAGCTCTACTGGATTTCTGGCTTCTGGTCTATGTTGGTGGCTGCCCTGACTTGCAGACCCATTACTAGGTACTAGTGTGTTGCGCCTTTTACTGGTATTTATATACAAAAATAAAACTGGCAATGTAAATTAGACAGTGTGTGTGTTTAGTATCACTTTAAATGTAAATATTTGCACATTTGTCACTACAGGTCGCTATCCCTACCATCATTCTGGTGGTGACAATATATCACCTACGTAGGAAATACATTAAAATTTAGAAGAAGTCACATGCACCATGAGTAGTACAATCAGATCTCTCGAATACACACACACACACACACACACACACACACACACACACACACACACACACACGTGGTCCAGGTATTTGGGTGGATCCCAACATTAAAGTCAGGATTTCTCCAGTGCCTGGGCTGGCTGAGTGGTGTCAGCCAACAGCAGGCTTTAACCATCTGTCGGCTGAATACGGGTCACAGAAGTGCACTCTTGTGACCCACATGAGAAGTAGGGCCAAAAGAGCTTTGGTCATACTTACCCTTTAATGCCAAAAACTTGTGAAGCGGTTCCCAGAATTTCTAGAAAAAAAAGGTCAGGATTGGCAGCCTATGAATGTCTCTTATGGCAGATTTACTTTAAAGATACTTACCAGGACTGCGAATTAAATCAAACAGGTTATAGTGCTTTTTCTTGCTTTCAACACGACACAGGTCCTCTTTCTTCTTAAGACAAGCATATTTGGTCTCCCAAGAAAAGAAATAAGTGCAATCAGCTTCACCATCAAATTCTGGCACTCCTTTCCCATCATTCTCTAAAACAAGACAATTAATTGTACAATACATTAATATACATGTTGCATTAAAGTCTTAAACAATGGAGGGTGTAAAGAAAGAGAAACAGAAAGGATTCATGTTTGGAACAAAGACATTCCTAGCCTTACTAAAACAGACACATAAAAACGTACCAAGATATTGATAAATGGCAATAAAGTCTCATTCTCAAAAATATTTGTAAAAAAAACAAAAAAAAACAAACCTGTCATAAATCTGGTTAATGCAAACTGAGCATACAATGAAACAAATAAGAATCAGGAATTAGGATTAAAGATATTCGTGAAATCAGCATGCCAAGAGATAAAAAAAACTAAAGCTATAGGCTGATCTCTACTTTTCCCTTAAAAACGTGGGGGGTGGCTGGGGGGATTAGACAATTGACTAATAATAACATTGTCCCCTTATGGTAAAAGGGTCAGTCCACCCACAAGTGGTATTAGAGGTGTTATAAGGGTTTCCATAAGAAATTCAACAAGGAAAGTGATGACTCCTCATAGTGGCAGTTTCAGGTGTGCAAATCTGGTTACTCAAGTGCAGATTTCTAGGATAATACAAGAAACTGTCAACATGTTCAAATCTCCAGCATTAAGTCTCATGCGTATAACTGTTTGCAATGCAAATATACTCCTAGAGTAAAATTCCCAATGATTTTGTTCACTCCGGAAGCAGCAGGTGGCATGTACAGCAGGCCAAAGAAGTGAATGGTTACATGCACAAATGACGTATTCCCTGAACATGGAAGTTCTGCGTACAGCTATTCACTTTTGTAGGATGCCACCCAAATATTTTTAAGCTAGAGCAACAATGCACTACTAACTGTTCATGTGCATGAGCCCAAAAAACTATTGAGTTTTAAAAACGGAACTAAAAAGGGGTTGTAAAGGTAATTTAAAAAAAAAAAAAAAAAAAAACAACAAACATGTTATACTTACCTTCACTGTGCAGCTTGTTCTGCACAGAGTGGCCCCGAACCTGGTCTTCTGGGGTCCCTCGGCGGCTGTTTCAGCTCCTCCCCGCAAGAACTAAACACCTTAATGCGAGCTCCCTCGCATGGTGGTTAGTTATTGCGGGCACGCTCCCATGATACAGCCGCTCGCTGTGTCACTCGGCCCCGCCCCCGGCGCGCCTCGTCATTGGATGTGATTGACAGCAGCGCGAGCCAATGGCTGCTCTGCTTTCAATCCATCCACTATAGCCAATCAGCGACCAGGCTGAGCGGCGAAATGGAGGTTGGGAGCGAGCGGCTGAGTTTCGAGGTGTCAGGTAAGTAAAACGGGGGGGCTGGGGGCGGCGATATTGTCAAAAGTTTTTTCACCTTAATGCATAGAATGCATTAAGGTGAAAAAATTTATACCTTTACAACCCCTTTAGTTCCAATGGTCTAACAAGAGCGAGATCCCTCACCGGCATCTTCTCCCCTGCTTGTTCTGGGTGCCACTCTTCAGACCATCTTGATTGGCTGGCACAGGATGACATCACTCCTGCACATGCACAGGAGTGCAGTCATCCCAGTACACATGCAGTATGTCAGAATGTATACTGAATTGTGCATGCACAGCTCAGTGAACATTCAACAGGGAATTGCAGACAGTCAGGTAAGTATTTTATTGCAGAAGATGCATGTTTTTTCTGCAAGATCCTGCCTTTTCCTTATGTTTTTCAGCTTTAGTTCCACTTTAAGTGTAGCACCCTCTACCAATAGGTAGGTGCTAGTAATAGTTTTTTTTACTAGGAACGGTCAGCACAGGCAAATTTAGGCGGGTCTATGCTGCAAGCTAGGCATGTCTGTTTTGATCTGGGGGCTGGGAGTGGTCAGAGTAGCAGTGGGTGTGGCCACCTGTGCTCTAGTTCTGAGGAGCCTCCCCTGCAGGGCCTAGAACTGGAGTGGCACGCAGCTTGTGTGGGAGCCCTGACCAATCCCCAACTGGCATAGGCAGGGGGCGGGCCTCCTATATAAGTGGAGGCAGCAAGCCACTGGGGGGAGATGCCGGATGAGTGGAGGATAGAATACTGAGCAGCAGCAGGAGGGCACCCTCATCTGGGGGGGGGGGGGTGCCGATCGCAGGAGGAGGCCGAGGGAGAGCTGTGAAGGAACTTTGCCTCTATATGTTCATTGGCATTGTCTATCATCACACGGTGGCTGATAAAGAACTCCTGGTGCAGAGGGGCAGGTAAAGCTGTCGGAGCCCTATAGCCCTAACCAATCCCCAACTGGAATAGGCAGGGGGCGGGCCTTCTATATAAGTGGAAGTAACATGCCACTGGGGGGAGATGTCGGCTGAGTGGAGGATGGAATACTGGGCAGCAGCAGGAGGGCACCCCCATCTGGGGGGGGGGTTGCCGATCGCGGGAGGAGGCCGAGGGAGAGCTGTGAAGGAACTTTGCCTCTATATGTTCATTGGCATTGTCTATCATCACACGGTGGCTGATAAAGAACTCCTGGAGCAGAGGGGCAGGTAAAGCTGTCGGAGCGTATGGTCCGGTCAAGTTCTCCATCAAGGACTCAGGGCAGTGAAAGGTCGGTGAGCACATCCAGCTCTCAGTGGAGAGCTGGATGTGCCAGGAAGTCTGTGACGGAACTGGAGTACTGGGACTGTGGGGATATGTGTTAAATCGATGTGGCCTGAGGGCACAGGATTTGCAAGCTGGGCTGGCAACAGTAGTCCACCATCCAAGAGAATGCTTTTAAACTACTAGGCCTCTGGGTAGAGGTGCTGCAGGCCTCAGGCTTAGTAGCAGCGAGCAACCAGAGCCTGCTTAAGGACTTGTTCAGAGTGGGTCCTTATTGCTCAGTAGAAGAGGATGTAACATTATTTCACTTCAGGATAAGTTTTGGGCAGGAGGAAAGAAGTTCTGGGACCATCACTTTTACACGGTCAAGAGTGGTGTCCTCATTCTTTACACGGTAATGGACAGGGAATTCTTGGAAGAAATAGTCTGCAGGAATTAAGCAGAGGAGGAGCAACCGTCTGCATAGTGATACAGGAGGAAGATAATATCAATCATAAATGCACATTATCTCTTTGGGCTCTAACTATGTGCTTATGTGTGTAATCTGTAAAATATGATGGTAATTGAAACATCCTATGGGCATTCCATATACCCTTTTCCCCAAGTTGTACCCCCCAATAAACAAAAAACAAAACCAGCAAAAGACTGTTCATTGTCTCTGTAAGTGATGTATTAAGTCTGGCAGCGGGGTGAACTAGTGGATTGTCTGTTACTAGTGGCAATTACACTGCTACATAAGTTAACCATCTTCTTCTTCACTGTGGAACTTATTTGAACATTAGGCTCATTTCACAAAGCTAACACACCAAGGAAAGGATACTTATCGGCAAAATAGTGATCTTTATTTTCAAAGTCCAATTACATTTGACGTTTACATGCACATGGCTATATCAATAGAATTATTTTGTGTTAGAGCTTTGTGAATAGAATGTGTCCCATACAGCCATCATTTTTAAATCGAATACAGTGAAAGTTCTCTTTACCTGCAGTTTCATTACATTTAAAATTAATCACTGTCATACGCTGGAAGCCAGTGCTACATGTTTCTCCTCCAGAATACGTCAAAGTAATATCACCATCAGAAAATCTAAGGAAAGACATCAGAAAATTTACTAAACACTTACATGTCAACATCTAGAAACATTGAAATGACAACATTTTTAAACAAGTCTATAGGTTAACGATGATACAACTCTGCTAGATGCCACATCCCAAATGGAAGTATATAACCACAGAAAATCCCCTATTGGTCGGACTTTTTAAGCACCAGAGTCACATAGTATATCAAACTTCAATAGATTGTAAGCTCTAACGAGCAGGGCCCTCTGATTCCTCCTGTATTGAATTGTATTGTACTTGTAATGTCTGCCCTAATGTTGTAAAGCGGTGCGTAAACTGTCGGCGCTATATAAATCCTGTATAATAATAAAAGTAATTTTTATTGTTCCATCACTGAATAAAAAACACACTATACAATGAAGACTCACCCAAGCTCTACTGCTATATGGAAGTTGATTAGCGGAGTTGGTGCACTGGCTGTGTAGTTCGCGAGTCCATAATAGAAGAAATTGCTGGCAACCCAAAGCTTCTTATAAGAATTTTATTTGCCACAATAGCAGTGTACAATCCACATGTTTGTAACGCGTTTCTGTCGGACGCTTCCTCATTGCATGCTGAAACGCTTAAGCATCATGTGGATTGTACAATGCTATTGTACCAAATAAAATTCTCATAAGAAGAAGCTTTGGGTTGCCACCAATTTCTTCTACTATGGACTCATACTATACAATGTATGACATGATATGCACAACTATTGTTACACCAACTGTGCGTGATGTCAAAGATGCTAAGCGATTTCCTCTACTCAACACTGAGGCCTAGAAGATTCGATCCTGCACCTCAAAAGGATAGTCCTGGGTAAGATGGCCGGCCAAAGTAAACCGATGTAAAGAGGGAGCCTCTAAGATGTAACATGGCTATGGTGAGAAGCTTCTCACCACTCTGGCTGAGCAATCTCACTGGGAGATGCAACAAGTTTATCTCGTCCCATAGGCAGGAACACAGCCATGTTACAACATCTGAATATAGATGCAATGTTGTCTATAGAACAATGCACACGGCTGCAGAACCGAAAAACAAAATAGAAAATGTTATGCTTGAGAGCAGTTGTTTATGGCATTTATGCATCTATACCTGCATATATTGCAACACTGGCACTGGCAATGAAGACGTTTACACGTGTACCCATATGCGTTTGCTCAAGTCATTTACAAACATTTTAGGCCTTATTCTTTTTTTTTTTTTTCAATCAAACATTTTTTTATTGATTTTTTCATAAAATTACACAATACAGAAGTAAAGAAAAAAAGCACATAATACATTTCCCCCAAAACCACCCCCAATCACACCTCCCCCAAAAAAAATAAAATAAAAAAAAAAAGCCTTATTCAGATGTCCATGACACAGCTGTAAAAAGTTTCCGGATCATTGGGGCAAAGAACAAAAAGTTCCTCCATAATGATGAGTAAATTGATCCATTTTTTCATGCATAAAAATGGTCATGTTCTTTTTCTCAATGGTATGTATAGTATACGCATGTGCTCTGAAGCTGATATTTTTATATTTTTGGTTACGGATCCCAATTAGTGCATGTTTACGCACCTGTGTGGATGTCTCTATTGAAAATAATGGAGCAGCGTTCAGATCCGTAAATAAAAAATGTCTCCAATTGTGTTATTTTACAGCTGTGTGAATAAGGCCTTAGGCTCGGTTCACACTGCCGCAACCTGAAATCATGCAAATTTGCCAGGCGACTTTGAAGCAACTTCAGGGAATGCCTGTGTAATCTTCCTGTAATGCCAAATCACATCATTTAAGAGGAGGATGCAACTTGGCGGCAACTTCCATTAAAGTCTATGGGCACAATTCGGATAGAAGTTGCCTTAAAGTGGAGCTCCACCCAAAAGGGGAAGTTTTGCTTTAAGGACTCGTCCCCCGCTCCTCTTGAACAATTGGCACTTTTGAGGAGCGGGGGGAGGGGGGTTTGGGGAGGTACCAGATGTTGATAGGTACCTGCTTACTACTTCTGTTCCAAGTGCCACAGCGCTCATAAACAGAGGTTCTCCTCACTCCCTCCCTCCTGCAGTCTTCTGGGACACCGACAGGTCCTAGAAGACTGCATACACCACTCACCATGTGCACAGAGACTGGCGCATGCACAGTAGGCACTCGGCTGTGAAGCCGCAAGCTGTCACAGCAGGGTGCCCAAAGTGAAGATGCCGGGGACCAAAAACAGCGAGTGAGACTGACTAGGGTGAGCACACCACTGAATCGTGGGACAGGTCAGCAGCTACAGTTTTTGTAACCGACTTATTTTTTTTCACAGGTGGCTGGTACTTCGCTTTTAAGTAGTACAGGAACCATTTCTAAAGTTGGAGCGAGTTCAGTAAATGCTAGTTAAGATGGCTCTCGTTGACTTAAATGGGATTTCACGTCACGCGACTTGGGGTCAGATTCCAAGTCGCAGCAGTGTGAACTGAGCCTTACTCACCATCTTTCTGTCAACAAGATCCTGAGTATAATCATCAGTAAACTTTTCCATGCATGTGCAACTGGCCTTAAAGTTGAAAAATAACAGACTTACTGGTTGGATTGCCAGGTGAAAAATGAAAAAAAGCTTAAAAATAGAAAATTAAAGCAGCCGCCACAATCAAAGTGTACAAAAAAAAAAAAGTTAAAACTGCAGCTTACCAATTCATAGGTTGGGTGGCTGCATTGGTTTTATTTTTTTTTTCACCTGATAATCCACCCAGGAAGTCTGTTGTTCAACTTCCTTTAACATACCGAGCTGTCCAGACAATGTATGTTAGAGGTTTGAGACAAGCCATTTAACACTGACAGCGGTGCTTACAATAGTCAGCGTTTATTCATTTATAGTGGAAGTGGAGTCTTATTTTTTCACTTGTACCTATAGGTAAGCCTATAATAAGACTTACCTAGAGGTACTGTGAAAATCTCCTAAACTTGCACACAGTTTAGGAGATATTCAGAGTGCATGCAGCCGGTGACCTCATCGATGCATGCACTCTGAAGGTCCAACTTACCGTGCCAGACCTTCAGAGCCTGCACCATAAACACCGGGGAAGAGGTCAGCAGTCTCAGCAGTGTAAGGCGCTTAGGTAAGCATTTCATAATGTGCTAGTATGCACATTATGCCTGTGTCTTACAGGTTTTCTTTTCAGGGTTTACAACTGCTTTATGCAAAACCTTTATCCCAAAAGGAAAATAACGGTTTGCTGTAAATGATTATAAAGTGATAGCTGGAGTTCATCTTCAATTAAGTTCATTTAATCTGCTAGTCTAAAGCCTCGTACACGCGGTACGAAAATCAGAAGGGGATTGTCGACAGGCTGTTGTCCAAAGTTCTTACCGTTCGTACGCTCCTTTCAACAATTGTTTTCCAATTTTCAGCCAACAAATGTTGGAGGACAGGCTAGTGAATTTTTGTCAAACGACAGCTCCACGTCAGATTTTCAGATGGTCAGTACACAAATCCGTCACACAAAAGTCAAAAGTACAAACACACATGCTCGGAATCCATGCTCACCAAACACAAAATTAGCAGGAGGGGCCCAAAGGGTGGCGTTCAAGAGCTGAAATTCCTTGTAGTACATCACTATGTTCGTGTTTGTGGCAGGACAATTTGTGTAACATTAGTATGCAAGACAAGATCCTGGCACACGCCCTTTTGACAAAGATCAGACGCCCGGTTGTCCAACAATCGTACCGTGTGTACGAGGCTTTAAATTACCCTCTCCCTAGACCAACAATTCTGCTATCCAGCTGTCATCCAGAATGCAGACAACCCTGACACAGGATGTGTGCTACTGCCCATATTACCAGGTGAAATAAAGGCAAAATAAAACTAAAAGCGAAAAACGAATGCAGGCACCATATCTAATGAACCAGTAAGCTGGAATGTTACATTTTTGTTTTTGGGTTAAACCCTTTCACTGCCAAGTCCATACCCCGTACAGACCTACAAAAGTTCCCGCAGGTGGCCAAGTCCGTACAACGTACGGACCTCATTTGTCCCTCTCCTATAAGCTTATGGTCACTTTAATGACCATAAGCTTACATCAGAATTGTTCAGCAGACTGTTGAACAATTCTATAACTCTGATCAGCAGATTACAACCCGCTGATCAGAGTTCTTAAACCCTAATGTGACCACCAGCTCCCTACCCATGCCGCTGCTTCCCTGTCCCCTGCCTCTCCACCCACGAAGCTCCCCTCAATCTAAAACTGCCCCAACTCTCCTCTCCTATCCCCTTTCACCCCCCCCCCAGCACTGATTACCCCCCCCTTCCTCCCGATCCGACCCTCCCCCCTTGCAAACCCACTCCCCGCAGCCACCATCAGTAGCCGGCAACCCTCCTCTTCCACTCCTGCTGGCTTCAGGTGCTGCATGGGGCTTGGGGGGGATCCAGATGTGTGTCCCTCAGTGCCAGTCAGATCGCCCCCCCAGAGCACCCACACCCCCGATCCATGGCCGCTCTCCTTCCCCTCCCTCCACCTGCAGCTTCTCCCTGCACTGATCTGTTAGGCTGGGGAGCACGGCGGGGGGAGCGGTGCGGGTGGGGATGAAGTAGGGGCTTCGTAAACATGTGTTTACTAAGCTCCCCCCTGTAGTACAGGGAATATAGGCAGTGATCGCTCCTATATTCACTGACAGCTGATCATTGTAACCACAAGTGTTACAATGTATCAGAATGTCATTTTATGAATGAATGAAATCTCAATACAGATTCCTCATTCAAGTAAAGTGCTGCAGAGAAAAGGGACCATCTTCAGTCCCTTTCTCCGTCTCAAATAAAGAGATATGGGGGTCTGTTTAGACCTCTGATATCTCACCAAAGTACCCCCCCCAAAAAAAAAAAAAAAAAAAAATCAAACACAAATATAGTCTGCCCTCACTCACCCCTCTACGGATACCTCAGCTTCCCCTCCCAGCCAACCCGATCCATTGCAACTGGCCAGGAGGATGAGCCAGAAGACAGTAGCAAATATTTATTCGCTATTGTCACAAGTGGGTGGGTTCAGGGTGCAATGCTCTGCAACCCGAGCCCAACCTTTTTCAAGCCAATTAAAGCCTCAGGCTCTGATCATGTGTCTTGGAGAAAAAAAAAAATCAAACGTATGAGTTTGGCACCCTGCAGAGGGGCAGTGCCCCAGTGCCCCTAATGGACCGGCTGCTCTAAGACCCCTTTTACATGGAGCGGACTCTGTCAAGCAAGTCCGCCTGCTCAGCGGGGGATATGTCTGCTCATCCCCACTGATCAGGTGGATAACAGGTCCGTGTCCGCTCCGTTGATGCACAGCTCGCTATTCTCTATGACGGTCGGATATAAACAAACCGCCTGTCCATTTCCATCGGATGCCATCTGATCTGCTAGAAGGATGGGGAATGATAAACAATTGCGCAAATACCGTAGGGTTTAAAGAAAATTAGTAGCACCTTTTTATTCTAGAAGTCATATGCTTTCAGAAAACATATGGTTTTGGGGGTCTTTCACAAATTCTGAAAGCTATAAGAGAAAAATGAAAACCTTCCGATTTTTAGAGAAATTTGGATATTTACATTTTTGCGTCTGTTCAATTTTCACTATTTTGCAAAAAGGCGCAATTTAAAAGTTACAAATATTTGTTATTTATTAACTCAATACAGGTTAAGCTTTTATATTTAGTAAAAATATTGGAAAATTTGCTGTGTTTATATCTGCCAATAATGGTTTTAGTGTATTTTTGGCAAATATATTGGTTTGATAAACATTTGCGCAAATACCGTGGGGTTTAAAAAATCAGTAGCACCTTCTTTTTATTCTACCGACCATGTGTTTTCAGAAACTATATGGCTTGGGGGGGGGGGGGGGTGTCTTTCACAAATTCTGAAAGCTATAAGTGGAAAAAAAAAAAAAAAGCAAAGAAAAATTGAAAAAATGGTCTGGCAACCTGAGTGTACAAACTGGAGCACAGGGTCTGGCAGCAAAAGGGTTAATACTGCTTTAAAAATTGGTAAGCTGCAATATACTTAAGTTTTGCTTTTAGGTTTGGATTTGCTTTCAGGTCTTGTCCCTCCCCAGTCTGTTACTGGACAGAGAAATGAGACGTAGCAGCCGAATGATCTAATATGTCACTTTGCTCTCTACTACCATCAGTATGTTCCTTGCTAGTATTTAACCATTTGCCGACCGGCTCCTGTACATAATACGTTGGCAGTTTGAAGATGGATATCTCGGTAACAACAGCAGCTGCTGCCACAACCGAGGTATCCATCTTTAGAGCCGGCGGTTCTGTTTATAATGGTGGTCTCTGTGGCGGATTCGCTCAAGATCACCGTTATCGGCGGCGGGAGAAGGGCCACCCCCCCTCCCGCCGCTCTCCGTCGCTTACCGGAGAAGCGCCGGAGGTGATCGGGACCTGTCCATGACTGGGTATGAATACGAGTGAGGGGAAGATGGCCCCCACCAATCTCCATACTATAGCAGGGCGGAAGCGATTTCAAAACGTCACTTCCGCCCATACGTCTTGAAGGCACATTTTTCTGTTGTCATTTTTTCAAATGACATTTTTTTTTTTTTTTTTTTGCATTTAAATCCAAATATAAGATCTGAGGACTTTTTGACCCCAGATCTCATATTTAAGAGGACCCGTCATGCTTTTTTTCTATTACAAGGGATGTTTACATTCCTTGTAATAGGAATAAAAGTGACCAAAATTTTTTTTTTTTTTTTTTAAACAGTGAAAAAATAAATAAAATCAAGTAAAATAAATAAGAAAAATAATTTTTTTTTTTTAAAGCGCCCTGTCCCGATGAGCTCGTGCGCAGAAGCGAACGCATACGTGAGTAGCGCCCGCATATGACAATGGTGGTCAAACCACACATGTGAGGTATCGCCGCGATCGGTAGAGCGAGAGCAATAATTCTAGACCTCCTCTGAAACTCCAAACATGCAACCTGTAGAATTTTTTAAACGTCGCCTATGGAGATTTTTAAGGGTAAAAGTTTGACACCATTCCACGAGCAGGCGTAATTTTGAAGCGTGACATGTTGGGTATCAATTTACTCAGCGTAACATTATCTTTCAGAATAAAAAAAAAATTGGGCTAACTTTACTGTTGTCTTATTTTTTTATTCAAAAAAGTTAATTTTCCCCCCGAAAAAGTGCGCTTGTAAGACCGCTGCGCAAATACGGTGTGACAAAAAGTATTGCAATGACCGCCATTTTATTCTCTAGGGTGCTAGGAAAAAAAAATGTATAATGTTTGGGGGTGCTAAGTAATTTTCTAGCAAAAAAACTTGATTTTAACTTGTAAATACCGAGTCTGAAAAAGAGGCCTGGTCTTTAAGTGGTTAAGTGCTGCAGTACGATTGATTTGCTCCTTGTGCTGCTTTACCCTCCTTTATGCTGGGTTCACACTGCAGTACGGAGCTGCTCACAGCAGGGGTCTGGTGCGTCCCTGTTAACCATCTCAGGTCCAATTTCGGTCTGAATTTTTGGCTGAATTCAGACCTGAAACGGACCAGAAGACACACAGGACTCCTGTGTAATTTGCCGCAGAAGGGTGTGAACCGGCTCCATTGAGAGACGGTCACAGTCTCCTGACATGTGAATTGGATGTGGGGAAACCCATATCCAATTTGCAATAGTGTGAACCCAGCCTTAGTCTGAACTCTACTGGCTGATACCAAGTCAAATTCTAGTACTTACGATGCTTGCATTAAAACAAAAAAAATAATAATAATAGCGATGCATGAATACAGAAGTGCACTAATTTGTGTCTTTTATATCTGCCTTAAATCTTTAGATTTAACAAGTCGTCCAACAAAAGCAGTCCACTAATCAAGGAGACAATCCCAATAAAAAGTACCACTGGAATATTTATTTAAGACAGAACACGATAAAGTACACATCACGGCGTGCATTTACATACCTGAGCGCCTGGTTTTTATAGGAGCCTGCACCTTTACCCTGGCTGCCAGCTTTCTTAAACTGACAGGAAGACATTTCCCCCGAGCAGTCTCCTCCACGCGTCTTATCACAAACATTCAAGTAATACGTGTATTCACCCTTGACATCTTCTGCATGGTAAGCACCGACTGGAACACAGGAATGGGAAATGTATCTGTACAACAATTTACTTTTACTAATCATATGAAGCAATGTGAGAAGTTTGATGTGTGGCTTCATATTTATATATCTCTCCCAAATTCTAGAGTGTTCACCATTGCTGCCCTTCGCCCCTCAAAAAAAGCCAAGAGATATTTCTGTCTGATTACAAGTTTTATTCTGTAACTCCAGCCAAAAAACTTTTTTTTGTACTGGATAGAGTGGAGAAAAATTACATACTCTGGTTTTTGTTGACATCAAAGACCTTACTGTTAGGCCTCATTCACATTGGCATTGTCAAATGTGCATTAAGAGAAGGCGTCACCAAGCCCCAGGCTGCAGACCGGTGCTGGTCCATGCCCTGTTTGAGGCCGGGCTGCACAGGGTGCACTGAAGGAGCTAAGCGGCAGTTGAGCAGAGACCAGGCTTGGTCGCATCACTGCCCACATAACCGCTGTTGGGTCCATCTCCATGAGATTCTCAATCTCATAGGAGTGGAAGTTTAAATCAACTGTGCATGTGCCAGTTTTTCCCTGGCTCCTGACTTGTAATGCTGGACTCCATGCTGAGGCCGCAGCACTGGGCAGAGGCTGCAAGAGGCTTGACTTGTAGAGAGTTCTTTCACTGCACAAAGAAAACCCTTACAAATTGGCCTTACAAAGAGACGCGCTGCCGCGACGCGCTGCTGGCCGGCTGCCGCGACGCTGGCCGGCTGCCACGCCACGCCGCGGCTGCTGGCCGTTTGATGTGACGAGCTGCGGTGGCTAGCTATCGTGACGTGCTGCGGCTGGTGGCTGTGGCGGCCGGCTACCATGACGTGCTGCGGCTGGTGGCCAGATCCAGTGGCAAGTGACACAGATTCTGCATTATACGGAGTTGAAGTAGATCATTATATATTACAATGTAATTGCACCGGATTGCTGATGCCATGCAGGTCTTTTGCAGACCTTTAAGTATCTGCTTCATCATACGAGAAAACCGATACATTCTGACAGGAAGAATGAATGAACTACCATGGCGCTCGACAACACCGTGGTAGTTCATTGAGAACTACAAGCCTTGTAGTTTTCAATCCCCAAAGCACTGGGAATAAGTGACACAGCCAGGCGTTATTTTTCTGACAGCTAGAAGGTGAAGATTCCCCAGCTAGCTGTCAGAGTAGGGGGGCAGGGGCAGGTCCTTCCATGACATGTTACACCCTGTATATTGATGTAACATGTTATGAAAGGTGAACTTATCCTTTACTAAGTGCCAGTGTGAATGAAGCCTTATGACGACAACTGTTTCAGCCTTTCCCCTATTCTACTTAAAAAGCAGTTTGTGACCCTGTAGGTAGGAGATTGAAAGCCCAACTCTGGGTAGACAAAATGATCCCTTGCAGTGGGGCTATGCTTGCACTGCAAGGGGTAATGGCTCACTTTGTCCAGGGGAGAGGAGAAACCCTTTTATGTTCCTGATACTCTGCGATCCAGCGGTGGACTGTCCCCCAGCACTCTCAGATCGAAAGCAGGGCTATGGACCCTGCTCTGGTCCTGATGACATCAGGAACCTAGACCGGTGGAGAGGTGCAGAAGCTGTGGGGACTGGTCTAGCTGTGGGAAAGAGTGGAGTAGTGGAGGATTAGATAGGTAAATCTCCTTTTATGGTTCGCATAGACAAGCAAAAAACTCTTGTTGTGTGGGCACAACCTCACTGCAAACGATTGAACCAAAAATTAAATATATTGCAGCATACCAATCATTAGATGTGGTGGCTGCATTAGTGTTCTTATTTAGGCTTTTTTCCTTCTGTTCCCACCTGGTGATCTGGCCAATAGCACACCTTCTTTATTAGAGTGCCCCCACTCTGGATGAAAGAGCAAAGGGGGCACCTTTGGACAGCAGCATTGTAAGTCTGGGGGGGAGGGGAGTGTTAGATGTACCAGCAGATTTAGATACACTAACAAATTGAAGACAAACTCCAGTTCACACTGCACAACAGTTATTGTTTTGTTTTTGGGATAAAGTTTTTTTTACGTGAATAAATAAAAGCAGATGAATGTAAGCACCCCTGTCAGTGGTAAATGGTTTGTCTCAACTCTCTAACGGCTACAATTGCAGGACAGCTTGTTCTGTTGAAAAAACAGACTTACTGGGCAGATCACCAGATGAAAATAATTGAAAAAGCCTAAAAAAGTAAACGAATACAGCCACCGTATCTAAGGGATTGTAACCTGCAATATAATAAAAGTTTGCTTTTGGGTTTAATAGCACTTCGACTGCATTTTCAGTCCTGGTGACAATATACAGTACACAAGTACATCTTAGCACAAGCATTTACATATGAAAGCTATAAAATATAAAAGATAAAATATGAACATAAATACATCCCTGGGCACTGCTGTTCCTCCTTTTTTTTTTTTTTTTTTTTTTTTTTTACACTGCTGAATAAAAAGCAATAATGCGCTCGAAGGCGCAGGTATGTGAATGGGCCCATTTCCTTCTCAACTACTGCATAGATGTGTACAAAACTGAACTCTGCACATGGCTTTTCGTCACCTGTGGGTGAGCCCTTATATTTACAATTTTGCACATTATCATCTGTTTATTGCATGACCCCACTATAAATATCACTTCCAGGTTGATCACTCACTTCCTGTTCCCTGCTCTGCTTGTTACACAGCCCACCCATTTGGATCATGCTCTCTCACCTAGGATTCAGATATCTCTTGGCTACATTGTTCTTTAAGGGTGTTTTGTTTCACCGTTTTTTATTGGTGCTTTTTCCCTACCGCTTATTCCTTTGGTGAGAGCTACAGGTTCTCATTTATATGTTCTCTACTTTGATTCCTCACCTGGGTTCACTTTTACTGACATCATGCTTTGGGCTTTAATCCTCACTATATCATTGAGACATGCACTACCTACATTGATTTACAGTAATACCTTGGATTACGACATGATTCGTTCCAGAAGCATGCTTGTAATCCAAAGCACTTGTATATCAAAGCGAGTTTCCCCATAGGAAATAATGGAAACTCAGATAATCTGTCCCACAGCCACTGCTTGTCTATGCAGTACCCCATGTGGCCAGAGGTGTGGGGGCACCAGAGACACTCAGGAACTGAGTGTCTCCAAGCGTCACCGGCGCCCCCACACCTCTGGCCAAATGCAGTGCTGAACACTCCAGCGGCTTGAATCCTGCTCGTCTTGCGAGACAACAATCGTAAGGCGACGAAGAATTTTTTTTTTTTTAAATAGCCCGTATTGCATGGTAATCTATTCATTACTGCTTGTGTTGTCTTCGTGCCGCTGGCCACTGCCGCAGCTCCCAGACATAAATCTCCGATTTTGTCTTCGGCTTTCAGCACCCCATTTGAAACCTATAGCTGACTCATGAGTAACCAGGGAGAATTTTCCCCCTCCTTCCCCTCTTTTTTGCATAAAATACCAGAGAGAGGTTTTTTTATACACACACACACACTTTTTTGCAGATACAAGTATTTTGTCTTGTATACATCCCTGCATCGGCTCCTGATGAGTGGCAAGAACCCACGAAACACGTAGAGCCTTTTTTCGATGCTACCCAATCACTACCATCTGATCATACTTGCTTTTACAATCAGGATTCATTGACTTTTTTATATTACTTAGAGAGGTCTAGGTTACCAACTAACACCACACAGTGCAGTGATAGATATATATATATGTATATGTGTACCATGTGTTACTAATGAGCAATACTATTTATTCACTTTGTTATGACTCAACATGTGTATATGTATCAATAAACATGACATTATATAATCGTTTTTTGTTTTTTTGTTTTCCATCACTGCATAGCCGTGCGTCTTTTAAAGTCCCACCTTTCCCCTCTTTAATTTGTTGCAGGAATGATTTTTTTTTTCTGTAGAAGTATAGTTAATTGTTTAATTACAAGTGGTTGTCAATGCAAGTCCTCACCAGATGTTTCTTTCAGGGGGGTTAGGTCGATAGAAATGCCTCTTTCCTTGCTGAAGAGTTGGCAGCTATCACTTTCCAGGTACTCTGTGTGGCAGGCATTCTCCGTTACCCATTCGATCTCATAGCGGCAATTGGAGTTGGCAGTTAGTTTTGGGCCTGTAACCTAAATGACAGTAAATGTGGTACAGTGTATAAATTATGCTTTTTCTCATGTTACGTTTAACACAAAAAAAAAAACAAAAAAAAAACACAACAATCGTTGGAACTACTGTACTGTTTGGTCAAGTATTTATGAAGGTAAAGAATCAATCCCTACATGTGACAAAACGGAACCTCAGTCAGAATGTGTGTGTTCATTTTGGATAGAGTGGGGAGTAGTAAGATCATCTATTTTAACTGCTGTATGTGACCCTTTCTAGGAAATTTTCCTTAACTTCCTGTCCCAGTGACACCCAGGGTACTAGTGTGAGCAAAACCTCCAGTATGCTTCTCTGCAATGCATTCGCATTCTATTCTTAGAAGCTAAGGATAGGGATACTGTACACCTTTTCAACATGAAAATATAAGAAGTTGACTTGAAAAAAGGGGAAGCAGGAAGTTAAATTCACAGCAAAGCCTTGGGTGTATATTTCCTGAATTATCATGTTATCAACTCGATGCACCAAAGCTTGTTGCGATACGCTGTGGGGACATGCGGTGAGGGGCAGTGCATGGTGTAAAAGTGCAGCATGTTTGCATTTTTATATGTAATGCATCACATCCCACCTCAACACAGCGTTATGGTACGAACAAGGCACAAACAATTGTTTTCTATGTGATTTTGTGTTGTGTGTTGTAGATCAATGCAGTTCAATATAGATAGTGTGAATGAGTCCTTATTGTACAGTGTAAAAAATCATTATTCATGCATGCCTAGCTTAGCCAGCATCAGTAATGGCAACATTGCACTAACCTCGGTTCCTGCTGTTGGACAGATAAACGTTATAGTTACTGCTGGCTGATGATCATTACAGAAATCAGGCTTTGTGTCTGTTTCATAGTGTAGAACAAGCCTAAAAAGGGAAAAAAAAAAAGCGGTTAGTGGAATACAAGTCATTCATACAGGCTAAAAACATGAAACAGGTAGGTACATAAAAGGGCTAGTGGGGTAGACTGTAAGAGAAAATGACGCTAGTCACTTCTTTGCCACAACTGAATTGAATGTTGCTTTGAAGCTCCAGTCAAAGGGACTTCTGGTAACGGAGACAGACCAGCAGACAGAAGCAATTCAAAGTCCTTTATCTTCCAGGGTGCTGGAACTTACTTCTAGTCACTTAGTAAGAAGAGAACCAACAGGACCCAAAAGTCTTATAGCAGGTCATTCAAACAAGAGATCAGAGCACCTCCAAGGACTAGGGGATGTAAGCTTTATACACTTCACTTCTACAACTGTCAGAGCTGCACTCTTACCACTTTAGGAATAAAAAATGTTAATCTATCAAATTTACAAAAAGCAGTCACCAATGCAAATGTGTATTAAAAAAATAGAAACCAGCAGCCATCTTGGTTCTCCACTCTTAAAAAGGGATTACAAAAGTACACCTTCTGAGACACTACAAATGAAATGGAGCCTGTGGACAGCTCAAAATGGGTAAAAGCCCATCAATGACGTGGAGCCGGAAAGTATGGGTCTCAGTCTGTATGCTTACATACCTATGTTACTCCTTTAGCATTCCCAAAGCCTGGTTGATATAAAATGCAAATAGCAGGTTTAGGATCTGAAGTCACAAATGGCCACCCTCTTTCCACAAACCATTTCTTTCGATTTGCACACAATTCTCCTTAGTAAATATGGAGGTGCAAGAGATAACAGGGTCAGGCATATCATTTGTTTCCGAAGTTGCTTTGACATGTAGCCTTGGGGTTGCTAAGGCTACATTGTACACTGAAACTCCCCTAGACATGAGCTCTCCTGGCAACAGAAAAACGCTTAACGCAGCAAAAATGTGTCTAAATGTGGGGCCACTTTCTACCCACATTTTGTTGCGTTTAGCGCCTGAACGTTTATTTCATTGGTCAGAATACTGAGGAGCGTTTTGCCACGTTTGCATTTTTTGGCCAAAACTTTCTTCTCCTGAACACGATTCTTCTGCGTTCAGGAGAGGCACATTTAACTGTCCCTAAACTCTGCTGCTCCAAAACTGGTAAAAGCTTAGTGTGCATGGACACATAGGCCTTTATTGAGTTGAGTTCAGGAGCTTTGGCAAAAAAAAAACCAAAAAAAAACCCCTAAAAGCTCCTAAATGCACGTTTAGGAGCAGCAGTGTACACGAGGCCTAAAGGTTCGGGAAGGTAAAGATGTCCGAGCACACGTGCGGTGAACCTGTTTTGCCATCACTGAAGCACTTCTAGGACTATTCAAGTCATTATCAACAGTCACTTGAACGGGGATTTTTTTCAACTCATGCGATTTTAATTACTGCACACACTTGCAGACTCTCCTCTTAGGCTACTTTCACACTGTGGCGGTGGGTGCTTCGGTGGTAAAACGCTGCTATTTTTAGTGGCACTTTACCGTCAATTTCGTGGTGCTATTTGGCCGCTAGCGGGTCGCTTTTACCCCCGCTAACGGCCGAGAAAGGGTTAAAACCACTGCAAAGCGCTATATCGGAATAGCCGCGCTGCCCCATGCACCGCTCTTTCACCACTCCAAAGATGCTGCTTGCAGGAGTTTTTTTTAACGTCCTGCAAGCGCACCGCTCCAGTTTGAAAGCCCTCGGGCTTTCACATTGGAAAGACAGGAGCGGCTCTATACAGGAGCCATTTTTAGCGCTGTGGCGCCTGTAAAGCACCCCAGTGTGAAAGGGGTCTAAAAGCGGAAGTAAACCCATCTATTTAACAGCTTCAAAAAATAGTTACATTTCCGGCATGTGGCGGGAATGTAACTGTCACAATGGTTGTCCTCTCAACCAACTGTCAAACCATCCAATGGCTGGTGTCATAACTGATCACATGTGCAACATCATGGCAGTTGAAGATTAAACAGAGGCCAAGATGGCAGCTTCCTTGGCTGAAAGCAATAGGAGTGTTTTTACTTGCACTTTAAGCCGGCCATAGACGGTTTAGCAGGGACTGGCCGAGATTAAAACTGTGTATGGGCAAGCTGAATGTGCCAACCAGCCTGTCAGATTTACCATGCTTATTGCTAGCAGTAATCACTATTCTCCCACCGTGAGAAAACAATGGCTTCATGGGAGGGATTTTCCCATCAACACTGACTGTATAGATGGGGGAATCAAGCTATTTTTTTTCCTGCAACCCTTGGTTGCAGGAAAGAAAATAGCTCCATCTATGGCCGGCTTTAGTGGCTACCTCTGGTCAATTGCCAATACAACTGCTGAGACAAAATCAACAAACCACATTTATACACCGATTTGCATTTACACTTGGCAAAAATGATATTCTGCCTGTGGAAAAAGCAAACATGGCTGCCCTTTGTAACCTAAACTGAAAACTTAACTGAGAGGGTTTTTAAATATTCAACATACAATTTTCTTTTTACATTTCATGGATCACATTTAACTATATATCCAGGACATTGATGCAAAGATAAATGCACTGCTCCAGGTCAGACCAACCATATCGTGCCTTGTAAAGAAAAAGGTGCAGTTCTGGCTTGTACTGAAATCACTGGAAGAAATAGAGGTGGGCACGATCACACATCCGAAGATAAAACTCCAACTTCTTTACAGGAGAAATGTAAAACCTCAACAGCACACACTGTAACAAGGTTGACGCGTTTCATGTCACAGACAATCATAATCACATATTCAGGACACTTGAAAATAGTTCTCATAACCTTCAACACAGTACAACTATTTAATAAACTCTAATTAGAAAAGCAAGATAAAGTTTACCTTTCTGCAAAATAAGATTTAAGAGGCTCCTTTGGCCGCCCAATATCATAAGCCTTGCCAGCCTTAACAATGCACGCAGCACTTGCTGCAGGACAAGCCGACGTGTCTCCTTCTGAGTTGCCTTTTGAAGAAAATAAAAACATTTCAGAAAATAACCTATTTCACAGTATAGACAGACACAAAACAAAAATGCTTTAAAAAATTATTTTCGCTTTAGATGGAGTGGAGAGGGATTAGAACACCCGTCAGGTTTAATTGCCATCAGTCCGCTGTTATCCATGTTTCCGGTCACTTTAAAGAGTCCCGGTCAAAACAAACGATTTCCTTCACCAAGTGCTGTACTGGTTCTTTTCACTGTATGTTCTGCATGCAACTACTACTACTACACAATCCCTTGAAAAAGTATTCATACCCCTTGAAATGTTGCACATTTTGTCATATTACAACCAAAAACGTAAATGTATTTTATTGGGATTTTATTAAACAGACCAACACAAAGTGGCACATAATTGTCAAGTGGAAGGAAAATGATAAATGGTTTTCAAATTTTTTCACACATGCATATCTGAAAAGTGTTGCGTGCATATGTATTCAGCCCCCTTGAGTTAATATTTTGTAGAACCACCTTTCTCTGCAATTACAGCTGCAAGTCTTTTTGGGGATGTCGCTACCAGCTTTTTACATCTAGGAGAGTACCCATTGCCCATTCTTCTGTGAAAAATAGTTCAAGCTCTGTCAGATTGGATTGAGAGTGTCTGTGAACTGCAATTTGCAAGTCTTGCCACAGATTCTCAATTGGATTTAGGTCTGGCCCGTCCTAACACATGAAAATGATTTGATCTAAACCATTCCATGGAAGTCTTCGCTGTATGTTTAGGGTCGTTGTTTTGCTGGAAGGTGAAGCTCCATTCCAGTCTCAAGTCTTTTGCAGACTAACAGGTTTTCTTCTAAGATTGCCCTTTATTTGGCTCCATCCATCTTCCCAGTCCCTGCTGAATAAAAGCATCCCCATTACATGATGCTGCCACCACCATATTTCACGGTGGGGATGGTGTGTAGTGTTAGTTTTGCGCCACACATAGCGTTTTGCTTTTAGGCCAAAAAGTTTCATTTTGGTCTCATCTGACCAGAGCACCTTCTTCCACATGGCTTCTTGCAAACGGGACTTCTTATGGCTTTCTTTCAACAATGGCTTTCTACTTGTCACTCTTCCATAAAGACCAGATTTGTGGAGTGCATGACTAATAGTTGTCCTGTGGACAGATTCTCCCACCTGAGCTGTGGATCTCTGCAGCTCCCCCAGAGTTACCATGGGCATCTTTGCTGCTTCTCTGATTAATGTTCTCCTTGCCCAGCCTGTCAGTTTAGGTGGATGGCCATGTCTTGGTAGGTTTGCAGTTGTGCCATACTCTTTCCCATTTTCAGATAATGGATTGAACAGTGCTCCGTGAGATGTTCAAAGCTTGGGATTTTTTTTTTTTTCTTATAACCTAACCCGCTTTAAACTTCTTCACAACTTTATTCCTGACCTGTCTGGTGTGTTCCTTGGCCTTCATGATACTGTTTACTAAGGTTCTATAGGAAACCTCTGAGCGCTTCACAGAACATCTGTATTTATACTGAGATTAAATTACACACAGGTGGACTATTTACTAATTAGAAGTTTTCTGAAGGTGAAACTGGTTCCACTAGATTTTAGTCACATATTTATATTAAAAAAAAAAACAATTGTCATTTTCCTTCCACTTCACAATTATGTGCCGCTTTGTGTTGGTCTATCAAATAAAATCCCAATAAAATACATTAAAGTTTTTGGTTGTAACAGGACAAAATGTGAAAAAGTTCAAGGGGGTACGAATACTTTTTCAAGGCACTGTACAATACATAGTGTTGGGTTCCAGCTGTGTGACAGAGGCTTGCCGCCTTACACTCGGAGCAATGCAGAATGTGTCCGAGCGGCACTCCGCCATTCAGAGACAGATTTGTATTCTGTGAATTAGAGCTGCACAATTCTGGATAAAATGAGTCACAATTTTTTTTGGTTAGAATAAAGATCACAATTCTCGTGGCATAACATCATCTTTCACATTATACAAAAAAATTGGGCGAACTTTACGTTTTTGTTTTTTTTTTAATTCATTGAAGTGTATTTTTTCCCCAAAAAATGCGTTTGAAAGACCGCTACGCAAATACAGTGCGACATAAAATATTGCAACATCCGCCATTTTATTCTCTACGGTCTCTGCTAAAAAAATATATATAATGTTTGGGGGTTCTAAGTCATTTTCTAGCAAAAAATACGGATACTAACTTGTAAGCAACAAATGTCAGAAAAAGGTTTGGTCTTTAAGTGGTTAAACTGCCCTCATCTACCGACCAAAGTTAGTTCCTTTCATCTAAGGCCCCTTTCACACGGACGGATAGAATAGTGCTTTTAGCTGCGGATTTTCTCATTTTCTACCGCAGCTAAAAGCACACAATGCTTTCCTATGGCCCCATTCACACACTGCGTTTAGCTGCGAATTAGATACATGCGGTTCCGTGCGGATAGAAAAAATAGAATTGACTGCGTCCAGGAGCGATTTAGCGCAGCTATCCGCACATAACCACAGGTATTCGCAGTGCACTGTGTCAGCTGCCGAGCTGCTCATCGGGAAAGGAAAAATGATTTTTCCTTTCCCAATGAGCGACAAGCACAGGGATCCGACTCGGACCCCTGCCCATGCCCGGCACTGTTTGGTATAAATATTGAGGGGGAACTCCACGCTAAATTTTCAATAAAAAGCCGGCGTGGGTTCCCACTTCAAGGGCATACCAGGCCCTTCGGTCTGGTATGGATGTTGAGAACCCCCTACCCCGAAAAAACGGCGTGGGATCCCCCCTAAAATCCACACCAGACCCTTTTTCGAGCACGCAGCCCGGTCAGTCAGGAAAGGGGGGTGGGGACAGCAAGCACCCCCCCCCCCCGAGCTGTACCAGGCCGCATGCCCTCAACATGGGGGGTGGGTGCTTTGGGGGGAGGGGGCGCCCTGTGGCCCCCCACCCCAAAGCACCTTGTCCACATGTTGATGAGGACAAGGGCCTCTTCCTGACAACCCTGGCTGTTGGTTGTCGGGGTCTGCGGGCAGAGGGGCTTATTGGAATCCGGGAGCCCCCTTTAATAAGGAAGCCCCCAGATGCCGGTCCCCCCACCCTATGTGAATGAGTATGGGGTACATGGTACCCCTACCCATTCACCTGGGGGAAGAAGTGTCAATAAAAAAAAAAAAACACTACACAGGTTTTTAAAGTAATTTATTAGACAGCTCCAGGGGTCTTCTTCCGGCTTCGGGGGTCTTCTTCCGACTTCGGGGGCCTCTCCGGTTCTTCTCCGCGCTCTCCGGGTCTTCTGCCGGGCTCCTCCGCTATCTTCTGCTCTTTTGCCGCTCTTTTGCTAGCGGAGGAGCCCGGTCTGCTGCCTTCTGCCATCTGCCTTCTTCCCTCTTCTCTCCTTCTGATGTTGACACGACACTCTCCGGCTGGAATGTTCTCCGAGCGCTCCGCTCTGACTTATATAGGCGGTGACCCCGCCCCCTTATGTCGTCACAGTCGCTGGGCATGCTGGGACTGACATTTCAGGGGGCGTGGTCACCGCGTGATGTTGACCACACCCCCTAAAAGGTCACAGTCCCAGCATGCCCAGGGACTGATGGCATAAGGGGGCGGGGTCACCGCCTATATAAGTCAGAGCGGAGCGCTCAGAGAGCATTCCAGCCGGAGAGAGCGTCGTGTCAACATCGGAAGGAGAGGAGAGGGCAGAAGGCAGCAGACCGGGCTCCTCCGCTAGCAAAAGAGCGGCAAAAGAGCAGAAGATAGCGGAGGGGCCCTCCACACCCCCTTTCCTGGCCGACCGGGCTGCGTGCTCGGATAAGGGTCTGGTATGGATTTTGGGGGGGACCCCACGCAGTTTTTTCAGCATAGGGGGTTCCCCTTAACATCCATACCAGACCGAAGGGCCTGGTATGCTCTTGAAGGAGGAACCCACGCCGGTTTTTTATTTAAAATTTGGCGTGGAGTTCCCCATCAGGATTCATACCAAACAGTGCAAGTCGGTACCCTGTCGGGTTGCCATGGAAATGGCAAACCGCAGCTAAACGCAACTAATCGCTCTGTGCAAATGCAGCTGATCGCAGTGCCTGGAGTCTTGAATTTCACAAGAAAAAAAAAAACATGCTTTTAACTGCGGCAGAATAGCCGTCCATGTGAAAGGCGCCTAAAAGAACCCCAGAGATACATTGTATGTTTTCTCTTCTCTATCTCTCAGAGCTGAGGAATGTTGATTAACGTTAGTAGGTTTTTTTTTTTTTTTCCACAGCTCGGCTCTGTTTACATAGAATCGTAGGAACAGCTGATTAGCATTGTGAGGGGGGTTGAATCGAGATTGTGATCTTTTAATGATTAATTGTGCAGCTCTACTGTGAATGACTACAAAGCTTCCTCTGATTGGCTGAGTCAGAGAGGGTGACGTCATCGTCCTGCCCCTCCGACGCCGGCAGAGGAAGATTTGTATGCATTCACAGAATATAAAGCTGCCTCTGAATGGCTGAGCGCCGCCCAAACTGACTCTGCATTGTTTCGGGTATAAGCCGCAACATCTGTCTCCCAGCTCAAACCAAGCACTGCATACTATATGTAGCTGAAGTTACATGCAGTACATACAGTTCTTAGAGACACTACAGCACTTAGTGAAGGAAATAGTTTGGCTCAGCTTGATCCAAACAAACTTATTAAAGTGACAGGAAGCATGGAAATCGGCTTTAAGGAGATTTACCCTCTTTATATGTCCTGTTTATCACCAAAAGTGAAAGTAAATCCAAAATTTTGGGTCGTCACCAGCACAGAAATGGAGGGAAAATTTTCAAATGGGGACAACCATGGATTCCCTCACTCTGGAGGGATTTCCTTTCACTTCCTGTTTTGGCTTAGGTTGGCCTACACAAATAGATTTTCGAACGAACCTTCGCATGCACATATATATGAAAATTCTCATCGGTACATTTAAGGACATGATGAATGTCGTTCGAAAGTGCTTCAACATTTGTTTTAACATTCCATTTTGGAGTAAATTAAACTTTACTGAACCAAAAAAACACATCCATTGTTAGAAATTCATTCACTTGAGAAAAATTTTGCATCCTTCTAATTTTCTTGTCGCTGCAGTCGCAAAAGAACGTTCATTCAACGGCACTAACAATTAGAAAAACAAGCGTTCTTAAAACAAAAATGTACAAACAAAATTATACTAGTAAAGCTTTAGTAAAGGGAAATATCCCCAATGGGACACACATCACAAATTTAAAACTTACAGGGGGGTTATAAATGCTTCTTTATCTAAAAATGATAAAGAAAGTTTTGCTTCTAGTTCTTCTTTAAAAGTGGCAATAAAATACGGAACCTGATAAACCTGCTTGAACACACAGCATGTTACACTAAGATGAAAGATAAACACAGTAAAATTTCTTTTATAAATTCCTTATTAAAGTGACACTAAACCTTCAGGTTTTTTCCTTTAAATTAACATGATTCCTGACGAAGCAACGTGGGTTAGTGGCGTTACGCGTGGATGCAGTCAGGTGACGTCAGTCCTGGACCCAGTGTTATTGGAACCTTACTTGTGAGCACTGTGTTGGCACTTTTTAAATGCTTTTTATACATTAATAACATGTGAGTATTTTACCTCAGGAGTGGCTGAGTGACTATATGCAGAGGTCTTCTTTCTATAGGTACAGTGGAGGTTGGCACATGCATCTAGGAGCCATACTGCCATACTTTATGGATGAGACCAGATGATCGTCATACCTATAGAAGGATTGTGGTTCTAAAAGCCTGTTTGATCTGCATTAATTTACAGATCCACTTGCAAGGTGAGCAGGCATTTTAGCTGGTGGTGGAGCACCTGTGTGGCAGTGGAGTACATAGTTTATAAGGGTGAAGAGCCCTCAAAACTTGCACCTTTTTTACTTTATGCTTTTGGATTTAAACTGCGGGTTATTTGGAAGCTTTTTCAGTGAAGCATAGTTAAGGGCGAGGGCCTTAATCACTGACATGTGTTTGAATTGTAGCTCACAGCTTATGAGGGAGTGCTACTTTTACTTTATTGCTGTTTTTCATGTTTTGGAATTTTTTTATGTCATTAAGTGTATAAGGGGTTGATGTCGTATGAATATATTTTTGATATGAGAAATTTTCTAAAATATTTTTAACCCCTTCCGGACTGCCTGCCGTCGATATACTTCGGTCCTTTGACGTTAAATACCGTTGTTATGGCAGCATATAGCTGCCATAACCCCGGTATTTTCTTCAATGGCAGGTGGTCCGCTTTAAGATAAAAGTGGTCTCCATGGCGAACACCGGAGCCATCATTAGTGCAGAGATGATCCGATGCTGTCCCCTGAGAGGCAGGAAATTGAGTGAGGGAATGATGGCCCCCCACTCGACTTGATGCAATTGGATGATGGAAGCGACGTCAAACATCACAGCCTTAAAAAGGGACTTTTTTTTTTATTGAAAAAATAAATAAATAATAATTTTATTGCATTTAAGTGTAAATGTGAGTTCTGAGGTCTTTTTGACCCTAGATCTCACATTAAAGAGGTCCTATCATGCTTTTTTTTTCTATTACAAGGGATGTTTACATTCCTTGTAATAGGAATAAAAGTGATCCAAAATATTTTTTTTTTAAAAAGGGACAGTGTAAAAATAAAGTAAAATAAATAAGAAAAATAAAATGTAAAACACCCTGTCCCTTCGTGCTTGCGCGCAGAAGCGAGCACATACGCAAGTTGTGTCCGCATATGTAAACAGTGTTCAAACCACATATGTGAGGTATCGCTGCAATCGTTCGTATCGCTGCAATCGAGCGAGAGCAATAATTCTAGCAAAAGACCTCCTCTGTAACTCAAAACTGGTAACCTGTAGAAAGGCTCATCCTCAGCAAGTACTCCCATGGAAAGCCGCTTCCAATGGGGGCACTCCTGTAGTCTCGCTATCAAGCCGCCTTGTCTGAGTCTGACACAAAGTGGCTCAGCTCCGCCCTCTGCTCGTTCTTCACAAAATCTGACTGATAGCAGTGGGAGCCAATGGTGTCTGCTGTTATCAATCTGAGCAGTGAGGTGGGACAGAGCTGAGAGAGCTGCTGCTTTCGTTCTTATCCTTGGATTAGGATCGGGCTTAAGTGGGGGGGGGGGCTGGGAAAACACATGCAGCAGAGGTTTTTTACCTTAATGCATAGAATGAATTAAAAAATAAGTTCACCTTTTGTAACATGTTACACCCATATTCAGGGTGTAACATGTAACAAATCTGCTGGCTCCTCGATGTGACAGGTGGCGAGCGATCTTCTTCCCCAGCTCTGTCATTCTCTGCCCGCCCAGCAACATCACTCATTCTGTGAATAGAAAACCACAAGGTCCGGCAGCCTTTGCTGTTGTTGGTTTGTAGTTCTCAATGAACTACAACGGTGCTGTTGAGCTCTGTGGTAGTTCATTGATGCTTCCTGTTAGTGTGGGTCTATGCTTATCAGGCTCCCCAAAAAAATAAAAAATAAAATGCAAATTTTTTACCTGCAAAAAGATGTGCATTTATTTTATTTTTTTTAATGTGAACTTACCCTTCAAGGTAAAAAACTCTAAGCCTTTACAACCACTTTGAAATGTTTGAAAGTATGAAGCAAAAGTAAGCCTGACATGCGTTGCCCTGATGGGAGCCACGTTCCTACTGACAAAGGCATACCAGCAAAACTACATCTCCCAAGAGCCCTTTCACTACACAGAGTATGTGGGCAGCCTCTTTGAGCCCTTTCACACTGGGGTGGTTTGCAGGCGCTATTGCGCTAATAATAGCGCCTGCAAACCAACCCGAAAGTGCCGCTGCTTGCATTCCAGTGTGAAAGCTCAGAGGGCTTTCACACTAGAGCGATGCGCTGGCAGGACGGTAAAAAAGGTCCTGCCAGCAGCATCTTTGGAGCGGTGAAGGACCGGTGTGTATACCTGCCCATTGAAATCAATGGGACGGCGCGGCTATACCGCCGGCAAAGCGCCTCTGCAGAGGCGCTTTGCGGTGGTATTTAACCCTTTCTCGGCCGCTAGCGGGGGGGTAAAACCCCCGCCCCAGTGTGAAAGGGCTCTTAGGGGTCAAGGCAGCATCACTGTATTTACTGCAAGGAAAGAAATGAACATGTATGTGTATGTATGTGGAAAAGAATGCCGAAGTATGGGGGAAGAGCTGGAATTCAGAAATCCAGCACATAGGGCTGACAACCGTGTTTGGGATTTCAGTACAGAAAAGGATTGGTGTTGTCAGCTCACACAGTATGCTAGGAGCATGCTAAATCTCTGGCAAAAAATGGGTATTAGAACATAGAGTGACACATATGTGCTGAGAGGGCTGCACACCCCAATTAAAGTCTTTAAAAAAAAGGGGAAGGTTCCCCACGGGGCTTTTTAGCAGCAAATATGGTACAAAACGTATATAAAAGATTAAAATATGAGCTCTGGTATATACAAGGTGAGACAAATTAGGCTAGGAAAGGTTATACATCAAGGGTGATACATTGTTATACTTGGAATTGCACCAACCGATGTATGGAAATGCCCATTGAGGGACTTGCCATGTTTTTACAGAAATAAAGTAGAAAGCTATGTGTACTGCAGAGGGGCATATATATTTTTTTCTTTGACATCCCTTTTAACTGCTAAAAGTTGATAATAGACTACTGTAGGTGTTATTTCAAGGAGAAGTACGACCAAAGCTCATTCGGCTGTACTTCTCCTGTGGTTCACAGGAGTGCAGTTTGTTTTGCACTCCCATGACCTGTTTTCAGCAGAGAGCAGGCTGAAGCTCGCTGTCGGCTGACATCACAGAGCTAAACCAGGCTGGGGAAAGATCATGACCATATGGTTGGGATCCCCCAGAAGCCTGGATCCGCTCCTGGCTCAGCCTCTCAGCGAGCCACTGCAAGTTTGAGCCTGCCACTACCTCCCCCTCCAAAGCCCAGCACTCCAGTGAGTGTGGGGGGGCAGAGCAGATAATGGTGACCGACAGTCACCAGCCCTCTGCTCACGGAGTACTGAGAACTGAGCAATCTGCAATGTTTGATCGCTTGGTTCTCAGTCTTGGAGCCGACGGCGGACCGATGCTGCATTCATCTAGGTAAATGTGTTAAAAAAAACAAAACATACAAAAAAAAAAAAAACACCACAAAAAAAATACTCCTTTAAAGCATATCAGTGTTGATTATTTACCTGTTAACTAAAGCCACCCATAGACTGTTCAAATCTCAGCCAGTTCAGCAGGGACCAGACAAGGATTTGAAAGTATGTAAGCAAGTATGAAAGTAAGATCGATCAACTTGGGTACAACCAGCCTGTCTGATTTTACATGCAATTATTGCTGGCGGTTATTATAGCCGCTTATAGTATTCACCACAGTAAACACAATGGCTCGTGGTTGCAGGAAAGGAAATCACTCCGTTTATGGCCAGCTTAATAAACTGATGAAGAACCTTGTGTGAGGACTGGTATTCATTTGTTTTCTTAAACCCAAGTTGTGCATATGCCCCAGCCTGCCTGATTATAGGTACAAAGCATTCATAAAAATGCATGACTGAAAAAGTAAATCTGTACTTCAAGTAGAATTTAAAAAAAAAAAAAGAAAAATACAAAATGAATACATTGTATATTTAACTGCTTGCCGTCCAGCGCACGACGTTATACGTCAGCACAATGGCACGGCTGCGCAAATGGGTGTACCTGTATGTCCTCTTTAAAATCAGGGCTAGTGGGGGCATGCCCGCAGACTCGATGTCCGCGATCATGACACGGAGAGGGAGAGGTAGAACGTGGAGATGCCTATGTAAACAAGGCATTTCCCTGTGCTGTCTAGCAACATGACAGGGATCTACTGCTCCCTGTCATCGGGAGCAGTGATCTCTGTCATGTTCTAGTGAGCCCATCCCCCCTACAGTTAGAACACACGCAGGGAACACACTTAACCCCTTAAACGCCCCCTAGTGTTTAACCCCTTCCCTGCCAGTGACATTTAAACAGTAATCAGAGCATTTTTATAGCACTGATCACCGTTTAACCACTTGCCGACCGCTGCACGCCAATATACGTTGGCACAATGGCAGCGGTGGGCAAATGGGCGTACCTGTATGTCCCCTTTAAATGGCGGGGCTAGAGGGCACGCGCCTGTTGCGTACAGCATGACTGTGCCAGCGGGACCCGCGGACTCGATGTCCGCGGTCTCCCGGTGATCTTGTCACGGAGCCGCAGGACAGGGAAGTGCCTATGTAAACAAGAGATCACTGCTCCCTGTCATCGGGAGCAGTGATTGCTGTCATGTGAGTGGAAGCCCATCCCCCCCCCCTAGTTAGAATCACTCCCTAGGACACACTTAACCCTTTCATCGCCCCCTAGTGGTTAACCCCTTCCCTGCCAGTGTCATTTACACAGTATGTTAAGAGCATCAAGGACGTTGGCACAAGTGACTTCTAAGTACCTACAGAGTCACCCTGTATATTAGGTACTTTAGTACTAGGATCTCCCTTTTGCTATTCATTTACACAGTAATCAGTGCATTATTACAGCACTGATCGCTGTATAAATGACAATGGTCCCAAAATAGTGTCAAAAGTGTCCGCCATAATGTCGCAGTCCCGATAAAAATCGCAGATCGCTGCCATTACTAATAAAAAAAATAAAAATAATAAAAATGCCATAAAACTATCCCCTATTTTGCAAACGCTATACCTTTTGCGCAAACCAATCAATATACGCTTATTGCGAATATTTTTTACCCTAAATATGTAGAATACATATCAGCCTAAACTGAGGAAAAAAATTGTTTATATATTTATATAACAAAAAGAAAAAAAATATATATTTTTCAAAATTTTCCCTTTTTTGTTTATAGCGCCAAAAAAATAAAAACCGCAGAGGTGATCAAATACTATCAAAAGAAAGCTTTATTTGTGGGAAAAATAGGACGTCAAATTTTGTTTGGGTGCAACGTCGCACGACAGCGCAACTGTCAGTTAAAGAGACGCAGAGCCGAATCGCAAAAAGTGCTCTGGTCAGGAAGGGGGGTAAAATCTTCTGGGGCTGAAGCGGTTAAATGTCACTGGTCCCAAAATAGTGTCAAAAGTGTCCGATCTGTCCGCTGCAATGTTGCAGTCACGATAAAAAAAAAAAATCGCAGCTCGCCGCCATTACTAATAAAAAAAAAAAAAAAGAAGAATTATAATAAAAATGCCATAAATCTATCCGGTATTTTGTAGACGCTATAACTTTTGCGCAAACCAATCAATATACGCTTATTGCGATTTTTTTACCAAAAATAAGTAGAAAAATACATATCGGCCTAAACTGAGGAAGATATTTGTTTTTTTAGAATTTTCTTTGGGATATTCATTATAGCAAAAAGTAAAAAAATATTGCTTTTTTTTCAAAATTGTCGCTCTTTTTTTGTTTATAGCGCAAAAAAGAAAAAACGCAGAGGTTATCAAATGCCATCAAAAGAAAGCTCTATTTGTGGGAATAAAAGGACATCAATTTTGTTTGGGTACAACGTCGCACGACCGCGCAATTGTCAGTTAAAGCGTCACAGTGTCGTATCGCAAAAAATTCTCTGATCAGGAAGGGGGAAAATCCTTCCAGGGCTGAAGTGGTTTAAAAAAAAAAAAAAAAAAAAAAAACCCTAGATGTATTTTTAAACAACTGTTTTCGGTGTCCCGTTCACAGCATACATGTGCAGTGGTGTGCAGAAAAACGTAGCTCAATGGAGATGGTGTGCAGAAGCCCTTAGGTCTCTGCACAGCGACGCTCAGATTGGGAGATAGAGGATCAGCATTAGAAGACAATCCGACTCTTCTGTGCACATTTGCCAACAGGGAACATGATGATCTTATTAGTGTGCTGCTGCTCCATCATCATCCAAACAGCGGACTAGGAGTGTATTCTGGATCAAGCGGTGATACTGCTAAAATGAAGGTCTAGGACCTAGCTATGCTGTCTTGCAGAGGTGCTTCTATAACAAGACTGACCAGGCAGAACTAAGAATTCCTTGGTAGGCAAAATCGTTATATATGTATTTCAATGGTGTCTTTTTTTACTAGTTTGCCTGGAAATACAGAAAACTGGTATTAAGTTGTACAGAGGCTGCTAATTGCCTGGCTGTTCCTGGATTCAGTATTTCTGATCACTGACTTGGAACAAGCAAGCACACTAGTAAGGCCTGATTCACACCTATGAATTCTTTGGTGCTTTTTGCAGAAACGCACTACAGTCCTTTTAACGTGGTTTCCTACGGGACACGTTTACATCAATGCTTTTTTCAGCCGCTGCAATTTTAGGGTGGGTCAGTGACTTTTTTCCCATGCAAAACACTGCTTTTTTGGTTCCAAAGACTTCAATGGAGAAGCTTCAGAAAAGCAAGTAGTGCGGTTTTACCACAATTTGACCTCTATTTTGCTGCAATTTGCGGGTTTTTTTGGCCAATTTGATTTAAAACCGCAAATCGTGACAAAGTGCACTACATGCTTTTCTGCAGCTTCTCCTTCGAAGTCTATGGAACCACAAAGCACCGTTTTGCGTTTAAAAAAGTCACTGACCCTTTCCAAAAACGCAGTGGCTGAAAAAAGCATAGATGTGAACGTGACCCATAGGAAACCATGTTAAAATTGACTGTAGTGTCTTTCTGCAAAAAGCACCAAAAAGTCAGAATGAAGTCAGAACTCCTGATCTGAGGTTTGTTCCAGGTCAATGACTCCAAGTAATGAAGCTGCTAAATCAGCAAGACTGCCAGGGAATTAGCATCTTTAGTGGCAGTGACCGCCTTTACATTTCTTCTGAAATAAGAATGAAATGAGAACTCTGCCCAAAGAAATGGAGATGCAGATACCCTTTCAGAAAAAGGCCACTATAAGAAAAAAAAAAAAAGAAAAAAACAAAAACGTACACACGCGAATTACAACATAACCTTACCAATTGTTCGACAAACATTAATGTACAAGTCGGAATCAGGATCCCAATCATCGACTAAATATCCACCAGTGGTCTTTATTAATGGGTTCAAATCATGCTTCTTGTAATCAGCGTCAAAAAAGTAACAAGGCACCTAAACAGAGAAGTAGAATTGTTACATGTGTATTTAAACATTTTAACCACTTGGCAGATTTTACACATATTATAATATTGGCCAATGTACATGCTACCTAGGGAAAAGGAGAATTACCTGGAATCAGGGCACACATACAACTCCCATACAGCACTCCTAATTGGAGGAACTCTGGGATTGGCTATGGCCACACATAACGTGATTTAGGCAGCAGTAAGTGAACGTCAGGGAGGTTCTGTAGTAAGGGGGTGGAGCCCCAGAAACCCACCAGCCATTTTTTAGTATTAGCTGTTGACAGCCATTCTGTTGGATGCTGGTGCTAGTCATTGGTGGTCCATTCTTTCCCCATCTATAAGGTTTGGTCATTAGCTTGATAAGCCTATCGATCTTTTGTTTGTATCATTCACATTATATTCCTTATCAAAATTATTATGTACACTATAAGGCCAGTGCGCTTGTTTTTTTTCTATTTATGTACGCTTCAAAGGGGCCTTCAAAAAGTACTGCTGAATCTTACCAATTCTTGAAGCCTGCAAGAAGCTTGTTTAAAGCCAGCCATGGATGAAGAGATTTTCTTTCCTGCAACCACAGGTTGCAGGAGAGAAAATCTTTCAATTCCCCCATCAACAGTGTCAGTGTAGATCAGGGATATGCAACTAGCGGACCTCCAGCTGTTGCAAAACTACAAGTCCCATCATGCCTCTGTCTCTGGGTGTCATGCTTGCGGCTGTCAGAGTCTTGCTATGCCTCATGGGACTTCTAGTTCTGCAACAGCTGGAGGTCCCCTAATTACATATCCCTGGTGTAGATGATTGATTTCCTCCCGCAGAGATATTGTGTTTGCTCAGCAGGGGGACCTATCCTTACCGGGAGAACACACAGTGATTATTGCTAGTGACTATAGACACGGGCAATAATCGCAAGAAAAATACAACATACTGGTTGGACCCAAGTTGACTGATCAACCAACTTGGGTACAATCAACCTACCCAAACATGGTTGGAAACTCAGTCGGTCCCTGCTGAGCCGGCCGAGATTCGAACAGTCTATGGCTGACTTTAAGCGACAGCACTCCCATTAGGATCTGTGTTTTATCTCCCCAAACTGGAGCTGAAGGATGCTTTTAAAGACTGCAACAAAAGCTGCTTAAACCCGGCTGAAAAGTCTGCAACTACTTTGTAATAGTTTGCTGTACACACTGTTATTATGCATACGGAAATCTGTGTATATGAAGCCTTAAATATCAAAGCAATTATTACTAATAAATATTGTTTTAGCTATTCATCGGAAAAAAAATGGCAATGGGTTTGTCATTTATGATACAGAACAAATATAGCTTTCCATTTGGTGGTATTATCTTTCAGAACTTGTACTGGTATTTTAAAGGCAAAAAAATTAAAATGAAACCTGCCCCTTTATCACAATGGTAAAGTGTGTTGCTGGTACAATCCAAACAATTGGTATACAAAAAAAAAAAAAAAGAGAAGGAGGAAGAAGTGGTTAATTGGGGCCAATTACAAACTTAAGTGTAACTACAGACATTTCTTTTTCAGACAAAGTAGGGAAGAGTTAGTACCCTATGTGTAATTTTACAGTTTCTGTACTCCACAAAATTTCCCTCACTTTCTGTTCATGTGAACAACCTAACAAGACAGGATCTGACTATTGACACCCTCCTCAATGGGGACAAAGTCAAACTTTTGCTTCTGGTAGGATCATTATATATACACACACACACACACACACACACACCTGAGATCTGCACTAACAGAGGCCCCAGAACAGTAACTAACATTTTCCAGTGAATGTTTATTTAAACTGGCAGTGATCAGTCAAGCAGGAATTCCTGAGTGGCTCCTTCTCATACCTTGGAATCCAGCATAGGCACATACAGGAAGAAAGCAGAACACATGGCCATAAATGTAATAGAAGTTTAGGCCCCTTTCAGACAAGGTGGACTCCATCAAGCTGATCTGCCTGTTCAGCGAGGGATCTGTCCACTGGAGGAGGTGGATGACAGGTCCGTGTCCGCTCCACTTATGCAGAGCAGACACAGCATGCTGTCCTCTATGGGGCAGTTTCCATCCGACTGTCATGCAAACCGATCTGCCGATCCCTATCCATCTGTTTTTTAGCAGACACGATCGGATGCTAGCGGGTGTCAGCTGAAACATGTTCTCCGACATTCACCGCTCTGTAGAGAGCAATGGATGGTCTGATCAGATCCAAATAAACTGACAGGTGGACCCGATCAATCTGTCCATGTGAAAGAGGCCTAAGAATTTAAAATAATTGTATTCAAATATGTATTCTTAACTCATAAAATGTACCTTCAATTGCGCTCAGCCATCTCCAAATCTCCATATTTAAATTTTATTTTTATTTTTTTGCTGCTATAACCCAACATCCTGTTAGAAGGTGGCTGCGTTCATCCTCCATGGTCTCAGTGTACGTAGAATGTAGCCACCCTCTCTTGTTCACCACTGAGATGGACTAGGGACTATGGGATCTGTAGTACACATAAGGCCGTGCATATGACCACAAACTAATGTGTACTGCTTAGTCCAAAGAAACATAAGTGTGGAGAAAAGGGACAGGTTTGGATGCTCACCGAGAACATTACGAGGAAAAAAAACACGGTAAGAAACAGTTTCATGAAAAAGATTACAGGAATATTATGTACAGGATGTGTATGGACTTTTTGCAGTAGTTGAAGTGGAGTTCCACCCAAAAATGAAACTTCCACTTTTTGGATTCCCCCCCCCCCCCCTCCAGTGTCAAATTTGGCACCTTTCAGGGGGGAGGAGGGAGCAGATACCTGTCTAATACAGGTATTTGCTCCCACTTCCTGGCATAGATCACCGCGGCGCTTGCAGTAACCTATGCCACTTCCGGCGCCTACACTCTCCTCCACCGCTGTATTCTGTAAGACACAGAACACAGCAGGGACCAGAGAGGACGCGCAGCGCGACTGGCGCATGCGCAGTAGGGAACCGGGAAGTGAAGCCGCACGGCTTCACTTCCTTATTCCCTTACCGAGGATGGCGGCGGCAGCAGCCGAGAGCTGAAGGACGGATCGGCTTTGGCTGCCGACATCGCTGGACCCCGGGACAGGTAAGTGTCCATATATTAAAAGTCAGCAGCTGCAGTATTTGTAGCTGCTGGCTTTTAATATTTTTTTTTCAGCGGACCTCCGCTTTAAGAACTTATAGGACTCCAAACAAAAACAACAGAAAGTAGGAGCAATTTCCACCAAATACACAAATGTATTTGTAAGAATGGTACGAGAAGACTGTTTGAAATAATGCCATTTAAGGTCATAATGCTATATTTTTTACATGCAAATTCCATATAGGTGTAACTATCTTGCTATATTCAAAACCAATTAAAAGATTGCAATTAAAAGCACAGAGAGAGCAGTTAATTACATTTCTCATTATAGTTTATATCGTCCTTTGCATGAACACAAAAAAGGATGTTTATTTCATCTTAAACCTGCACCTTACCTCTTTGATAGGTTTAAATTTGTTCTTCTTGCAAGCAGTGAATGTTCTCCACTCAAAGTAATGTACACACTCTTCAAATTTCACAAACTCAGGAGTTCCCTGCAGAGAAAGCAAACATTTTAACTCAGATAATATTGCATCTTTATATTGTATCCCCAGTCTTGTCAGGGCAGACAAGGAATACTGCAAAAGTGTGAAGGTACATTTTTAAACCTCCTGGTATACACAGGATTAAAATAAGCTCACGGCTGTTGCAGATGTGTCCTTGTAATAATTTTTACAGCCAACTCTTGGCTTAAAAAAGCAAGAAGTAATCTGGGTGGCTCTACTTTTACAGGGCACCAAAGGTACCCAACCAACACCTGCGGTGGTTCCAGGTCTCTCCCGTTCCTCCGGGAAGCCTGGAATTATGGTAAATGGAGGTAACTTTGGGAGCAGGAGGTAATTAGGGAACATCTGTTCTCAGAGCCCTCTTGCAACTAATAATCATGGAAGCGATGTGTACCAAGTCACTTCTGGGTTCACAGCGGTCATTCGTTGGCTATTGTTGCATGATCTTTGCTTGATTAGCTGCACTGAAGGGTAGGGAATAATTGGGGATCTAATAGACACCTGATGTCACGAGAAAAAGGAACGGTCACCTGCCCAGGCTATCACATAGGAAGTCTCTTAGCCCCATTGTGAGAGTAATAAAGTTAAAAAAGTAATAAAGTGTACAAAAAAAAAATTGTAAGAATTTGAGTTATCGCCACAAATATATTAGAAAGAGAGCAATAATTCTCGGACCATAATTTATGGTCAACACTAAACAGATAACCTGTAAAAGCTTTTAAAGCCTTTGGAGAACTTGGGTATCACCATAGTTTTTTGCTTTGCCTGTGATTGCACTAAAATTCATTTTTTGCGCAAATACTGACATAAAACATTGCAACTACCATCATTTTTTTTTTTTTTTTTTTAAAACAGACTCCCAGATCACTTACCAGGCAACCGAATTGACCCCAGGGTTGCCAACCGTCAGTAAATTTAAGGACAGTTTGTTAAAAAAAATAAAAATAAATAAAATCTAATTTTCACAGCTGTCTGTAAATATCAGGGGCTGATCATTTGTCATGTTGTGTTGACTTCTTAAGTGTAAACTATGCAAATTACTTGTTCTGGTATTGTTGGTGTTTCCATATTGTGTTTATACTGTTTAACCACTTCCAGCCCAAGGATGTCATATGACGCCTGACTTTGAGGGGGGATATCTAAATGATGACTGCAGCTATCATTCAGATATCTTTTACAGCCGGCGATTCTGTACACCGTAAGAACAATAAAAGCAGCAGTTCAGCCGTTTGATCGTTCTTACAGGCGGCGGGAAGAGACATCCCCTCCCACCCCCCCTAGGTGCTTCTACCAGCTCACTCGTGCGATCAGCACGCCAGAGAAGGAATCCGCCACCGCTGGATGTTGATGATAGAGATTTCCGGTGACCAGATGGTTCGCAGTCATCTCTATGACCTTCGAAAGCCGGGCGTGAAGTTACGTCCGACTGGCGGAATTAAAACAATGAAAGGACTCGAGATTGTTCTTTTTTTTTTTATTTCAGTCTTTCCAGCCTGGAGGAGAGAAAAAGTGTAAAATATGTAAAAAAAAAAAAAAAAAGTAAGTAAAATGAATAAAAAATAAATACAAATTTGAAAAGTGCCCCCGTCCCCACATATGTAAACGGCATTCAAATCATACATGTTATGTATTGCCGCGTGCGTTAGAGCGAGAGCAACAATTTTAGCCCAAAATCTCTTCTGTAACTCTAAACTGGTAACCTGTAAAAAAAAAAAAAAAAAAAAAAAAAAAAAAAGTCGCCTATGGAGATTTTCAAGTACCAAAGTTTGGCACCATTCCGGGCAATTCTATAGTGCGAGATATTAGGTATCTATTTACTCAGCGTCACATCTTTCACATTATACAAAAAAATTTGGCTAACTTTACAGTTTGTTATTTTTTTAATTCATAAAATTATTTTTTTTTTTCCCCTCCAAAAAACACGTTTGAAAAAATGTTGTGCAAATACCACGTGACATAAAAAGTTGCAACGACTGCCATTTTATTCCCTAGGGTCTCTGCTAAAAAAAATAAAAAAATTAAAAAAAAATAATGTTTGGGGGTTCAAAGTAATTTTCTAGCAAAAAATTCTAAGTTAAACTTGTAAACAAAAAGTTCCAGAAAAAGGCCCAGTATGGAAGTGGTTAAATATCGATGGTCTTAGTTTTTATTGGAGTTCTGTAATTTTTCAGGTTGTCAGCAAAATATCTGCCAGTCAGTAAATTTTTCCATGTTTTGTCAGTACAAAATGCTGCACACATTTGCAAATATATGTGTAAGCCGCAGTGGCCACGTGAATAACAATCCCTACAGATTGACGAATGAACTTTTTCCCAAATTTGTTCTCATGTTTAGCAGGTGAAGAAAACAGTGCTTTAGCAATGTGATTTAGCTTGCAGTGCAGGTGTTGGTGAGATGTGAAGACAGGTTTAGAAAAGCACTAGAAAAATGGAATCTCTGTCCATCATATAAATTGTTTAGTAACTGTGGAATGCATTTTTTTTTTATATCAAGTTGTATCTCTAATTCTTCCAAATGGTGATGCAAAAAAGCTCAAGCTGTTAAAAAAAAAAAAAAAAAAAAAAAAAAGAAGAAGATACAAAGTTCAGTGAAGCAGCTGTTATTATTTTCTGCACCATAACCCGAAAGTTCCACACAATAGAAACATTCATGGAGAACATAGTTAGACAGGGTGAAAAAAGTCCATCTAGTTCAACCATAAAAATAAATAAAAAAATGATAATATCAAACAATCCCATATACACAATCCTTCACCCACAGTTGATCCAGATGAAGGCAAAAAACCCCAGCAAAGCATGCTCCAATTTGCTACAGCAGAGGAAAAAATTCCTTCCTGATCCCCGAGAGGCAATCGGATTTTCCTTGAATCAACGTTACCTATAAATGTTAGTACCCAGTTATATTATTTTTAGGAAAAGAATCCAGGCCTTTCTTAAAGCAATCTACTGAGCTGGCCAGAACCACCTCTGGAGGGAGTCTATTCCACATTTTCACAGTGAAGAAACCTTTCCTTATTTGGAGATTAAATCTTTTTTTCTTCTAGACGTAAAGAGTGCCCCCTTGTCCTCTGTGTTGACTGTAAAGTTTATAACTCAACACCAAGTTCACTATATGGAGCCCTTATATATTTGTACATATCCCCCCTTAATCTCCTCTTCTCAAGAGAGAATAAATTCAGTTCCTCTAATCTTTCCTCCTAGCTGAGCTCCTCCATGCCTCTTATCAGTATAACAACATAACATATAATAACATACTTACTAGAGTTTTCCCACACACTAGGTTAATGATACTTTGGACTGTATGGCCAGGCTGTGAACAGCTCACAGACGTGTTATACACAAGCACATTATTGTCACTTTGCACAAGTACATTTCCTGGTGAAAAACAAGAAAGACAAAATCAAAAATATATTAAAATCCACTAAACAATACAAAAATTAAAGTTGAACTCTAGGCACATATAAAAAGGCACAATCTAAAGTGATTTGAAAGGTGTTATTTGTATTGCTTTAAAATAGTTACATAGTAGGTGAGGTCGAAAAAAGACACAAGTCCATCAAGTCCAACCTATCTGTGTGATTATATGTCAGTATTACCTTGTATATCCCTGTATGTTGCGGTCGTTCGGGTGCTTATCTGATAGTTTCCTGAAACTATCCATGCCCCCCCCCACCCACCCCCCGCTGAGACCACCGCCTGTGGAAGGGAATTCCACATCCTTTGCGCTCTTACAGTAAAGAACCCTCTACGTAGTTTAAACCTCTTTTCTTCTAACTTCAACGAGTGGCCACGAGTCTTGTTAATCTCCCTTCCGCGAAAAAGTTTTATCCCCATTGTGGGGTCACACATCATACTTTAACAGCTCTGCCCAATGGTTTTTCACAGAGCAGCCCTGATCTTCCTCTTCTCCTGTCCCCCGCTGGCACTTCTGGCCCCTCCCCCTTGTCGAGTGCCCCCAGAGCCTGTGTATGGGACATACAAAGCGTGGTTCACTCATGCCCCTCCCCCTTTCCCTCCTCGCTGGCTGCGATTGACAGCAGCAGGAGCTAATGGCTCCCGCAGCTGTGTCTCAGCCAATAAGGAGGGAGAGACCCGGGAGAGCTGCTGCTCTTGTGCAGATTGCTGGATTGAGATCAAGATAGGGCAGGCTGCTGGGGGAAGTGCAGACTGAAGGTTTTTTTTCTATGCATGAAGATAAAAAATCTGCACCCTTTACACTCACTTCAATGCAGCTCTAATCAGCAATACATTAATAATAGTATTTTTTTTAAAGTGCCCCATATGCATAGTGCCACATCCCTTAATAAAAAAAACAAATATTATAATGGTGGTATTTTAACGGCACCAAAATGGTTACACAACCATTAAAAAAAAAAAATAAAAAAAAAAAGTAAATTATCTGGTGCTGCTTTTCTTTTCACTGTTCAATCACAGGGTTTGGGGAGGGGACAAGACCTGTAGGCTGAAAGTGAAACATCAGGTCTCTTCCAGTGAGGACTGCGCTGTTTGGAATAGCTGTGTAAATCTCAGGACTGAATGGTCCTTTGACAGGTAAACACGCTCTTATATGAGTTTCAGCTGTGAATTTAGCCATTTGCCTAGAGTTCAGCTTTAAACATAGAAGAGCAACAGCTTTAAAAGAGCAAGAAGCTTATCATCAAGTCTGCCCGTTTTTTTTTTTACCTTTCGCCCAAGTAAAGATTTAAGTTTATTCCAAGCATGTTTAAAGTGGTCTCACCAAAAGCTAATAAGGCTAGTTAGAACCCCAGGGAATACTGTGCACATGTCCCTGTTAAAATCTGTGCTGTGGTTTCTAAGGAGCGTTGAGCCCCTCCCATAGTCCCCTTGTTTTCTGACAATGCTGGACAATACAGATGGATATCTGACAGCACACAGAGGAGAGGGGGGCAGTAAAGACAGAGACCGCCACAGCCCTTGTCTCCTCTGCTCCATTTGTACAGACCAGCCGCAGCCCCTTCTCCATTCTGCAGTTGTGCTTCACTCCTCTGCTATTGTTAGAAGCCTGAGCCTGCAACTTCCTGCAGCCACCCAACTAGCATTTTCAGAGCAGGTTGTATTTAAAAGATCTGCAGTCAGCAATCAAGACAGGGAAAGTTAAAGGTTTTTGTTTTTTTTTTTAAAACCCACTTCACAATGAATATGGTGAGAGTGCAACATAAAAAAAAAGGTATGTAGAAGTAGGGTTAGTAGCAAAAACAAAAATCAATATTAACAAGTCTTACCGACTGGTTGAGAAGTATTCGTGCTTGTATTATGAGCACAAACAAAACTTGCTGTCCCTCCACAATCACCGGCTTTTAGGTTTTCACAGACGTTGATTTTGTAGTGCAACGTTCCATCGTCTACTGCTTCCCATGTGTGTCTAAAAAGAAAAAAGAAAAATAATCTAGAGAAAATGCTTTCAAGAACAGTCTCAATAACTTGATTTATGTACCTTAAAATATCTAAGTTGCTTAAACCTGTCGCTGACCAGGAGGTTCTTTTTTTTTTTATTTCTTTGCATACATGTAAAAAGTACTGTATATTTTCTTAAAGCAGAAAATCTATTTTTATGCTACACAATATTTGCGCTATAATTAACAAAATAAATAAAATAGAAAAAAACCTCCATATACATTCGTTCTTAAGTCCACACTGGCAGAGTCCGCCAGCAGATCCGCCCATTTAGCAGGGGATCTCTCCGCTGACCCCCACTTAGCAGGAGAATGACAGGTCCGTGTCTGCTGCAGAGCAGACACAGGCACAGCCTGCTCTATGGGCTGTCGGGTGGAAATGGACCACATGTACATTTCCATGTGACTGTCATTCGATCCGCCAGATGGATGGGTAACAGATCCCCATCCGTCTCTGTTTTTAGCCGACAGGATCGAATGTCAGCCAATGTCAACAAACACATGCCTGTTGACATCCACCGCTCCATAGAGAGCAATAGATGGTCCAATCGGGTCTGCCTGAAAAACTGACAGGCGGACCAGATCAGATCACCAGTGTGAAAGGGGCCTTATCTACAATTGTTTCAGAGAAAGGGGGGGGGGGGGGGACTTTTAAACTTTTTTTTACATATTTTTCTATCACAGGGGGGCTGGTAATTACCACTTGTTAGAAATATACCTTTGTCTCATTAACGACCCCATTCACACATGCACAACTCCAAAGTCACACAACTTCCAGTGCACCCCTAACCTGGAACAGGCTGGATGATATATATGTACAGTGCATTGAAAAAGTAGTCACGTTACAACCGAAAAGTTAACGTATTTTATTAGGATTTTATGTGATAGACCAACGTAAAGTGGCACATAATTGTGAAGTGGAAGGAAAATTATAAATGGTCCCTTTACACTGATACCCCTAACTAAAATCTAGTGGAATCAATTCACCTTCAGAAGTCACCTAGTTAGTAAATAGAGTCCACCTATGTGTAATTTAATCTCAGTATAATTACAGCTGTTCTGTGAAGACCTCAGAGGTTTGTTAGAGAACCTTAGTGAACAAACAGCATCATGAAGGCCAAGGAACACACCAAACAGGTCAGGGATAAAGTTGTAGAAAAATTTAAAGCAGGGTTAGGTTCTAAAAAATATCCCAAGCTTTGAAAATCTCACGAGGCACTGTTCAATCTACCATCCGAAAATGGAAAGAGTATGGCACAACTGCAAACCTACCGAGACATGGCTGTCCACCTAAACTGACAGGCCTGGCAAGGAGAGCATTAATCAGAGAAGCAGCCAAAAGGCTCATGGTAACTCTGGGAGGAGCTGCAGAGATCCAGGTGGGAGAATCTGTTCACAGGACAACTATTAGTCGTGCACTCCACAAATTTGGCATTTGTGGAAGAGTGGCAAGAAGAAAGACATTGTTGAAAGAAAGCTATAAGAAGTCCAGTTTGAGAGAAACCATGTGGGGGACACAGCAAACATATGGAAGAAGGTGCTCTGGTCAGATGAGACCAAAATTGAACTTGGCCTAAAGCAGGGCTTGACAAATTTGCTTGGAATCTAGGAGCCAGCTAAAAAAGTTAGGAGCCAGGTTTTTTTTTTTTTTTTTTTAAACAACCGACAGCTTTATTTTCAATCTAAAAATTAACCAATCTTAAATTTACACAGAGACGACTAGAACGAATGTGACTGCTTTTATTTCCTGCCATGCAGGGACACAAGACCACCATATTCCCGCTAAGGATCCAATCAGGTCCGCCTGAAAAACTGACAGGCGAACCTGATCAGACAGCCCGTGTGAAAGGGGCCAAGCAGGGAGATGACAAATAAATTCATTTTAATTAACCACTTCCTTCCCGCAGGACGACTATATACGTCCTGTCTTTGAAGAGAAATACCGTTGTTATGGTAGCAGTTAGCTGCCATAACCCCGAGATCTTCTTCAAGAGCCGGCGGTTCTCTTTCAGATAAAAGTGGTCTCTGCAGCAGATTCGCAGCAAGATCACTTTTATCGAGGGCAGGAGAGGGCCCCCCCCTACCGCCGCGCTCTGGTGCCCTTCACCGTTTACCGTGGCAGTCGGTAACGACGAAGGCGATCCGGATCTGTCCCTGGCCTGACATGGAGACGAGTGAGAGGAAGATGGCCCCCCCCTGCCCATCTCCAAGTCATTGCAGGGCGGAAGCGACGTCAAATCGTCACTTCCACCCATAGCTCTTATAGGGACATTTTATTATTTTTTTTTTCAAATGACAATTTTTTTTATTTTTTTTTAATGCATTTTAGTGTAAATATGAGATCTGAGGTCTTTTTGACCCCAGATCTCATATTTAAGAGGTCCTGTCATGCTTTTTTTCTATTACAAGGGATTTTTACATTCCTTGTAATAGGAATAAAAGTGACTTTTTTTTTTTTTTTTTTTTAAAAGAACAGTGAAAAAATAAAAGTTAAAATAAATAAGATAAAAAAATTTTTTAAATGTGCCCCATCCCTTTTTTTTTTTTTTTTTTTTAAAACAGTGTAAAAATAAAAAATAAAAAGTAAAATATATAAGAAAAAAAATAATTTTTTTAAACGCGCCCCGTCCCGCCGAGCTCGCTTGCAGAAGTGAACGCATATGTGAGTAGCGCCCGCATATGAAAGCGGTGTTCAAACCACACGTGAGGAATCGCCACGATCGTTAGAGCGAGAGCAACAATTTTAGCCCTAGACCTCCTCTGTAACTCAAAACATGCAACCTGTAGAATTTTTTAAACGTCGCCTATGGAGATTTTAAAGGGTAAAAGTTTGTCGCCATTCCACGAGCAGACGAAATTTTGAAGCGTGACATGTTGGGAATCAATTTACTCGGCGTAACATTATCTTTCACAATATAAAAAAAATTGGGCTAAGTTTACGGTTTTTTTATTTTTTTTATTAAAAAAAGTATTTTTTCCCAAAAAAGTGCGCTTGTAAGTCTGCTGCGCAAATACGGTGTGACAGAAAGTATTGCAATGACCGCCATTTTATTCTCTAGGGTGTTAGAATAAAAAATATATATAACGTTTGGGGGTTCTAAGTAAAGGGAAGAAGATGAGCGGGCAGTGAAAACAGGTAGGGAAAGCTCCATTAGCATTGATGGATGTCTTGTCATACCAACGGCCACCACCAGAGGGCGCCTGATTGCAGAAGGAACCATAGGACTGCAGTAGGCCACAAAGCCGGGGCCTCAATTACCGGCACGGCCCATCGCGATCGCGCCGGGAGGGGGGGTGTCGAACGGACACAGGATACCCCAGCTGTGCCGCCCCAGGCGCCAGGTCGCTAATTCTAGTCGCAAATGCGACCTGGCGCCCGGGGTTTGTCGAACCCTGGCCTAAAGACAAAACGCTATGTGTGGCAAAAAACTAACACTGCACATCACCTTGAACACACCATCCACACCGTGAAACATAGTGGTGGCAGAATTATGTTGTGGGGATGCTTTTCCACAGCAGGGACAAGGAAGCTGATCAGAGTTGATGGGAAGATGGATGGAGCTAAATACAGGGCAATCTTAGAAGAAACCTGTTAGAGTTTTCAAACGACTTAGGCCAGGGGCGGAGGTTCACCTTCCAGCAGGACAATAACCCTAAACATACAGCCAGAGATACAATGGTTTCAAACAAAGCATATACATGTGTTAGAATGGCCCAGCCAAAGTCCAGACCTAAATCCAAATGAGAATCTGTGGCAAGATTGAAAATTGCTGTTCACAGACGCTCTCCATCTAACCTGACAGAGCTTCAGCTATTTTGCAAAGAAGAATGGGCAAAAATGTTCACTCTAAATGTACAAAGCTATTAGAGACATCCCCAAAGACTTGCAGCTGTAATTGCAGTAAAAGGTGGTTCTACGAAGTATTGACTCAGTGGGGCTGAATACAAATGCACGCCACACTTTTCACATATTTGTAAAAAGTTTGGAAAACCATTTATCATTTTCCTTTAACAATTTAGTGCCACTTTGTGTTGGTCTATCACATAAAATCCCAATAAAATACATTTACGTTTTTGGTTGTAAAATCACAAAATGTGGAAAATTTCAAGGGGTGTGAATACTTTTTCAAGGCACTGTACGCGATCCAGCCTGCCTGTGCCTCCCTACCACAGTAAATGCACTGTGGCCGGGTGGCAATCAAAGTCATTTTAAAAAGTAAAAATATAAAAAAAAGGTGTCTTTTCTGTTCAATACACATTAATTGAAATTTAAAATAAAAGATTTACAACACGAGCATACAAATTCATGGTATTTTTTTTTCATAGCCACACAAGACATTTTTTGTGTTTGTCAGTCATTTTTATGGTAAGCGAAGTTGGTCTTTATTTATCAAAGTATAATTTAAGTTGCAAGAGGGCAAATGTGAAGCAGATCTCTTATTTTAATATATAGCCAGAACAGAATACTGAAGTAAGAAAACCAAAACAAGGAAAGGCAATCCCTAGGTTTTAAAGAACATGATTAGCATGCTCTTAAGTGAAGAAAATACACTTCTGTCTGTGAACCTAATTTTCAAAATAACATTTAAAGAGGAGTTCCACCCAGGGGGTCCATAAAAAAAAAAAAAAATAATAAAAGTCAGCAGCTACAAATACTGCAGCTGCTGACTTTTAATTGGACACTTACCTGTCCCTGGGTCCAGCGATGCGGGGGATCGAAGCCCCGCTCCTCCCCCCCCTCCGCTCGTCGGCGCCAACATTTCAACTGTGGGCGCCGGGCTGTGGCTTCACAGCCTGGCACCCACTGCTCATGCGCGAGCGGCGCCGCAAATTGCTGCTCAATCACCTGGGACCTGTAATGGGTCCCAGATGATTGACAGGAGGGAGGGAGCAGAGCCGAGCCCTTCCTGTGCCGAGGGGGAAGTGATGTCACCAGCCCAGGCAAAGGAAGAGGCAGACTACGAGGGACCACCTAGCAACAGGCATTTAGAGGTAAGTAAAAAAAAAATATCCAAATGTTTTTTGGGTTTTTTTTAGAATTTTTCAGGTATTTTTGTGTGGAACCCCACTTTAATGATGGGCGAAGTTAGTTACCAAGGCATGAGATCAGTATAAACCCACAGATGTAGTACTCTGTAAAGCGGGTTTTTTTATTTATTTTTTTTTTTAGTAGAAGACACTTTGGTGAAGGAGTTTTTCTTGTAATAATTAACAGTCTTAGGCTCGGTTCACACTAGGACGACTTGGGATCCGACTTGTAAGCCCTCAAGTCGCCCCAAGTCGCCCCAGAAAGAGATTCACATTACAGTAAATGGGAGCGTCTTAATAGACACTACTGAAGTCGCTCCGACTTCAGAGCGTACTCCCTGTACTACTTGGATCCGACTTGCTAGGCGACCTGTACCATAGAAATCAATGGAAGTCGCCTCCAAGTCGGATCTCTCTCTACAGTCAAGCGACTTTGCAGGAAAAAAATTTAGTTTGCCCAGGCAAACCCCTCCCTCCCAGAGAGCTGATTATCCTGTGATTGGCCAAAGCCAAAGTCGCCTGTCCTGGAGGCGACTTGAAGTCGCGTTGTAATTTGCTTAAAGTCGCGCTGAAGCCGCGTTGAAGTCGCCGTACAAAGTCGCGCTGAAATTGTGTTGCCCCTGTGTGAACCGAGCCTTAACATTTTATTTCCTTTTCTGTATGTATGCATGTACACACATATACATACATACATACAGGGTGTCAAAACAATGCAACTCCACCAAGCACACTAGATCATTTATTATTATACCAGATATATTTAGTGCCAACCGTTTGAATGACATTTAATAAATAAATGGAGACAGAACCTTTATTGCAATTCAAATAAAATACAATTCAAGACAAAAAGGGGAAGGAGGGGGAGAACTCTCGTCTTATGCTGGCCATACACTATACGAAAAAATCGGCCGAAAAATCGTTCGTATAGACACTTCGTTCGTTTTTCGGCAAGTTAATGGGCACAAATCGATAATAGTTTGTGACGTTTTTGTGGTAAAAAAACGAACGGGAAGTTTGGTAAATTTCTGCCGAACGTACGATAAAGTGCAAGGTTAATGTGTTTCCCGTCCGAACTGTCTGCACTAGGTATATGTAAAAAAACGAACAAAAAAATATTTATTCATGTCCACTGAACAATTTATCGGTCATTATATGATGGCACGATCGTTTGCGGTCACGGTCGAACGTTCGTTTTTCGAAAATGGGTTCGGCCGATTTTCTGTATAGCGTATGGCCAGCATTAGAGAGAAAAATAAAAAAATTAAAAAAAGGAGGAAGCCGCTCACAATGCAAAAGCCATTGCTCATTTCTACTGAAAGGACCGAGGCATAGACTTCTTCCACCTGGCATTACTAAGCCTAGCGCATTTCACTCCTCCATGAAGCTTATTTGTAGAGACTCTACGAATAGGCTCCATGTAGGAGTGAAATGTGTTAAAGCGGAGTTCCACACAAAAATGGAACTTCCGCTTTTCGGAACCCTCCCCCCCTCCGGTGTCACATTTGGCACCTTTCAGGGGGGAGGGGGGTGCAGATACCTGTCTAAGACAGGTATTTGCACCCACTTCCGGCATAGACTCCCATGGGAGTCTATGCCTCTTCCCATCCCGACCGCGCTGTCTGCTGGGAACACACAGCTCCCAGCAGAGAGCGGGGACCACTAGGGACGCGCAGCGCGACTCGCGCATGCGCAGTAGGGAACCGGGAAGTGAAGCCGCAACGCTTCACTTCCTGATTCCCTCACCTAGGATGGCGGCGGCAGCTGCCGAGAACCGAGAGGGTTCTCGGCGTCCCCTGTCGACATCGTTGGACCCCGGGACAGGTAAGTGGCAATGTATTAAAAGTCAGCAGCTGCAGTATTTGTAGCTGCTGGCTTTTAATATTTTTTTTTTTTTGGCGGTGTGGGTGAACCCCCGCTTTAAGGTGAAACTTAACTCTCCCAATTAACAATGATTCATTTTCAATCCCCATGCTGCTAGAATTAGTAAATGGATAGGAAAGTATATCATATTTACTGGTTTTCAATTTTTTTTAAAAAAACTTCCTGGTTTCTTGCCTGAGCAAATGATGTCATACATCCCAGGAGTCTTCAGGAGGGGAGGAAAGGTTTTCTCAGCTAAGCACTCTCCTGAAGGCATGCTTGAGCTAAGGGCAGATGGATTCCAGGAGGTACCACGTTTCCCCGAAAAGAAGACCTGCCCTGATTTTCAGGTAGGGCTGCAATAGCAATAGCCCTACCCTGAAAATAAGCCCTAGTTTAAAGTGCTGGTGAAATACTAGAGTCCTCTATTACAGTGTTATGTAGTGTAGGCTGTGTGTGTGTTTATGTGATCTAGTTGTGCCAAATACCTTCGGTATAGCGCTGACCTCAGCTGATCTCATGCTGCTCTGCTCTTCTGCAAGCTGTCAGCAGGGGATCTCGGGCCCCCCTCCGTCTGCATTCCTTAGAGCTTGGAAGAGGCCTCCGGTGGGCGATGAAAGCGCCGAGCGGCGCTCAGCTGATGTCAGGCCCCCCTCCCTCTGCAATGCTCAAAGAGGGGAAGAGAGCTACGGCAGGTTACAGATGCGCCCAGCACTAGAAGAAGGTATGTGGCACAATTGGATTGCAGACATACACATTTTGCAACATGTGGTGCTGTGGATTTTAGGAATGTACAGGCACTTTTACACAGTTCCACAGGGGATTTCTGACAGGCAGGGGGGAAAGAAGACAGCATGATAAGACCTACCCTGAAAATAAGCCCTAGTGTGTTTTTGGTTGCCAAAATTAATATAAGACCCCTGCTTATTTTCGCGGAAACACGGTAAATGCTACATGTGTCATTTGCTCTTACTTAAAAGACAAGTACGGGTTTGGGGTCCCCCCCCCATCATACTTACCTAAGTGGTGACTTCCTGCAGAGGCGCCAGGGAATATAGAGGAAGCATCAGACCGATGCTGCCTCTGTCCCCCTGCGCCACTGCACTGAGAATCGAGCGATCAAACACCGCTGATGCCTCGGTTCTCACAGCTCCCCTAGCATAGAGCTGCTGACTGTCAATCAGCAGCTCTCCGCTCTGCTCCTCCTGCTCCTCCTCACTGAAGCACTGGGCTGTGGAGGGGCGGGGAACGGCCATCTCAGGCTCTCAGCGGCTCGCAGGCATCAGTCGAGGCACCTGGTGGATCTAGACTTCCATTGTCGGGATGACGCGGTGCCTGGACTGATTCCAGTGATGTCAGCAAAGAGCGGACTTCAGACCGCTCTCTGCTGAAAACGGGTCACAGGAGTGCAAAACTAACTGCACTCCTGTGACCCATAGAAGTAAAGCCAAACGAGCTCAGGCTGGACTTCCTATATAAGATTGCAACGACCAGAAATGCATGTGGGTTACTTTTCCAAAGGGATTTCTCAACAAAATAAAAAGCATGGAAACATGAATGGATGGGTAAATTTGATTATATTAAAAATTATTTAAATAGTGCTTTTTATAATTGTGGTGTTCAGATGCAGTGAAGATCCGTTTCAAGGTTGGCAATGTGAGGTACACGAGTCTGTGCATCACTCTTTTTAACCGCTTGCTATCCGCGCTATAGCCGAATGACGGCTACAGCGCGGACCTGTATTCCCGGGAGGCCGTCATATGACGGCCTCCGCTGTGCACATGCCCTGCGCGCGCCCTGCAGGGCGCGCGTGGAGCGCACTGTGATCACCGAGTCACTGAGACTCGGGTGATCACCGATCCGTGTAAGGGGCCGGTCCCGGCCCCTTACCATGTGATCAGCTGTCAGCCAATGACAGCTGATCACATGATCAAAACAAAAGCTCGGTAATCGTTTTTTTTTTTCTCCTCGCGCTGACAGTGCGAGGAGAAAAAAAAGCCGATCACCGGCTCAGCAGCAAGGGACATCGGTCCCGAAGAGGAGGAGGCAATAATGCCTCAATTGTGCCACCAGTACCCCCTGCCAGTGCCACCTTACATTGCCACATCAGTGCCCACAGTGCCCACCAGTGCCACGTATCAATGCCCATAAGTGCCACCTATCAATGCCTACAGGTGCCACCTATCAATGCCCACCATTGCCACCTAACAATGCCCACCAGTGGTGCCAATCAGTGCCACCTAGCAGTGTACAAGATCAGTGCCCATTATTGCCAGTGCCCATCACTGCCACCCATCAGTGCCCATCACTGCCACCTATCAGTGCCCATTGGTGCCGCCTCATCAGCGTACATCAATGAAGGAGAAAAATTACCCTTTTAAAAAATTTCATAACAAAATATAAAAAAAAAAAAATTTTTTTTTTAAAAATTCGGTCTTTTTAAATTTTTTTAACAAAAAATAAAAAGCGCAGAGGTGATCAAATACCACCAAAAGAAAGCTCTATTTGTGGGGAAAAAATGATAAAAATTTCATTTGGGTACAGTGTTGTATGACCGTGCAATTGTCATTCAAAGTGCGTCAGCGCTGAAAGCTGAAAATTGGTCTGGATAGGAGGGGGGTTTAAGTGCCCGGTAAGCAAGTGGTTAATAAATTTGAACATTGGTTTTTAAAAACGGTAAGTGTCTTCCTCTTCTTTAAGACAGGAGTATTCCCAATGGAGCAGTTCACGACCATTAGGACGCAATCTATCGACTATCTAGTGACTCAGATCCTAAGGAACACAATGAAAAGCGCACTTTTCAAAGGAACAGATACAGATCAAAGTCCGTGTTTAACCCCTTAGGTTGTAAAGATTTATCCAATATGCCTCCCTCTTTTTTTGTTCCAGTTCTTTATTACCTCCTCGTCTGTTTGGGATACAGTCTATAACCATATACCTGAGTTGTGAAACAGTATGGTTAATTTCCACAAAATGCCTAGACAGTGGTAACTTGTCAATCTTTGATCTGTATCTGTTCCTTTGAAATGTGCGCTTTTCATTGTGTTCCTTAAAATCTGAGTCACTATATAGTCGATCGATTAATATATTAGCCGATCTTTTACTGACAGATCCAGTATTTTATTACAGATCTCTTTGGTGTTGTTTTCTGAAATTGTTTTTAATTAATGATGGAAAATGGTTGACCTATTATTGATTATGTTGTTTATATTTTTTTATAGGTGAACTACTCTATCAAGCATACTATCATATAGTGAAGGGATTTTTTCCCACTTGTTTCCAAAGTCGTTCCATGTTTTGTAACTGATTGAATTACTCATGATAAGGAATGTGTTTATGTGATGATTCCAGCAGAATTTGATTGTTTAGTAGCCTTCACAAGCTACGTATTCATAGACCTTTGTATATGATCAGTTGTAGGTATGTGGTCATGAAGAAAAGCGATATCATTGTTAGCCCGAAACGTCACCTGACAATACCTGATATGATGTGATTTTTTATAAATAAATTTTCACCGTTTGTGCAGCAATCCTCTTCTGATTTTTTTATATTTTAGTCCCTGGGAAGGACTAGAGTGCTTGCACAACACCTCCTAAAGACCGTTCAGTGCACCTCACCCAGTGACTATAATATATATATATATATATATATATATATACATATATACATATACATATACATATATATACATACACACAATTAGCCATTTGCTAAAATCATTTAAAGTGGAGTTCCACCCACTTTTACAACTCTTCAGCATCCCTCACTAAACTGTGCACTGTAAACAAATTGGATATTTTTTTTATTTTTTTTCTCAGCACTTACTGTATATCTGCTGTATTCATTTTTCACTTCCTCCTCCCTGGCTGCGACCCATCGCATCATTTCCTGTTTGCAATGCCTTCTGGGAAGGGGCGGCAACTTCCTCGGACACTGCTATGGAAACCTGACCTAAAACCTATTACACTGCTTGTGCTGCACTGAGCATGTGCGAGATCTGCAAGGATGAGATCCAGGAAGAAATACAGTCTGGCTTCAGATGCCCACACTTAAGATGTACACGGCCTGTTGTAAGTTTATAAAATAACAAACTACTGCTATAAACTAACAAAACAGACCTTAGTTTACAGACTAACTTTACTAGAATACATTAAGCTTCTGTATTATAGGGGTATTTTTATTTAAAAAGTATAATTTCGGCCGGAACACCACTTTAAGTTTTAAGACCTAAAAATGGCTGTCCACCAACGTTTACCATCCAACCTGACAGAACTGGAGAGGATCTGCGAGGTGGAATGGCAGAGGATCCCCAAATCCAGGTGTGAAAAGCTTGTTGCATCTTTCCCAAAAAGACTCATGGCTGTATTAGATCAAAAGGGTGCTTCTACTAAAGATTGAGCAAAGGGTCTGAATACTTAGGACCATGTGATATTTCAGTTTTTCTTTTTTAATAAATATGCAAAAATGTCAACAATTCTGTGTTTTTCTGTCAATATGGGGTGCTGTGTGTACATTAATGAGGAAAAAAATGAACTTAAATGATTTTAGCAAATGGCTGCAATATAACAAAGAGTTAAAAATTTAAGGGGGTCTGAATACTTTCCGTCCCCACTGATATATATATATATATATATATACACATATACATACATACATACACATACACACACACACACAGGCCGGAAAATGGCAGTGGCGATGAGGGAGAAGTGGTGCATTGCTAGGGGAGGCCAAACTGGCTGCTATGTGTTCTTTCACACTGCATGTCACCACTGCTGTTTGAACTAGCTTAATTTAAAATACTAGTGACCAGAGCAGACAATACTCCCCAGGATGCAACTGTGTTTTTACTTCTAAGTTAATAAAAGTAGTCAAACCAGTTTAGCAGAAATGGGCTCTGAGCAGTAGACCTAACGTAGAGTACACAACATTTTTTTTCCAACTGGCAGCTTTTGAGTAGTGACTACTGTCATATGATTGTTGGCAGCGTTCTATCCAACCAGCGTCCTAAAGAATACTTAGCTTACCATAGAAAAACATTTCATATTTTGCCAATTTAAAGCGGTAGTAAATCGCATCCAAGGAAAAAAAAAATGTATTAAAAAAATTGGGGCCTGGGCAGTTTAAGTTATAATGTGCTAGTACGCATCAGTTAGAGAATCGCTGGTTGGAAAAAAAAAATATGGGGGTTATGGCATATTGCTGCAGTCATGACCCTGGTATTCCACTTGCTACCAGAGAGACGTCTTTTGTCTATGGCCCGTCGGCAAGAGGTTAAAGTGGTTCTAAAGGTTGAAGGTTTTCTTACCTTCATGCATTCTATGCATGACAGTAAAAAAAAAAAACCTTATGTGCTGCTCCCCCCACAACCCCCCTAATATGCACCTGAGCCCTCTCTTGATCCAGCGAAGTGCACGGGAGCTTCAGCTGTCCTTGGTCTCTATCTCATCATTGGCTCCCACTGCTGTCAATCACAACCAGTCAGCCAATAAAAAGAGCGAGGGGTGGGGACGAGTCGATGCTCTATTTGTCCTATGGATGCAAAGAGCGGAGGTCGGGAGCGAGCACGCACTAGTGCCTCCATAAACAAGCAGCTTGCTACTGGGGGGACTGGTCAAGGTGGTGGAGTGTTGGCTGAGGGCCAGAGAAGAGGAGGATCGGGGCTACTCTGTGCAAAACCATTGCATAGAGCAAGTAAGTATAACATGTTTCTTAAAAAACAAAACAAAAACCTACCTTTAATATCAATAAGCGTCTTGGATACTCCTGCCTGTTTTTGACCACTTGCATGACATTGCACGGGGAAAATAAATTTTATGCTGAGAGCATAATTGGATACTTTATCTGTGGCACAAAGTACCATAGACATCTAGTATAAATACTCCAGCATTCGCAAAAAATAAATAAATACTGCCTATAAACATTTTTGGAGATAATGAAAGTTTACTTGTCGGGGGTTCACCAGCAGCTACATGGAAGATCTACTGTAGCTTACAAGAGGAGGGTGGTGGGGATCCTGTCTTTTAGCTAAAATGCAGGGTTAAAATAGAGCTAGTTTTTGATAAAAAGAAAAAAAAAAAACACACACACACACACACACACACACACACACACACACACACGTGACCTCTAAAGAAAAGAAGGAATATTAATGGTGTTTAAAGGCGTGGGTTACATCATAATATCTTTCCATCCTGCTCATGGCAGCAGTTTAACAGCCAAACAAAGAACAACACCTCCCACCATCATCAGCATAACAGATGTGAACCTAAAGAGATTATTGTGTAGAGTGAAAAGGAAGTGGTGCAAGGAGCACACCACAGCAGAATCTGGTGGTTTAGAAATTGTGTACTTAGTTAAATAGGCAAGTTAGCTAGATAAGAAGCAGAGAAGTAGGCACTGCGCCACCTATGGAGTCACCACCTAAATCCCCTTCCAATTTCCCTATCCCACTTCCCCTCTTCTCACTGCACTCCTTATCTGGCTTAGGCTGGACAACGGCTGATGGCTTAAAATGTCCACCAATTCCTGCTGACGCTGTTGAAATTGGAGTTGTGGATGGCTCTGCAAGTACCTGGAGAAATGATTAGGCAGGCAGTCACGGGTGTTAATATAGTCCAATACATTTTTTTATTATATAAAACAAAAAAACCATGATAATATGTAACATCATAAAGAGTCCATATTATAGATATATATGAATTAGTCCATGCATCTGTAGAAGGTTGATTTCCAAAGATGCACCAGTGCAAAGTCTTCTTCCCACAACATATTATTATTATACAAGATTTTTATAGCGCCAACAGTTTACGCAGCGCTTTACAATGTATAAGGCCCCTTTCACACTGGGGCGGTTTGCAGGCGTTATTGCGCTAAAAATACCGCCTGCAAACCGCCCCTAAACAGCCTCCGCTGTTTGTTCAGTGTGAAAGCCCGAGGGCTTTCACACTGAAGCGGTGCGCTGGCAGGAGAAGAAAAAATCTCCTGCAAGCCGCATCTTTGGAGTGGTGAATTCACCGCTCCTAAACCGCTCCTGCCCATTGAAATCAATGGGACAGCGCGGCTATACCGCGGCTATAGCCGCGCTATACGAGGGGTTTTAACCCTTTTTCGGCCACCAGCGGGGGGTTAAAACCGCACCGCTAGCGGCCGAATACCGCGGTAAAACAGTGCTAAAAATATCGCTGTTTTACCGCCGACGCCCCCTACCGCCCCAGTGTGAAAGGGGCCTAAGGGGGACAACACAATTACAGTACAGTTCAATACAAAAAGGTACAGGAGGGCCCTGCTCGTAGAGCTTACATTCTAAAAAGGGAGGGGGTGGGGGTACAAAAGGTAATAGCTGCAAAGAATGATTTGATGGGGGTGGCTCAGGGACAGGTATGTGGGTGTGGGGTAGGCATGTGCCCTGATTTGTTCACAAGTGAACACCCGGTGCTCTATGCACCAAGCCACATATATGCGCTTACCAGAGATAGTGCGACACTCAACCTCTTGAGAAGTCAAAAAACACTTTATGTAACTGCCGGTCTGAAAGCCAACATACTCAGATGCACAGCTCACACTTGTCCGAAAATGACATGGCAATCAGTCATCACTCAAAGAGAAGAAAGGAGCACCAAGCTCGCATAGCGTAAACTCATCATTGGCTGAAATCTGCTGCCAAACTTGTGCTGTGTCCAATTACAGTATGGGTCGTCAGGGGGCGCGCACATGTGCGCCCCAAACCTGGAAGCAATCCGGCAACGTACATGTATAGGTGGCTAATCATTCTCCAACCAGCAGGCTGTGTAGGTGAAGAGGGCAGTGTATACAATCTCTATATACAAATGTGTTTATCCATTGATTGCAAATTCATATTTGAGAAACCAGGTAGCAATGGAGCCATACACCTAAACTAGCGTGAAAAGAAAGATGTATCCATTTTACACCGCACTGCCAATACTATAAAAACTGCAAGTCACCATCCACTGGTGTAACCAAGCCCTAAAGAAGCATCGTGATAAGCAGTTGGTAGCCCTCCAGGCCACAAGAACCTGCATAAAACTACCGTAGGATGTAAAGTAAAATAGAAAAACTCCAAAAATAAAACAAACAAAAACGAGTATAGGATTACCAATGAAATAGTAGGTAAAGCACAAATGCTTTCTGTAAAGCAGGGAACGAGCACACAAATGTGTTAGAAGCAAGGATTTAGCACTGTCAGTTTATTGTGAAATTAATTACAGGGAAAGTGAAAAGCAGCTATTATGGTTAACGAGATCATTAGCAGATGCAGTTATCACCTACTTAGCAAATGCACTCATTAGTGAATGACTGAATGTATCTACATACATACATTTTGTGCATTTTGTTCATAATGTTTGGTGTAGGATTATTCATATAGCTCATTTGTTGTACTGTAATATTATTGAGCGGATGATTTCTTGCAGTGTAGGATAGGATGACTGTATTGGAAGCTCATTTTCCCACAAGGTCCCAAGAGTTCTCCTGCATTTAAGGCTGACTTTACACCTATGTTCGAGCATTTAAGGCAGGGGACTCAAAACTTTAGTATGGGGGCCACATCGAAAATTTTACAAACATTTGAAAAATGTTGCAAAAAATAGAAAAAAAAAAAAAAAAATTAAAAGTGGCTGTAAAGTGTATATTTTTACTATTGAAATAATAAACAGGTTCATGTTTACTCGCTCTGTGCCATGATGTTGCACAGAGCCACCATGAACCTCCTCTCCTGGGATCGCTCGCTGGCGCTTACAGGCTTCTCCTCTACTCCAAGCCACTTTCTATGGGGCAGCACGTGTGGGCTTGCTCCAGATCTGGGCTGTGTGTATCTACCCTGTTTCCCCGAAAATAAGACCTAGCGTGATTGTCGGTGATGACTGCAATATAAGCCCTACCCCTCAAATAGGCCCTAGTTAAAGTCCTTGTAGGTCTTCTTTTCAGGGTAGGGCTTATTTTCGGGGAAACAGGGTAGGGCTTATTTGGGGGGTAGGGCTTATATTGCAGCCATCACCGACAATCACGCTAGGTCTTATTTTCAGGGAAACAGGGTATGGACACACAAACAGCGTGGCTTAGTCCCACCCCACATTGTCCTCACTGGATTTGACTGACAGCAGAAAGAGCCAATGTCTCCCACTAGTCTGAGCAAAGGCCATGAGACTAGGAAGAGAGGGAGAGAAGAGCTGCAGCATTGGACCGATACGGGAGTCAGGTAAGTGTTAGGAAGGAGGACAGACAGTAGAAGGGGTTTTTTTTTTTTTTTTTTTTTTTTTTTTTAGACTTTACAACCACTTTAACCTCTTCCCGCCTGTCGGCTGTCAAATGGCGGCTGGGCGGCACGGCTCTTGTACTGGGTGGACGTCATATGACGGACCTCCAGAACGACCGGGGGCATGCAACGAGTCGATCACGGCCGCGCTGTGTTGCTAGGACATGGCGCAACCCCGATTTGTGTAAACAGCCACGGCTCTTTAACCATGTAATCGGCTGTGTCCAATCACAGCTAGTCACATGTAAACACGGAGATGCTGGTAATCGGCACTCGTCTCACACTGACAGAGTGTGAGGCGAGGAGAGCCGATCAGCGGCATCTCCTCACAGAGGACATCTAGGGATGTAATCAGGGCACTGATCATCAGTACCCTGATTACAATTAAGTGCCAGCAATATATGCCCACCACTGCAAGCAATCAGTGCCAACCAGTGCCTACAAGTGCCAGCAATCAGTGCCCACAAGTGCCAGCAATCAGTGGCTATCACTGCTACCCATCAACGCTCATCACTGCTGCCCATCAATGCCACTCATCAGTGCTACCTATTAGTGCGGCATATTCGTGCCTCCTCAACAGTGCTACCTAATCAGTGCCGCCTCATCAGTGAAGGAGAAAAATTACTTATTTACAAAATTTACTGACATAAACTAAGAAATACTTTTTTGTTTTTCAAAAAAAAATTTTAACACCACCAAAAGAAAGCTATTGTGTGAAGAAAAGGTTGACAACAAAATTCACATGTTACAGTGTAGCATGGCCACGCAATTGTCATTCAAAGTGTAAGAGTGCTGAAGCTGAAAAATGGCCTGGCCAGGAAGGGGGTGTAAGTGCCCGGTATTGAGGTGGTTAAATCACATTTAGGCTGCATTCACACCTGAGTGTATCTTTTCAGGCGGAAAGTCGTATGATTATACCGCGATTTTGTACAGGTCAAAAGGTCACCAATGTAAAAAAAGCAGAAAACCGCCTGTAATCTGCCCAAAAGGAAGCTCATGTATTTTTTTGAGCTGCAGACGACAGAACGCTCAGATGTCAACAGAGGCCATTTAAATGAATGGGATTTTGCTTGTTGGGCATTTTGGAACATTTGAGATGAGCGTTTTACGAGCTGAAAATGCTCAGGTGTGAATGCAGCCTTATAAGAATTAATACATTTTACTTTGAGTTTATTTGTAGTCAGCATGATATGATTTAGAACAGAAAAAAAAAAAATTCCAAATAAACTTGAGCCAATCGGCACACCCCTCATACCAGAGTCCCCCCTCAGGGGCCACATTAGAGTTCCTCTTTAAACAGAAAGGACAGATAAAAACTTGCAGAGGGTCAGATCTGGACTGCAGGCTGTAGTTTGGAGACCACTAGTTTAAAAGGAAGTTCCCATTAATTTCTAAGGCTGAGGAAAGTGGAAAGGTAACACTGGACCTGTAGGATTATCTCACTGATATTTCTATCTTCAAAGTAGAGATGTTGATGTAATTGATCTGCCTCCTAGGTAGGCAGCTTCTACAACCAATAGGATCTCCAGTCTTCTTGGCTTGTAGTGTAATGGACCAAGAATTTAAATGGTTATTTTTTTTTTTTTATATACACTTATTCTTATTAGGTCAATTTATTGCCAAGAAACGTATCATTTTAATAATAGCATAACAAATAATCATAATCACTAGTTTTTTTTTTTCTGACGGTACAATGCTATTGTAGAATGTAGAGTTCAAACTATACACATACCTGTTTTAAGATATATTTTACCCAATTTCTTTTTTTATATATTTTTTTTCGATTAGGTTACCACCCAGAATGTAACATTTTTAGTGATAATTATTGGATATTTGTTTTTTTCTCGCTCCCCTTTCATTCTCTTTTTTGAAACGATACAATTCAGCACTCATGTTCTCATTTTTTGTATATGAATTTTGACACTCCATTTACCATTGACTTGGCTTTAATTATGACCCTGTGGAGAGGCTATTGTATGGATATCAGATAAGAAAATGTTCTTTTTAGCCCTGATGAAGAGGGTGCTTGGACTCATGAAACGCGATGGCTACTTCTTTGGATTGTACCTCTGACTCCTAGTGTCCTAGTGGGACCTCTTAGCAGTGGTGTGGCGCTTCAATTTCAATTCATTTCTAAAGGGCTTTCAATATATTTTGTTAACAATCGCCTGTCCCTTAAAAGCAGTATTAAAGTTCCAAAGTCAGAAGGTTTTTTATCTTAATGCATTCAATGCATTAAGATAAAAAAAATCTTCTGTGTACAGCAGCCCCCCTATATACCTACCTGAGCCCATCTCGATCCAGCAATGTGCACGAGACTCGGCTGTCCAGGATTCTCCCTCCTGATTGGCTTAGACACACAGCAGGTGCCATTGGCTCCAGCTGCTGTCAATTCAAAATCAGTGAGCCAATGAAGAGAGAGAGGGGGTGGGGCCTCAGCTTCATGTCTTAATGGACACACAGATCAGTGGCTTGGGTCGGGTGCCCCATAGCAACCTGCTTGCTGTGGGGGCACTCGACAGGGGGGAGGGGCCAGAAGTGCCAGGAAGAGGGACCCGAGAAAAGGTGTATCGGGCTGCTCTGTGCAAAGCCATTGCACAGAGCAGATAAGTAGAACATGGTTATTTTTAAACTTAAAAAAAAAAAAAAAAAGGGGGGGGGGGGCAAGATTTTAGTATCACTTTAACCACTTCCGGACCGCCCAACGCACATATGCTGCGGCAGATCAGCCCGGCTGCGTGAACAGACGTACCTGTATGTCGGTCTGTGCATTAGATACAGCGGGCGCGCGCAACTGCGGTAAAGAGGCAGAACGGGGATCTGCCTATGTAAACTAGGCGGATTCCAGTTCTGACAGGGGCGGGGAGAACAGAGAGATCAGCTGTTCCTAGTGATCAGGAACAGTGATCTTTCTACTTCCAGTCAATCTGTCACCCTAAAAGTTAGAAAGCATCTCCCTAGGGAACACTTAACCCTTTGATCATCCCTAGTGTTAACCCCTTCCCTGCCAGTGACATTTATACAGTGAATTTTTATAGCACTGATCACTGTATTGGTGTCACTGGTCACCAAAAAGTGTCACTTAGGGTCAGATTTCTCCACCGTAATGTTGCAGTCCCACTAAAAACCACTGATCATCATTACTAGTAAAAAAAAAAAAAAAAAAAAAAATTTAAAAAAGTCCCTAAATCTTTCCCCTATTTTTGTAGACGCTATAACCTTTGCCCAAACCAATCAATATACGCTTACTGCGATTTTTTTTTAACAAAAATATGTAGCAGAATACTTATTGACCTAAACTGACGAAAACATTTGTTTTTTTACATTTTTATTTTTTGGATATGTATTATAGAAGTAAAAAATGTTTGTTTGTTTTTTCAAAATTGTCAGTCTTTTTTTGTTTATAGCGCAAAAAATAAAAAACCACAGAAGTGATCAAATACCACCAAAAGAAAGCTCTATTTGTGGGGGAAAAAAAAAAAGACACAAATTTTGATTGGGTACAACGTCGCACGACCGCGCAATTGTCATCTAAAAACGGCCTAGTCATTTAAAAGGAAAATCTGTCCGGGGCTGAAGTGGTTAAACCCAAAACAAGCTATTATTATTATAATGCAGTTTAGATGTGAAGGCTGCATTTGTTTTCATTTTTTAGGCTCTCTTTCTTCTATTTTCATCTAGTGATCCAGCCAGCACGCATGTTTATCATAGCAAAAACTGTCCAGCAGAAAATATCAGTTTACATGGATGAGACAAACCACTTATAAACGGGAAGGGTGATTAAAAGGAACAGCTTTATTTATTCATGCAAAACCTTTATACGAAAAGGATAAAAATGGAAGAAAAAAAATAAACTGTTTGCTGTAACTAATTATAAAGTGTGAGCCGACGTTTGTCTTCAATTTGTCAGTGTATTTAAATCTGCTAGTACATCTAACACTCCCCTCCCCCCCAGACTGACAATGCTGCTGTCTGATGTATCTCCTGTACTCATTCCTCCAGAGTGGTGTCTCACTAATACAGGAGTTATTGACCAGATCACCAGGTAAAACCAGAGATAAAAAAAAGCCCAAAGAAAAAGAAAACCAGCCACCGCATCTAATGATTGGAAAGCTGCAATATAATGCATTCGTTTTGGATTTAATACCACTTTAAACATATGAGAACATGTACAAGTAAAGGAAATAGTACTTTTTGCTTTGTGGATGCTTGTTGATGTTCCATAGAAAATGTACAGACATAGGTACTACAAACCATTCAGAGGAGTATCAAACTTCTCCAGGTAGGTCTCAGCTCTCCAGCTGGCCAGGGGCTGGTCAGATTTTTGCTGGCAAATCTAAAGATCTAAATGCACAACCGGCACTGGAGATCGCTTTAAAAGGTTTTACACTTACAAGCATTTTTCAAAGGCTGTACAACACATCACAGGTATAAATGGGCCTGGCTACAAAACAAAGCAAGCTACATTCTTCACAATGTATAAATCACAAATCTTGGCACACAGATGCAAACACAGTAACAAGAAATAGAACTGCCTGCTTTGTGTTCTCTATTAAATTAGTAACAAATGTAAAAACAGGTTTTAAACAAGAGAAAAAAAGTTTATCGACCTTCCCAACCCATTCGATCTCACACACATGATTAATTTAGCGTAGTATGACATAACGCAGATGTAATATTCCATTAATTTGCCTTTTTTATTTTTTCAGAAATGCATTCATTCACCACTTCACCTCTCACACCAGTATTTCACCTAAAGACCAGAAAAAGGATTACATTTCCAATGTGGTTCTGCTTTGTTGGTGGTATGTGCGTCATTACTAGTGGCGGCTGGCAGGATATACCGTATTTATCGGCGTATAACACGCACCCCAAGTTTAGGAGGGGAAAAAAAAAAAAACTTACATTTAAATGCCCATCAATGCAGCAGTATCGTGTCCATCTGCAGCCTTGTCAGTGCAGCCTTGCCCCCCAGTGTCCATTACATGATCGCCGCCGACATACACAAAGCGTGTAGTTTTAAATATGGCGCCGCGGAGTTCGGAGGGACTCGGTGACTGGGCGAAGCCGAGATACACATAGCTGAGTGTACTCGGCTCTTCTCGTTGCCGCCCACAGTCACGCCCAGTTCAGCCCTATGATGGACATAACATAGGTTCATCGGCGGGACTGGGCGTGACTGAGCGGCGCCGGAAAGAGCCGAGAACACTCAGCTATGTGTATCTTGGCTCCGCCCAGTCACAGTGATCTCGGCGGCGCTCGTTCAGCTCCGCCGAGTGCCTCCGAACTCCGCGGCGCCATATTTAAAACTACACGCTGTGTGAATGTCGGCGGCGATAGATCACAATTAGCGGGGATCGGCGTATAACACGCACCCACGATTTTCCCCTGATAGATAGAGATATAGATATATATATATATATATATATATATATATATATATATATATATATATATATATATATATATATATATATATATATATATATATATATATATATATATATATATATATATATATATATATATATATATATATATATATATATATATATATATATATATATATATATATATATATATTTTTTATTTTTATTTTTTCAGGGGGAACTTGGTGGAACTCAGTTCCACCACCTCTGGCTTAGACCCTTTTGGTGCCTGCTCTCCACAATCACTTGTAAACACAGAACTCTAGTTTCTGTGTTTACAAGTGACAGCTCTGCACTCTGTATGTAATGCAATCCTGGTATTTAATGCCCCTTTAAGACCCTCCTACTGTTTTCGTGAAATTTGACTGAACACACCCACTATTTGATGTGATTTGGAGGGTGTGTGTAGGGGGAGGGGTTTTGTGGGGCCGTGGTTAAGTTCCAGCTCCTATTGATTGAGAAAAAAAAAAGATATATTATATATATATCAGAATTGGCCCAGACTAGAAGTAGTTAAAGAATGCCTTGTTCATCTCAAATACTATTACATGTTACTTTGTTATCTTGAGTAATGACCAGTGGTGGCCCGTCCATATAGGACACGGCCCCTAATTTACATGCAGGGCGTCGGACACATGGATTCCAATGCGGTTTTTTTTCTTCTTTAGAAGCACATGATTAGACCATCTAATTGGCCTCAATAAAGGGTGGGGCTTGGGGCGCAGTGCTCAGAGCCCACCCAGTTGTGTGACAATAGCAAATTAATATTCGCTATTGTTGTCCTGAGACCCGATTGGCCGAGAGGAGAAGCGATCCTATTGGCCACCGAGGAGGGAGGAGACTCAGTGGAATCCATGAAGCCGAGGAAGGAGGAGACTCGGGGTGAAGCTGCCGCCTGGAGGAAACCCACGACCTAGATGGGGTAAGTGCGGAGACTCAACAACATATACCGTATTTATCGCGTATAACACGCACTTTTTTCCCCTTAAAATCAGGGGAAAATCGCGGGTGCGTGTTATACGCCGATCCCCTGCGATCCCCCACTGACTGAGCGGAGCGATCGCGATTTGAAAATGGCGTCGCCGGCACCGAAATATACAGAGCCGGTCCTCGGCTCTTCTCGGCCACTTTCGGCTTCACTCGAGCGCCGCCCGAACCTAGCCGAGTGTAGTCTGCTAGGTTCGGCTAGCTCCGCTCACAGTCACGCCCATCCCGGGCGGGACTACGAGTGGAGCCGAAAGTGGCCGAAAGTGAACGAGAGCCGCCGAGAAGAGCCGAGGAGCGGCTCTGTGTATTTCGGCGCCATTTTCAAACTGCAGTGACAATGACATGTCACTGCAGTTTAACTGCAGCCTGGGCAAGGCTGCAAAAAGGACACAGAAAAGCTTCAGATCGGCACTGGCAAAGCTGCAAATGACACCAAGGCTGCTGACTGCAAGGCTGCAAATGACACTGGACAAGCATGCAGATGGACGCTGTGCAAGGCTGCATTGATGGGCTTTTAAATGTAAGTTTTTTTTCCTTAAAACATTTTGTTCCTTATAATTCCCTCCTAAACTTGGGGTGCGTGTTATACGCCGGCGCGTGTTATACGCCGGCACGTGTTATACGCCGATAAATGCGGTATTCTCTACTGGAAAAAAAGTGGACCCTTTTCTACACAGTTTGTGTTTATTTCACTTGTAGTCTTCATTGGAAACTGCGTGACAGGGTGACCAATGCTTGAGCACGATTGTGAGACCGGTCAGAGGGTTTCACCCTAGGACACAAGGCGTCTGAATAAGGATCTTCATGGCAGGATCACCAAGTTCAGGCATGCTTGTAATAGAAATATTAGCGTGTGAAAAAAACACTTATGTGTATTCTTTATTTTTCAAGAACTGCAAAGTGTTGCCTATATGACATTACTTGCAGTCATTTATCCTGACCATTTTTTTTTTTTTTTTACAGCAGCAGAACAAGCCCAAAGTAGACTCCCAACATGTCCTTACCTCGTAAAGGTTTAATTGATGTTTTCCCTGTCATTCTCCATGGCATCATTTTATTGTTGCTACTAGGTTGGGTTTCTTTACAAGTCAACAAGAAGAGAACATTACTAGCTTGCACTTTATCCTCATTTTCTTGTTTAGAGGAACAAGACCGCTTTAGTGTGTGCGTCACAACTGAAAAAATGGGAAGTTGCATCTAAAACAGAGAAGAGTTATGCAGCAATGAGACTCACGAGCTCACTCTTCATTGGATGGAACTGCTGCATGTTTTCTACAAAGCATTGGTTTTAGGGTAGGTCCACACTGCTGCGGTCCATTTTTGGTCCAACTTTCAGTGTGTTCATGTAGCGCAACATGAGTGTGGTTTGCACGTTCTAGGGCAGTAGGCTCCAAACTGCGGCCCAAGGGCCACCTTCAGCCCTTTACTTGCTTCTATCTGGCTCCTAGGGCACTATTTTCTCTTCTTCATATGAGGCACCAATCCTTCCACTGATTCCAATTGTGAGGCACTATCCCTCCCACTAACACCACTGATAGGGCACTATTCCTCTCACTGGCAGCAACAATGGGGCACTGTCCCGCCCACTGACACCACCGATGGGGCACTATTCCTCCTTGTTACCTGTTCTAGGGTGCCATAATGGTACTGGAATCACACCAAAGTAGTACAGGAACTTTTTTCCAAAATTCTACTGTGCTGAGTTGCAATGATAAGAACGGGCAACTTTGAAAACAATGTGATTTCCATTGCCATGTGATTCTTTGTGACTCAAGTCAAGTCTAAAATCGCACTAGTGTGAACTGAGCCAATGTGGCTGCTGTATAAAATGTGAAAAAACTGTTTTTGCTTTGACTTTGTCCATGAAATAATCTGGTACACATGGCTTTTAGAATCTCTCTTTTTATGCACCTACGCCTCTCATAGCAGTTGGCACCCTTGCTAAAGGACTACTGTGAAAAAGAGTTTGATAATCCTGCTAGTCTTTGAGTAATATATACACACACATACATACATATATACATATATATATATACATATATATATATATATATATATATATATAGATATATAGATATATAGATATATAGATATATATATATATATATATATATATATATATATATATATATATATATATATATATAGATATATAGATATATGAATATGTATATATATATATTCTGAAAAACGCTCCATTGTGAAAGGGGTCTAACTGTTAGATTTTATGAGAGGGATTTTATGAGGGGGAAAAAAAAAAAAAAAAATCGGCTTCAACATATCGGCCTAAAAAAATTAGCATCATATATCGCCATCGGCCGCCGCGATTTCTAAATATCGGCATCAGCCAGAGACAAACCCATATCGGTCAACCTCTACCCAACTTTGTGGGAACAGTTTAGGAAGGCCCCTTCCTGCTCTAACATGACTGTGCACCAGTACACAAAGCAAGGTATGTTTTGTGTAAAGCCCAACTCCTGGCATAGCTAATTTTATGGGGGGTGAGGTTTTAGAGCATCCAGGGCAAACTGAAGGTTTTTTTTTTTTTTTTCAATTTTTAGTCTTTAAAACAGGAGACTGCAAAGTATTGCTCCCGCAATCAGTAGATCGCGGACGCAGTGTCAGGTTGCTGTGCAAACTCCCTTCTACTCTGTTGCCCACACCTCTGTATGAGCTGTCATTTTCAGAGTTGTAGGCAGTGTACATCTGACATGGTGACAAACGGGACTTTTAGTTTTTTTTCCATGCACAGATTCCTGTGAATGAATGGCGTGACTGTGTGGGAAAAGGCCTGCACAGCCATATAGTTTTCAAAATCTGACAGTGGGCACAGGGAGAAGAACCCTCACCTGCTGTCACACTGAGGTGGATAGGAGAACAAGAACAGGTTACATCCTAAATATGGGTAGAACATGTTCTAAAAGGTGAACTTGTCCTTTAAAAAGCCATTTTATGAACAGATTGCCCCGATTGTAACTTGTGATGCTCCTGAGAGGCAAGGTTGAGGTCACCATGCTTTCCTGCAGAGCTGAGAGCCTGATAACCCAGCAAAAGCCCTTTGCAAGAGTGCAATCTCGTGTGATTCCCAGCTATCCCAGGAGACAGTGGTGAGGTATTGTGCACTTCCGGAAGCTTCATAAGAAGATTTTTTTTTTTTTGGGATGATCTATTAAATGATTCTAAGCCTCAGTGAGAAATTCTGATATGTACGACAGAAAGGCGAACCTCTGTTTCTGCTGAATAGGATCCATCTAACAATGAGGAACAGTTGTTAGTGGGGCTTTAAAAAACACTGCCCATGTTGCAGATG